>CM069916.1:53068359-53527042 GCA_036172215.1 Camellia granthamiana | reverse complement strand
AAAGATATTTATCAATTCTATAAAAACGAAGTTGTATCTCTATTTTAAGGGTTGAAGAATTTCTAAAAAGCCTATACACCTTCTTGAGAGCTCCTTCTTCTTGTGCAAGCAACCTTTGAGCAAGCTTACCACCTTGAACCTATATCCATACACCATATACACCTTCACACCTTAGCCTAGGAACCTTGGTTGAGTCTTGAGCATCACAATTCAAGCTTGGGAGTGTGTTTGGACTTAGTTTGATTCACAAACAAAGAGCTACCTTTGTCAAGAGGTATAAGCTTGCTATTTTCTCTCTTGCTTTCATTTCTATCATTTACTATCAAGTTCTTGTATGTTTGCGCTGTTTTGATTCTCTCTCAAGTGTAGCTTGGGTTTGGAGAGTTACCAAAAAGGGTAGAGAAAGTTAACACTCTTTCTTACACCTTCATCTATAGCTCAAACCTTTACTTTTACACCCTTTCCTTTGCTTTCTAAATTGATTTTTAGAGTTTAAAAGAGGCTAAAAATCATGCTTTAAGATTTCAAAAGTGGAGGGTTTAGCCACCCCTCATTGTTCTTACTTACTAGCCTTGTTTTTTCTCTTTGTTGCTTAGCTTTTTAGGCTTTTTTCATGCACTTTGAGCCATTTTTTTTTTTTTTTTATCTATTAGAGGCTATTTTAAGGTTGTTCTAAATTGTTTAGTTAGTTCATGCTTTGATTAGTTTGCTTTTTGTCTCGCAAGTCCTTATACATAGCATATTGAATATTGTTCTTGGCCTTTCTTTGTCTAATTTCCATGTTGAAGAACCTCATTTTAATAATCAACTTGCCATTCATTTCTTTCATTTGAGAGTTGTTTCAATCGGTTGACGGTTATTCAAAATATGAACTAGAGATCTATGCTTAATGGCTTAATCTCTACGGAGGTTCATTGTCAGTCTCTTTTTCATGTTAAGAATCACCTCCCGTTTGACATATTTCTTACTTAGTGGACGTAACAATCACCTTGGACTTAATGGATTAAAGGATGGAAAGACTAATGAATTTGGCTTAAAATGGACCAACCGACATAAAGAAAATGGGTCATATTGCTTGGGGTTCGGCCGGACGTTATGCCGAGTCTATCGTGTCAAGGGTCGTCATACATCAATCCGTGATGTTTTGATGAACCTTGAAGCGTCTCTACCTCCCTGTTTGAGTTTACTTTATGATAAGAGGGAGGGGTGGTTATTGTTCATTGCATTTATTGAATTTTGTCCAAATTGCATCCGAAATCATCAAGCAATCAACTTGCTCATTGATGGTTTTGGAAATGATTCAAACCTTCTCTTGAGGCTTTTCTATGACAGAAAAGTGTGAGGGGGACAAGCAACGTTCAGAATAACTCTGTCTGCACTGTTTTCACTTTAGAGCACAAAGCAGGATTTTGCATAAAATTAAGACATGGCCGGCCTTCTTTATGCCTAGCCGAGCCTCATTGTGGCACGGCTGGCCATCAATGTTTGGTCAGCAATATATTTTGCAGAAAATAGAGGGCAGTGGCTGAAGGTGAAACAGAGAAGGCCTAGGCAGACAAAAGAGTTCTTGGACACTGTGCATTCAACCCTTATGCATCCTTGCTTACATCAATATTATAGATTAATGCTCCAAGTATTGTTGTAATTATTATTATTATTGTTAAGATTAGTCTTGTTAATTATTAGGGTTATAATTATTATTATAACTAGTTGTAATTGTTATGGCTAATTAACTTAGATAGTTAGTTTATTTCTCATTATTATCCTTGTTGTAATAGAGTAGCTAGCTAGTTAATTCTTTACTTATTTATTCATTTGGTTTTGTAATAATTAGTTTAATTCGGACTTTCGGACTTTGATTCAGACCCTCTTGCAAGAGGGCCAACATGTAATAAGTTGTATGTCTTCCAACCCCACGTCTTTCTCTCTTTTACTTATTTGCTTACGATGGTTAGTATAGAACATCATTTTTCAAATTAGCTTTCTTATGCTTTGCATCCATTGCCTTGCATGCATCCAAAGTTCGACTCATCATGCTAACCCAATATCAATGTTCAAATTCATTGCTTGAATACGTGCTTTATTGCATGCCTTGAATGAAATCATATGCCATATTCATAGCCGAACCTACAAATTCCATAATGCATGCGTTGCATTAGTCATGTTGCGTTAGTTAGGAGCATGCATATTTTCTAATTCTTTTGATTTGTTTTGGCTCAGAGTACTAGGTGAGTAACTTTAGTTTTAGCATATTACATTGTATGTTAGTGTTGCCATGTCAAAGCATATTTCCATGAGGTTAATTGCTTAAATGATATAACTGTTTGAATGCCTATGGATGAAGGCTAGTTGCTTAAATTAGAATAGTTTGATTAATGTACATTTATGCCCACTTTTTCAAGTGGCACATTCACAAACCCTTTTTTCAAAAACAAACATGAAATCAAATGTTCCAATTATGGAAAAATAGTCTATACTTGTGTGCGCATCACATAGTAATGTTAGCCTAATAAATTGGAACAACAGTATATAATGTAAATAAAAATCATATCATGATTAGTAGAGGCCGATCTTTGATCAGGCGTGTGGGGTGCTCAATTCATGACATTCCCCTTTCGTACCTAAGTTCCCGAGCCGAGACACTTTGGTGATGACGGATAAGTGGCCTTTGGCACGATTCTCAGGTTTCCTAAATTTCTCAAAAATATTTAGGTAGCGACTCTGAAATCTAGCAAAACAGTTCATTTTTGGCGTTTAATTCAAACATTGATTTTCCAAAAGAATTGCTAGATTTGGACTCTTTTGAGTTTTCATTGTTTCACATTGCACTTGTGAAATCAGATTCAGAACCACAGGAGTCCAAACTATAGGGCCAATTATTTTCTGAAAGGAGCGCGAAAATCGAGCTACACTCGAAAAAGTGAGTTTGTATGTGCATTAGTCAATTTATCCCAATTTTGGCAATTAGCCTTCATCCACCGGCATTCAAACAGGTATATCATTTAAGCAAATAGCCTTATGAAAAGTATGCTCGACGTGGTAACATAGACATACAATGCTAGATGCTAAAATAATAAACGCTCACCTAGTACTCCAAGGCAAGCCAAACAAAGCAAAACGATTAGAAGAATGCATGTTCCTAATTAATGTAATATGACTAATGTGACACATGCAATCATGCAATTAATAGGCTTGGCTATGAGCATGCCATATGATTCCATTCAAGTCATGTGATAAATCACGTATTCAAGCAATGAATTTAAACATTTAGTTAGCATAATGAGCCGCACATTGGATGCATGCGAGACAATGGATGCAAAGCATAAAAATGTTAATTTAAAAAATGAAGTTATATACTAACCATCGTAAGCAAGTAAGTAAAAGGGAGAAAGACATGGGGTTGGAAAACATACACATTATTACATATTTGCCTTCGTGTATGTCATGACTCGAACCCGCCCCTATGGATTAGGGTCATAATCGGCCAGTAATCAAGGGTTACCTGCAGCCTCAAACCAAATAAAACATATTATATTAGAGTTAAGGGGCCAAAACGGAAGCAAACTTATGAATTGTCCATAGAGCTGTGCTTACATGGCTTAAACAAACATTCTTATATACTCATAATAACTCACACCATAAGCATATTCACAAAAAGTGTGTCATACATACATCCAGGATTATTCAACCAGTGTTAACAAAAATTCATATTCTATACATGGTCGGTCAAGGTTGTACTACATGACCACAAAAAGGTTCCAAGAGTAATAAAACAAAAGCAAGGCCTCCGCATGAGGCGACCTTGGATGACCTCACAAAACTTGGTTTCTCAACACTCACTGGGACTGGGGTTGGACATCCCACTACTCACCTACATACATATAAATATAGAGTGAGCTGATGCCCAGTGAATAATACCAGAGTAAAGAGGTTAATGAATGAGATTCGTTCATGAATAAGTCATATGTATAATTTAAACATTTGAACTACTAGTTCCACTTGTATCAAATGCATAGACTGTAACGTACGGAATGACCTCGGGTCCAACATATCATATCCATGCACAAAACGACCTCAGGTCCATGTCATATCTAGGTACGAAACGACCTTAGGTCCATTGCACTCAAAATGACCTTGGGTCCACCTGTACAAAACGATCTTGGATCCAATACTCATTCATAGGCCTACTTTAGGTCTAATGGATCCATGTGCCAAGGACCACCGGTCCTCCTTATCACATTACAAAACTACCTCGGGTCCAACATTCTCATATTCATGGTGATGCACCTTTAATCATGGTCGCATCTGTATTCACCCTCAAAACGACCTTTGGTCCAATCAGTTCTTTATTCAAAACGACCTTTGGTTCATTTATCAATTATGCAAAACGGCCTTCGGCCCAATCTACATCTTTGTCAAATATACTGAACGGCCTTAGGCCCATTTTCCATTTTCACAACATTCATTTTACGGGTACGAACGGATAGAATACTCATTCATAGTACAATTTCACAAATTTAGAAATTACCACGTTGGCAACATTTAGGAAGTAATGCGTATACAAAAATATCTTTACTAAGATATTACTCACAGTGATCTGGTGGATGATTTGCCCTTGTGCTTGACCCTACACATTTCATAAACATAACGAGTCACAAACGAGTTCAGTCCGTTCTTAATTCATACATCCCTCTTAGGCTTCTTTCTTATCCTTTTAACTCATTTATAATGTTCAATGCATGACTAAGAGTGCTTAGAAATGAAAGAGAATAGAAAACAAAGCTTAAGTCAACTTTACAAAATTTCTGAAACAGGGCTCCCCACTCGAGTGCGGTTTCCGCCGCTCGAGCGGACCCCTTTTGTCTGCAAAAGTACTGGTTGCCTTATATTCACGCTCGAGCTGAGGGTCAAACATATGACTTGGGCGCTCGAGCGTGACTAACCCCCGCTCAAGCGGACATCAATGTCTGCAAAACTCCTGGGAACTAGCATTTCACGCTGGAGCGGCCATTACCTCGCTCAAGCGGACATGTCGGATTCTGGAATTTCCAGCAAGCTGCTTAAGCTTTAAACTTGCATTTAAACTAATGTAACTTGCATATTATGACTCATACTTCACATGCACATCTTCTAACATGGCACAAATACTAAATTACAACATTATGAAGCTCAATTCCCATGAATCAATTACATGCACATACAATTCATGTCAAATTCATCTTCAAAATATGTGGTTGAGTCCCATAGCCTCATTTTCTTGGATGTATGTCTTAATGACCTCCAATTCAACTTATTTAGCATGTCTTATACACAAACATGAAGACCCATAATAAATTGTCACTTGCATGCACACATTGATCTCAATTTCACCATGTTCATCATGCTTTACATTCAAATATTCATCTACAAGGCAATTTCTTACATACATGTGCATCGTAACTTCAAACTCACTCAATTCAACACAATTCCTCATTCTTGATTTCAATATAACTTGAATTCACAATATTACAAACTTAACTCATAAATCTTTGCTCAATTACTCACCTATGAGCTTCAATTCTCCCAAATTATAGATAATTCTTGAGTTAATCTTCAAGATTCCCAAGCTTCTTGATCAATCCTATATCTTGAGCTCCCTCTCTCTCTAAATTCGGCACTCTCACTCTCTCTCTAAGGTGTGATTTCAGCCAAAATAAGGTCAAAAAGAGGAATTGAGTGTATATAAGCCTATTTATAGGCTTGGCTAATCCAATTAATTGAGGCTAAGTAATTGAGTTTAATTAATCGTTCTGAATCTAATTATTTTGATCCAAATCAATTTCTAATTAAATTTCACCATAGGCTTTAAAAATTATGCCAATCACAATGGCGTAGTCAATTTTCTTTTTGTGGCCAATAAGGCCTTCGATTTAAATTCTAAAGCAGATAATCAAATAGATTTTCCTGCAGTGAACAGATAGAAATTCAAAACCACATATATTCATATAAATGACACACGAAATCATATTAAACACACAATTGTAGACACCCCATTTTTGACCGTCCTCAAGACTTGGACGTCACCATTTGAACACTCGATGATCATCCATGTTCGTGTTCATCCTGAGTTCTCGGAGGTCTCGGCCACGCGCCTTGCCTCAAGACCTCTCGACTCGACTGTTTTGTGTTTGGTTTTGCACCAAACACTTGTGTTTTGCTTTTGAGGGGCAGGGAATGGCTTGTTGGCCATCCCCACACCTCACCGGCCATGGGTTGAGGCCACCGGCCCTGTTTTGTTACTACCGGCCATTGGTGATGGCCGGTCGGCACTCTTTGTGGTCGGTCGACCATTTATTTGGTCAATTTGTCATTTTTGGCTGGCCGATCATTGTGCATCTGCTTTTGGCAGATATTTTTTGCCAGCTGTGATAGCTGGCACCCACTTTGCCCCCCCCATACACGTGTATGGAGGGATTTCACTCTTGCTTAGTTTGTTTTGTAAGCTTTGCAAGAGTGAATCTCTATAAAGGGAGGCCTTCTCCTCCCTCCTCAAGGGTTCCAAGAATTCTAGAGGTCTGAGAAATTAGGCTTTAGCATAGTTGTATCTATCTATCTCTATATCACCCTCTCTTTACATATTTGTGTGCATTAAGGTGTTTTGTTCATAGTTTTGCACACAAACACCTAGAGCTACACTTTCCTTTGGCTACTGAGGTGCTAAGGAGTGATTTTCAGAGTTCTTGAGGTGATCTAAGCATGGAGAAGGGGCTAGAGTGGTCCTTGTGAAGAAGGTCTTCAAGGGCAAGAACTTTACCCCTTTATTCCCCATTTTTGCATAGGCTTTTGGCCATCCTTGCATCTATTTTTAAGCTTAACTTATGACATATAAAAGTTCTGATTTTAAGTGCTTAAAATAGTTGTTTAAGGTTGCTTTGGTGTTTGGGGTTGTTTGACCCCTCTTAGGCCTTGTTTGGCCCCCATTTTGTGCTGTTTTTGGTGAGCTCCAATACCACCTTGTCTTGGCCTCCTCACCACTAAAATCTAGAGGGATTTCAGTGATGGGGATGGTGTTTTAAGGTCCTAAGAAGGAGAGGGCCATCCCCTCTCCTTGTTGCCTTCAAACTTGTCATGTTTAGCCTCATGTGTGAGCATCATTGTTGAGTTCATGTTGGCCATGTCTTAGCTAGTATTTGTGCTTATTTTTCCATGTTATAGCACTGTTTTTAATTGGTTTAGACACACCATGCATGCTTAGCATACTTGTCTTGTAATGCCATGAATTTGCCTTAACATGTACTTAGCATCTAGACCACTATGCTTACTTGTTTTGGCTTAGCTTTGTGAAGATTTTGTGCATGTTTTGATGTGCTTGAGGTCTAATTTTGGTTATTTGGGCCATCCATGACATGCTTTGTATAGCCACCTTGCATTTTGGCTTGTTAGCCTTGGGTGTGTGAGTGTTAAGCATGCATTACTTGGCTTGTTTTAGTGGTTGGCACCACTTATAGCATCATTTCAGTCCTTGTGGCATGCTTGTATACTTTCATTTGATGCTCCTTTAATGCTTTAAAAGGTTGGTGCTTCATGCTCCATGTTTGGACCCTTTTGCATGCCTTTAGACTTAGGCCATTTAGATGCCATCTAGGTGTGCCTTTGACCTTGTTTTGGTCTGCCTTGGGGTGGTTTTGATTCCTCATGGCCCTTTGGGACTTGCTTCATATAGCCATGGTTTAAGCCCCTTGGCTTGCATTGAGTTTTGGACATAGTTGCATGCCTTGTTTGTCTTGTTTAGTTGGTTTGGCACCATCCTTAACATGATTTCCAGAGCTTAGTATGCTTGCCATATGCCCATGTTTGTCCCTTTTAAGTGTGCTTAAAAGTCCCCTCTTTATGCTTAAGTGTTGGGCCATGTTTACATGCATGTTTGTATGTAAATTTGACCTCATTTCCATAACATTTGGCTACTGATTTGGACATGGTTGAGACTTGTCCATATTAGTCTAAGTCCGCCCTTTGCATGTTGCTCAAATGTTGTTACATTGCTTCATGTTTGCATGCTTTGGTTGCATAGTGTTTTGCATGCTCATTACTTGCATTGTTGACACATGCTTAACTATATTGCATTTAGTTGCATTGCTTGAGCTATATGACATGTTGTTGCATACTTAGGTTGTAATGCATTTTGCATGCATTGTATTTAACATCTTGTCCATGTTGCATCTTGCATGCTTGCATTGCATGTTTGTTAGCTTGCATATTTGTTCACATGTTCATGTTGCATACTTAGCCCGCATGCTAGGATTCCATTGAGCATGCATACCTTGCCTCTTGAATTGATTATGATAGAGGTTGGGTCCCTTGTTTGTTTTGTGTGCATCTCATTCCACATTGAAATGGCACACTTGGCTTCCTGGGCCATCACGCATTGAAATGCGCCATTGGTGATCCGAGAATCAAGGACCATCCTCCTTTGAGTCATGAACGTGATAAGGAGGGTGTTGGTGCACATAGTTGCTTGAAATGCATTGCCATGCCATGTTTGCCCTCTGTTGCTGTCAAAACAGGATTCTGCAGGCATAGATGACCGACCGACCACATTCAGTGCCGACCGGACAAACATTGGTGGCCGAGAGCTCAATAGATGGTCGATGACCACTTCTCCATGGCCGGTGACCATTCTTCATAGCCGGTGGCATCCCACAGTGTTCAGAGAGTGTTCCTTGGGATTTGTACAATTTTCAGAGGAGGAAAACAGTGAAAACAGAGGCAGCTTGTGCACGGCGTTGGATTTCCGAGCGGAGCTGAGCATGCGTGCATTGGGCCCTCTTCCCGAGGCTGCTTTATCGCTTTATTAGCTTAGTTAATTTGCTGAACTAGTTAATTGGTTTGTAACTATTTAATTAGCTTGTTAGTTGATTAAATTGTATTATTCTTTTGGCCCCTCCGAGCGAGGGCGAATTTGTAATAAGTGTGGGTGCGTGTGTGCATGTCTTCCAACCCCCACTTCTTTCTCCCTTTTACTTACCTACTTTTGATGGTTAGTATTAGGGCATATTTAATTTAGCATACCTTATGCTATGCATGCGTGCATCCATTCATTTGTATTGCATGCACGGGGCTCGGCGCATCATACTAATTGCATAGTATTTCAAATCTAACTTGAATATATGTTATCTGTGCATTTCATATGCCATCCATAGATTAGCTGAGCCTATTCTAGTTGCATTTTGTATGCGATGCATTAGCCACTTAACATGGACTTGGATCATACATTGATTGCTAACTAGTTTGTTGTTTTGGCTCGGAGTACACTGTAAGTGTTTTCATGCTTTGGCATCTTGCATGTATGTGAGTGTTAAACATCATGCTTGCCATGAGACTAAATGCTTAGTTGATTTACTGCCTGAATGCCTGTGGGTGAAGGTTGGATTGCTTGAGTTGGAACAACTCGTTGAAATCCGTGTTTTAGCCTACTTGCGAGTAGCAAATTTCAAACCATCTTTCAAACGAGCGGATATGCAATGCTTTGTTCCAAATTAGGCGATCTAGTCTATACTTTTGTGTTGTGAGCATCACATAGTAAGATTAGCTAATTAACCAGAATAAGAACGCATGTGTTTTCAAAAACTCGATATCATGGTTAGTAGAGGTCGATCTTTGATCGGGCGAGAGGGGGTGCTCATAGCTGACCTTCCCCAATCGTACCCAAGTTCCCGAGCTGAGGCAACTTTGGTGATGACGGACACGTGGCCTTAGGCAACGAGTCAGGGTTTCCTAAATTCCTTCCAAAATAAAATATTTAGGTGGCGACTCTGTATCTAGCAAAGCAGTCCATGTTTGGCACTTCTTTCAAAAAAATCTGTTTTCAAAAATGATTTGCCGGATTTGGACTCTTTGGTGATTTATCAATCTCACATTGCACATTGTGAGGTCAGATTAAGAACCGACACCAATCGAGTCTAAACTATGGTGTGGCCCCATGAGAGCGCGTCAACAGTTTCTGGCGACTCTGCTGGGGAGTTTTGGAGAGCTTGACTCGAACTCATGATATCCTGTTTTGATTTCACTTATGTGTTTCTTTGCATTGCATGTGCATTGGTATGCCTAGGACACCGTGTTTGCCATCTGCTATTCCTAAACGGTTTGCGGAGGCTCGCTTCGAGAAGCATACCATAAGGCTGACCGGTTACGGGCTCTGCCACGATGGGAACACAAACCCCGGTTGTTGCCGGGGCACCCTTTTTGACCATTCGACCTAGTGCATATTCGGAATCCATAGTGACCATTCCAAGCTAGGACAGGTTGCTTACCCGATCATAGGTTGTTTGAAACCGCTGCGTGCGCAGTGAAACCCTAGCTCATAACAAAATAGGACAGGGAAACCCTACCCCAACATAGGGGTGTTTTGGGCTCTCTTTTACTTGCTATGTGCTTTTAGAGTGTATCTCTACAGGGAACGCATATACCAGTTTGCAAGTCTGAGTGTCAGGCCTGAGAGCATCAGTATCAGTGTTTTGGGGAATCAGTTATATCTGCGGGTATCAGATTCAGTTTTTGGAGCAGTAATTTGGGGAACAGTGATCAGTCGTCGGAAATAGTTGTTCAATTGTACTTCTGTTTGTTTTGATAAAGTTGGGCTGAAATCCTACGTGTTTTCCCTTTCGGTTCAAAAATTTAGTACAGAATAGCCAGTATTCTCTTTTGCTAAGGCAAGGCAGATATCGGATCTGTCGATCACCGGTTGCATCATCTCTGTTCAGTTCAGCGGACTTATGATGACCCAAAGTTCAGAGGAAATTGTGGTTATGGCAGCCGCATTAGACCAAGGAATCATCTTGCAGGATGAGGCCAATGTTAATGTACCACATCCACCCAGGTCGCCTGTTGCACACCCGATCTGGACACCCCAGTTGTATCAAGCTCGTGAGCCCACCACGTTCGAGTTGATGGGAATGATTGGTGACCTCCAGAGGTCCATGGTTGATCTCACTTATGGAATGTCAGCTTCGCTACCAGCCGCATCGTATACCGGGAATTTTGTACCACAGGAGCCCCACCATTGGGACGGATTGTGATCGAGCTCAGCCAACCTGAGGTTGCCTCGAGCTATAGCAATGACATGTCAACAACAACCGAGTTTCTCTCTAATATAGCAACCCAAACCCTCGATCAGGCTGAGGCTAGAGGTAAGAACAAAGTGGGAACAGATACTGATCCCGTTAAACAACTGCTGTGGGCAGTCGAGGCTTTGAAAGCCGGGGGGATGAATAAGCAACAGGTATTCACAGTTGTGGCTAAGACTGTGGATGATGCTTTCCCCACTCTAACCGAGAGCAGTTCAAGCCAGGCGGAAAATCGGGATAGGCCCCATCATGCCAGAACAG
The DNA here is from genome assembly GCA_036172215.1 of Camellia granthamiana. Taxonomy (NCBI): domain Eukaryota; kingdom Viridiplantae; phylum Streptophyta; class Magnoliopsida; order Ericales; family Theaceae; genus Camellia; species Camellia granthamiana. Next base: position 53,515,679 of record CM069916.1, on the reverse strand, counting down.
TTCTTTCCACTCATAACCTTGCACTTGGAAGAGGTCAGAAAGCCAAGGTAGTGCCTGCCGACCCTTTCGCTAGTGCGTCTAGCAAGAATCCACAGACTTCGAAGTATCTGCCCTGAGGGCGCAGACTCTTTTACGCTCTCTACATGCCTTTGTCTAAGGCTCTTCAAATCCTGGCTGAAAAGGGGCATCTTAAACCCCTCGAGCCTAGGCCTCTCCCTAGTCATCTTCCAGCAGGCCATGATGCTACTCAGTACTGCGCGTACCATCAACAAACCGGTCACCCCACCGACAACTGCTTCCGTCTTCGCCATGAAGTACAGGACTTGATCGACAATAAGGTCATCCTCCCACCTACCTCAGCAAAGTCTGTCACCACTGAGCTGTTGGACTTCGAAGATACTACAAGTATGCGATCAGGGGTTGGACCACCTGCGGGCGACGCTCGGTGTATTTCAGATGTGGCATTTGGCACGCACTATTTTGAGCATTTGCGAATACAGTTTTGTAATTTCTGGCTTGGGTGTTGAGTCAATTCTTTGGTTTTGTTTTGAGTCTGTCTCATTGTCTTGAGTCAATCTTTTTGCTTAAGGGTCTGTCTTGTTGTATCGAGTCAGTCTCATTGTATAGAAATCAGATGATTCTAGGGTTGTTGCCTCGGATATCTTTTTTTTTTTTTTTTGTAATTATCTTTTTGCTTTCTTTTGAGTCTGTCTCTGCTGTGGAGCCAGTTGCAACCAGGAAATCTAAATGAAACAGCTGCGACTATCATGTTTCCGTGCTTACTGCTACTTTGAGCTAGTTGTGCCCAGAGGATTTGAATGAAATGGCGGAGCAGCTCACTTACTCTTTTGCACCTTTAAATCATTGCATTGACCTAAGTTTTTCAAAACTTTTTGAACACTGCGGTGAAAACAAAGAAGAAAGAATTCCTCGGGATTTGCAAAACTTTGACCAATTGAGAGAAAGAGAGGCGTGCTAAGCCCTTAATGAATGAAATCATGTTTGTTAACGTGAGTACTGAGAAGGACCCTGGCTTGATCCAGATTGGTTCCACACTATCTTCAGCGCGAGTGATTTGTCCCTTTCTTAAAAACTTTCAAAAACGAATTGTTTTGCGCAGTCCTGCGAAAACCTGTGTGGAATCGCTCTTAAGATTGTGCAGCTTAGGATCGCTCTCAGCCTCGAGACTTGAGCTCTTGCTTTCAAACCTTGGACCTTGGGTTCAGACTGTTTAATAATCAACCGCGATGTAAGGCCTGTGTGGCCAGATTTGAAGCAGCCCTCGAACAAGAGGCACCAAAGTCAGATCAAGAAGATCAGACCTCATCAGAAGAAGCTTGCGAAGCTAGATCAGAAGCACCCCTCGAACTAGGGGCAAAAATGTCCGATGTGCTCGAAGAGCTAAAGATGGATCCTTTTGTAAATCAATACAACAGCCACTCTCCTGGATATGGATGGCTTCAAAACCCTAAAACCATTTGGCATGGACTTGTTACACTTTTACCCTTTGAGAGGCTCTCTGGGCCGAAAACCCAGAAGGGCAACCCAGGCAAAAGTTAAAGCAAGAGAAAAATACGAAAGAAAAAAAAAAGAAAAAAAAAAGAGTTAAAAAAAAAAAGAAGAAGAGAAAAAAAATGCAAAAGAAAAAGGAATGAAAAGATACAAAAAAAAAAGAATTGAAAAGAAAAGAAAAACAAAGCTCGCAAGGTTGAAAACCCAGAAAGGCGGCCTTGGCAAAAGTTAGAGCGTAAAAAAGTGAGGGTTAATACACGAGTGTACCTTAACCTGAACTACGTAAGGCTTGATTCCTATGTTTGGGATACGTAGGCAACTTCATCCTGAAGTCCAGCCACAAACACTTTCAAATCAAGTGTGTCCATGTAATGGTTTTGATCATCCTTGCCTTCTTTGAATCCGATAGTTCGGTTGTGACAACCGGAACTACGTAAGGCTTGATTCCCATGTTTGGGATACGTAGGCAACTTCATCCTGAAGTCCAGCCCCCAACGCTTTCAAAGCAACTGTGTCCATATATTGGTTTTGACCATCTTCGTCTTCTCTGTATCCGAGAGTTCGGTTGCGATCATCACTAATGAGGACTGTTTACAATATGCTACGGCGTTATCCAAACAAGGGGGCAACTTTCCGTTGCTATGAGTCGCCATTCAAACCAGGGGCAACTTTCCATTGCCATGCAGTGCCATCCAGACAAGGGGCAATTTTCCATTACCTCCGATCCGAGGTTGTGCATCTCGAGAGTAAGTTCTGCGCTCGTTGAGCAGTGACCGTTTGCAAAAATAGTTTTTGAGAATTTTTACTGAGGTTGACCATTTTCTCGAAAATTATTTCATTTTCCAAAACTGGACCATTTTCTTGGACCCAAAAAGGAAAATTTTCAGTGCTCATAGCCTGACTTGCATGATTTTCAAATCAAAAATTGAACAAGTATGTTAATCTAACTCTCATTTTGGTCAAAACTATTTTAATAGAAAACCAAAACAAAAATGGTCAAAGTGATGAACTAGGGGCACAGTTGAGTCAGGTGTTCTGTCTTTCCCCCGTCGTCAACATACTTGCCAGAAGGGCACTCTACCTGCCAACAAAGGGCACAACTAAGGTTAGCAACTAAAGGACTGAAAGCTCTCAACATCCTCTAAGCAACGAGGTATCAAGACAAGTGCGAAGCACAAAATTGGAATGGATCAAGATACTCCGCTCCTTCATCCGGAACATTGACTAAACGTCACTGGAGGAAATAGCCGCGAGCTAACGGTGTTGGGCATGAACCCACAACCTTCAATTTATCCATCAACCATCCAGGGGAGGGATATAAAATGAGAGACTAAAGAATAGAGAGATGTAAGTTCAGAGAAAAGTGAGCAAAAGGGTTTTGAGAGAAAAACCGAGCCTGAGGGCTGAGTGATGTGAGAATCACAAATAAGAAGAGGGTGGGAAATAATACCCGAAGAAACTGGCTCCTCGTGATTTTTGAGGTCTCTCGTCTTTGTAATACGTCTGTGTGTCGTGTCTTTTGTTTTGTTTACCTTAACTCTTGTTTTGGGTCTGTTCCGAGCGTGTCTCGTTGTGTTTAGGTTGTTTACCTTTTTGTTTAGGTTGTTTACCTTTTTGTTTTTCGTTGTTGAGTCTTTTTCACTGTGTTCAGTCGTAGGCTCAATACCCAGTTGAAAACCCTCTCCTCAAAACGTTTTGTGCTCAGAGTGCTGTGCCATTCTCCACATTTGTGCAAAACATGATTTGGTTCTTTTGTAAAACCGCGGGGGTTCAACCCGGGTCACTTGGAAACAGTGAACATATGGGTTCCGGATTGCATCTGAGTGTGTTTCAGCTTCAGCAGTTTCCACCTTTGTATTCCGTCTTTTCAGATTGGACTGTTTGTTCAGGATTCGCCGTGTGCAGAATGAACTAAGAATACTGTGTTATGGGCTATGAGTTCAGAATGAGCAGTGTTCAGAACAAGCAGTGCATTGTATGAACTATGTGTATGGGTTGTGTGCCGAGTAAACCGAGTACTGTGTTATGAGCCGAGTGTTCAGAATGAGCAGTTTTGTTGTATGAGTTGTTTTGCCGTTGGCCGGTTCCTTATTTGATTATTACGATGCAAGTGTTTGATTTTCAGACAGGAGATCAATCTCATTTACATTGAGGTGTAATATGATGCAATGCAATGCGAAGTATGAAATGCACAAATGTAACACTTTTTCAGACAAAAAGTTTGTTTCATTTCATCATCTTTTCAAGTACATAGCTTTGAAGAAAATGAAAACCTGCCTACGGCAGTATAGTGTGCAAAAAAGAAAAGTACAAAAAGTAAAGCAAAAACAAAAAGAAGAAAAGCAGCAAAAAAATCTGGATCAGCGTCAAGTGGTCTTAGGCTTGAGGGTCTGCCCTCCTCCTCTTCCTGGACGAAGGTCCAGGAGCATCGTCATCAGCACCTTCATCCGAGTCCAGGTCATCTCCGGTCTCCTTCTCGGACGACTCTGCCTCCGCCTCCGCCTCAGACTCATCATCATCGGGAACTGGTGCCTGTGAGCTACTCCTAACATGAGTGCGCCCCACTTTGGTGCGGGGGTATACTCTGCCATCTCGCCCTCCTCCTCGAGCAGGAACAGAAGGCCCAGCTAGAGCACCTCCTGCAGTAGGAATTTGGAATGGGGCCTGAAAAGGACAAATGGCAAACACATCAGTATGCTACGCAAAAGCAGAGTATGAATACTGTGAGCAGTGTATCAGTATGGAATACAGTGTATGGGTACAGAGTATGAATGCTGTGAGCAGTGTGTGAATACAGAATGCAGTATATGAGTACAGTGTATGAATGTCATGAGAAATGCTGTGAGCAGTCTGTGAGTTACAGTGTATCGAATGCCGTGAGGGCTATGTATCGAATGCTGTGTTAATAGTGCGATGCATCAGATTATGTAAAGTTTGAGATTGCGGTTGAAGGAACTTACCGGAATGCCGTAGATGGTCAGTAGATTGAGGCTCCGCTGGAGCATCCCCATCACCGAAGCGGTCAACTCCAGGGACTGGCGGGTGTACTCGGAGGAAGCCTGCAAAAGTGTTAAAAGCATCAGTATTCTGCGAAATATCAGATGAAATGAAATAAAATGACAATGCAAGATGCAAGATACAGTAGTACATACCGGAGGCAAGTCGTAGAATCCAACTAGCTCATGATCCGCAGGAGGGAGAGCGATGGGGTTCTGGTAAGTCTCCACACACTGCCCTCTGCATGTCATCGTCGTGGGCAGTGCTGGCCAACTAGCTCCTCGCCCTCTCCGAGGCCCACTCCTGCCACGGGCCCGAGCCATCCTAGGTGCTCCTGCCCCTGCTCCTACTCCCGCTCCAGCTGCTAGCGCCGTAGGTCTCTCTCTCTCAGCTCGGCGACCACTACTCAGAGGTCGCATGATGTAGGTTCAGACGTACTCTGCATAGTCAAACCCTCTGCCTCCCATCCAATCGTGTAATCGGCCATCTCATGTGGGAGGTATCTCTCTGTCTACCTCATGTCGATGGGAGGGAGAAGTGGGACTATCTGCTTCGGTAAACCTAAGGTCTGACACCGGAAGCGTTCACCCAAGTACCAAGCCCGACGGACCGGGCCCTCCAGCAAGATCCTAAATCGGGCGGTCTCCTCAGCACCAGCATACCGCTCCCGAACTGTAGCTGGCAATGGAGCCCAAGGCTGCCAGGTGATCTGCAAGTAATATGCAGTTTGTTATCTATCCGTCATTGAAAATACAATACGAAGCGAAGCTTAAATAAACTCTAAAGTTGAACATACCTCTGCAGCGGTAATGGTGTCGAAATAGCGGCGAAAGAATATGAACGACTCCCGGGGTCTCCGCACGTATCTCACATCGAAGCGCCGGGAGAAAGGAACGCCGAGAGGGGTCTCCTCATCTGGCACTGGGGCAAGCCTCGGGAAATAGGCATACACCCACAACTATAGAGTGTGACAGAGCAGGTATCAGTATGCTTATCAGATAAAGCAAAATGCAGAATAAAGCAGAAATTACAAAACCGTATATTATGCAGTGTGTACAGTGTGTGCAGTATACAGTTAGTATAAAGTAGATTGCATGTTTGCAATGTGTGTAGTGTACAGTCAGTTGGCATCAGATTGTGTAGTATGTGAAGTATTGTGCAATGTGTGCAGTGTGTAAAGTAGATTATATGTGTACCGTGTGTGCAGTATACAGTCAGCGTGAAGTAGACCGTAGTGTGTGCAATGTACAGAGTACAGATAATGTAGAGTAGAAATGTAAAACAGAAAAAGAAGATGTACCACCCAAGCCCGCCAGTAGCCTCCGAGCAACTGCCCGCTGCACCGGGAGGATGAGCTCATGTATCCGTATAGTGTGGCCAAGCCTGCACCACCCCAGTCATAGCGGCGGATCCGTGTGATGTCCACCAAAGCGCTCAGCAAACAGAGGGGCACAGTGTTCGCCCGGTCGGTGAAGAGGGTCGTCCCTAACAAGAACATAAGGAAGCCACGTGCATACCGCTCCGCCTCCTCCTGAGCCATCAGTGCCTCCTCAGCTAAGGCTGGCTGAATCCTGAAGTGGTCCTCAAACCACGAATATCTGACGAATCTTGGACGGGCAAGAGGTGGCAGCTCACCAAGCAGGTACATATGAGCGGCCTCCCACTCATCCATGTCTGTGTCGAAGGGGTTTGGATCACCCCCTACCCCGATGCTGGTGAGCATCAAGAAGTCGAAGGGAGTCATCGTCATATCTCCCGTGGCAGAAAAGTGGAAGGAATCGGTGGTGTCCCACCACCTCTCCACCAGAGCGGCAAGCAAAGGCCTGCTCGCAGTGAGGTGCGAGAGTCCCCTGCAGAAGGTGCCGAAGCCAGCCTGATCAACAATATGGCGGACCGCGTCCGGTAGCTCCATATACCACTCTCGGGCGGCGACGTTCCCATACCCCCGAAAGGCATGGGAATCTCCCTGTATTCAAAAGCAAACAGTTGCGAAGCAATATTAAATATACAGGTTTGAGGAACATTCAAAATTGATGCAAATACAGCGTGTGTGCACGTTTTCAGATTCAAACAGGTATCGGGTGCCGGTGTGCTCAAAGTGAACTACAACATATGATGAATCAGTGTGTTTGAGTGGTTCAGTACAGATATAGCGTGTGTACACGTGTTCAGATTCAAATAGACATCAGGTGCCGGTGTGCTCGCAGTGAACTACAGCATATGATGTGTGAGTATGTTCGAGTGGTTCAGTACAGATACAACGTGTGTGCACGTGCTCAGATTCAAACAAGCATCGGATGCTGGTGTGCTAGCAGAGAACTACGACATATGATGTATCAGTGTTTTCGAGGTAGTTCAGGGCAAATACAGCATATGTGCACGTGTTCAGATTCAAAACATGTATCAGATGCAAGTGTGTTCACAGTGAACTATAGTGTGTAATATATCGGTGTATCCAGGCTAAGCAGTTAAAGAACAGAATCAACTATTGCAGTTATATGTTCTACATTGCGGAAATTAAAACAGAGGGAAGACTGTACCTCAGAAGCGCCATAAGACAGATGTGAGTCTGGCTCACGCAGAAGAAGCTCTCGTGGCACGCCCCTATCAAAACTCCTGAACGGGCGAAGTCCGTCAGGAGGTAGCACGTGAATCGCCAGCCTGTAGGTCGCCGGGTCGAACGGTCGGACACTGAGAGGCAAGAGCTCGGCCTTGGGGTCCATCTCCCGCTCCGGAGGAGTCCCACCTCGTGGAATATCATCCGCCATGCCGAGAAGGGTGTGAAAATGGCCAGAACAGTGAAAACCGGGCAAGAATGCGAAAAATCAACCGAAAAGTCAACCCCGAGAGGGCAAAAAAATGGCCGAAAAGGTCGGGGTACAGAAAAGGCACAGAGATCGAGGAAAACTCGAGGGAAATAAATCTTGAGTGGCGGAAATCGAAAAAAGGACACCGAAACAAAGATTTGTTCGGTTCAAAACGTGCAAAACGATGAGGGTTTCGCGAATCGAACATCGAAACGGGCCCAAAAATCGAGGAAAATAGGGAAATGAAGGTTGGGAAATAACCTAGAGAGAGAGGGAAGGATTTTTCGAGTAAGAGGAAGTGAGAAATATAGGGCTAGAAGCCCTATATTTAAAGACTCGTGTCGAATTGACAAAACTGCCTCGATACAGGCATTTTTGGTCGATCGGCCACATTGTTGGCCGGTCGGCCAAATATGTGGCCGATAGACTTTTTTGGTGGCCGATGGATGGCCGGTGGTCTTCCCCGATGGCCGGTGAACCTCCTACACCTTTGTTTGGGTCTTTGATGTGGTTTAGGGCCTCCATTGCTGAACACAGTGCAAGAAAATGCATTTCCGAAGCTTAACCGATCTCTGTGCCGTGTCTTCTGTGCGTAGCACTCGAATACGTGCGAGGTGTATCCTTTTCGTATCCTTTGGTATCTTACGAGATTCAGTAACTGCTTTGAATGCGTCGCATTACAATTTTTTGCCTTGTTAACGGTTAGCATACATAGGTTGCATCGTTATGCATGCATACACGCGTTGTAACGCGCACGACTTGCATTGTTATGCACCTCCCTTCAGTCTAGGAGACCTTAAATCCTGTCGGTCTAGGAGACCTTAAATCCTCTGAAGGTGCAAATCCTTTGGTGTTTGTCGTGCCCGAACGGCTTTTGGTAGGCGTATCTCATTTCATTGTACATATCTTGCATTGTTATGCATTTTAATTACGGTCTAGGAGACCTTAAATCCTCTGAAAGTGCAAGTCCTTTGGTGTTTGTCATGCCCAAACGACTTTTGGTAGGTTTCATCTTATGCCGCATCGTAATGCGCACCTTACATGCACGGTCTAGGAGACCTTAAATTCTCTGAAGGTGCAAGTCCTTTGGTGTTTGTCATGCCCGAACGACTCTTGGCGGGTTTTATCCTAGGTTGCATTGTCATGCATCCCTCACTCGCTTGTTATGCGCTACTCATTTGCATTGTCATGCATCTCAAAAGACGCGCGTTGTCGCGCATTCAAAATCATTTGCATTGTCATGCATCCCAAAAGACGCGCGTTGTCGCGCATTCAAAATCATGTGCATTGTCATGCATTTCAAACGACATGCGTTGTCGCACGTTCAATTTCATCTGCATCATCATGCATTTTCAAAAGAAAACAAAAAAACAAACATGCATATGTCATGCATTCACTGTAAATAGTGCATATGTCATGTATTACACTGTATATAGTGCATATGTCATGCATTCACTGTAAATATTGCATTTACATACATTACATGCATATTGTATATATTGCATTGTACCTTGCATGCATTCATTGCATCACCTCCATCTACGGCTTGCGCCTTTCCATGTTGAGCTTGGACTGGTATGTGCCTGTACTCTTCGCGTTGAAGCACGGTTATGATATTATGTGTACGCACCTAGTGCTGTGGGTGACGACACCATTTCCGTGTTAAACGTGGTTTGTATGTGTCCATGCCTTTCCTAGGCAAGATGCAGTTTGGCCACGTGCCTTATCCATTGTAAATATTACATTCCATTGCATATATTGTAAATATTGCATTGTAGATTGCATGCATTCACTGCATTACATCCATCTACGGCTTGCGCCTTTCCATGTTGAGCTTCGTCTGGTATGTGTCCGTACTTTTCACGTTGAAGCGCGGTTATGATATTATGTGTACGCACCTAGTGTTGTGGGTGACGGCACTGTTTCCGTGTTAAACATGGTTTGTATGTGTCCATGCCTTTCCTAGGCAAGATACGGTTTGGCCGCGTGCCTTATCCATTGTAAATATTACATTCCATTGTATATATTGTAAATATTGCATTGTAGATTGCATGCATTCACTGCATTACATCCATCTACGACTTGCGCCTTTCCATGTTGAGCTTAGACTGGTATGTGCCCGTACTCTTCGCGTTGAAGCACGATTATGATATTATGTGTACGCACCTAGTGTTGTGGGTGACGGCACCGTTTCCGTGTTAAACGTGATTTGTATGTGTCCATGCCTTTCCTAGGCAAGATACGGTTTGGCCGCGTGCCTTATCCATTGTAAATATTACATTCGATTGCATATATTGTAAATATTGCATTGTAGATTGCATGCATTTGCTGCATCACCTCCATCTATGGCTTGCGCCTTTCCATGTTGAGCTTGGTCTGGTATGTGCCCATACTCTTCGCGTTGAAGCATGGTTATGATATTATGTGTACACACCTAGTGTTGTGGGTGACGGCACCGTTTCCGTGTTAAACATGGTTTGTACATGTCCATGCCTTTCCTAGGCAAGACACGGTTTGACCGCAGGCCTTATCCACTGCATCCATTGCATTTTAGCTTGTAAATGTTGCATTGTACATAGCTTGCATTGTCATGCATCTTTCCTTACATGCATTGTAATGCATTCTTCCTTACTTTGTATTGTCATGCATTTCCCTACTGCATCATCTAGTATGTAGGTTGCATTGTACATAGCTTGCATTGTCATGCATTCATTATATTGTACATAGCTTGCATTATCATGCATCTTTCCTTACTTGCATTGTCATGCATTCATTGTATTGTACATAGTTTGTATTGCATGAATTCACTGCATCACATCCATCTATGGCTTGCGCCTTTCCATGTTGAGCTTGGTCTGGTATGTGCTCATACTTTTCGCGTTGAAGCACAGTTATGATATTATGTGTACGCACCTAGTGTTATCGGTGATGGCACCGTTTCTGTGTTAAACGTGGCTTGTTTGTGTCCATGCCTTTCCTAGGCAAGATATGTTTTGGCAGCGTGCTTTATCCATTTCATTCATTACATTATAGTGTAATTTGTTGCATCCAGCATTTAGGATCATGGTCTTTCCCGAGCGGGTCATTCCCCACTTATATCATTCCACCCAATTACTTGTATCTTGTGTTCCGTCTACACACTCATAGTTCTGCATGTGTACGTGCCTATTCCACTGCTGGTATTGTGGTTTGAGGGTGTCGGCACCTTTTCTATAGTAGACGAACTTTGCATCTCCATCACCTTTATGATATTTGTCTGGTTTTGAACTGCTTATGGTTTGATTATGTTTCAAATGCATTGCATATCATTTGCATTGTTTATACATAGTTTTGTAAATATTGCATTGTCATTTTGCATCCATTCCGCATTGTTATGCGTTGTCACACATAGGTTGCATTGTCATGCACTCCTTCACTTGCGTTGTCACGTAGTTTTAACTTGCATTGTTATGCATGTTGCTAACAATATGGTACCTGTTAAGTTTTCTTTCTTTTACAGGCGCGATATTGTATGTACGGTTCATTTGAAGATGGTGCAACCAGACAAACCGGACAGGTATGGTATTCTCCGCGTGAAACGTAACGAGAATTACATAATTCTCTTACATCCTTTCTGCATTATAGTGTAGTTGGATTTGTGTTTGATTGCTTAAACTGTTGCATTTATTGTATGTATATGCTTCGTTACAGCTTTCTTTGCATGATCATAAGTTATGCTCGGCTCTGTGCATTGTCTTGCATTTTGCCCCTGCCCTCGAGTGCATATCTTTGCTTGTAGCTTAATGCTTTGTCTAAGTCTTCGGCCTTGTCAAAAATTGGTCGTCTCTGGGCTTTGACACTCACTCCCGTCATTGTTATGACTTTCGAGTTTTGCCAAAGAGGGGCAACTGTAGACATCCCATTTTTGACCGTCCTCAAGACTTGGACGTCACCGTTTCAACACTTGGTGATCATCCATGTTCGTGTTCGTCCTGAGTTCTCGGAGGTCTCGGCCACGCGCCTTGCCTCAAGACCTCTCGACTCGACTGTTTTGTGTTTGGTTTTGCACCAAACACTTGTGTTTTGCTTTTGAGGGGCAGGGAATGGCTTGTTGGCCATCCCCACACCTCACCGGCCATAGTTTGAGGCCACTGTCCCTGTTTCGTTGCTACCGGCCATTGGTGATGGCCGGTCGGCACTCTTTGTGGTCGGTCGACCATTTATTTGGTCAATTTGTCATTTTTGGCTGGCCGATCACTATGTATCTGCTTTTGGCAGATATTTTGTGCCAGCTATGATAGCTGGCACCCACTTTGCCCCCCCACCATACACGTGTATGGAGGAATTTCACTCTTGCTTAGCTTGTTTTGTAAGCTTTACAAGAGTGAATCTCTATAAAGGGAGGCCTTCTCCTCCCTCCTCAAGGGTTCCAAGAATTCCAGAGGTCTGAGAAATTAGGGTTTAGCATAGTTGTATCTAGCTATCTCTATATCACCCTCTTTTTACATATTTGTGTGTATTACGGTGTTTTGTTCATAGTTTTGCACACAAACACCTAGAGCTACACTTTCCTTTGGCTACTGAGGTGCTAAGGAGTGATTTTCAAAGTTCTTGAGGTGATCTAAGCTTGGAGAAGGGGCTAGAGTGGTCCTTGTGAAGAAGGTCTTCAAGGGTAAGAACTTTACCCCTTTATTTCCCATTTTTGCATAGGCTTTTGGCCATCCTTGCATCTGCTTTTAAGCTTAACGTATAACATATAAAAGTTCTAATTTTAAGTGCTTAAAATAGTTGTTTAAGGTTGCTTTGGTGTTTGGGGTTGTTTGACCCCTCTTAGGCCTTGTTTGGCCACCATTTTGTGCTGTTTTTGGTGAGCTCCGGGACCACCTTGTCTTGGCCTCCTCACCAATGAAATCTAGAGGGATTTTAGTGGTAGGGATGGTGCTTTAAGGTCCTAAGAAGGAGAGGGCCATCCCCTCTCCTTGTTGCCTTCAAACTTGTCATGTTTAGCCTCATTTGTGAGCATCATTGTTGAGTTCATGTTTGCCATGTCTTAGCTAGTATTTGTGCTTATTTTTCCATGTTATAGCACTGTTTTTAATTGGTTTAGACACACCATGCATGCTTAGCATACTTGTCTTGTAATGCCATGAATTTGCCTTAACATGTACTTAGCATCTAGACCACTATGCTTACTTGTTTTTGGCTTAGCTTTGTGAAGCTTTTGTGCATGTTTTGATGTGCTTGAGGTCTGATTTTGGTCATTTGGGCCATCCATGACATGCTTTGTATAGCCACCTTGCATTTTGGCTTGTTAGCCTTGGGTGTGTGAGTGTTAAGCATGCATTACTTAGCTTGTTTCAGCGGTTTGGCACCACTTATAGCATCATTTCAGTCCTTGTGGCATGCTTGTGTACTTGCATTTGATGCTCCTTTAATGCTTTAAAAGGTTGGTGCTTCATGCTCCATGTTTGGACCCTTTTGCATGCCTTTAGACTTAGGCCATTTAGATGCCATCTAGGTGTGCATTTGACCTTGTTTTGGTCTGCCTTGGGGTGGTTTTGAGTCCTCATGGCCCTTTGGGACTTGCTTCATATAGCCATGGTTTAAGCCCCTTGGCTTGCATTGAGTTTTGGACATAGTTGCATGCCTTGTTTATCTTGTTTAGTTGGTTTGGCACCATCCTTAACATGATTTCCAGAGCTTAGTATGCTTGCCATATGCCCATGTTTGTCCCTTTTAAGTGTGCTTAAAAGTCCCCTCTTTATGCTTAAGTGTTGGGCCATGTTTGCATGCATGTTTGTATGTAAATTTGACCTCATTTCCATAGCAATTGGCTACTGATTTGGACATGGTTGAGACTTGTCCATATTAGTCTAAGTCCGCCCTTTGCATGTTGCTCAAATGTTGTTACATTACTTCATGTTTGCATGCTTTGGTTGCATAGTGTTTTGCATGTTCATTACTTGCATTGTTGACACATGCTTAACTATATTGCATTTAGTTGCATTGCTTGAGCTATATGACATGTTGTTGCATACTTAGGTTGTGATGCATTTTGCATGCATTGTACTTAACATCTTGTCCATGTTGCATCTTGCATGCTTGCATGGTTAAGTTACATTTTGCATGTTTGTTAGCTTGCATATTTGTTCACATGTTCATGTTGCATACTTAGCTCGCATGCTAGGATTGCATTGAGCATGCATGCCTTGCCTCTTGAATTGATTATGATAGAGGTTGGGTCCCTTGTTTGTTTTGTGTGCATCTCATTCCACATTGAAATGGCACACTTGGCTTCCTGGGCCATCACGCATTGAAATGCACGATTGGTGGTCCGAAAATCAAGGACCATCCTCCTTTGAGTCATGAACATGATAAGGAGGGTGTTGGTGCACACATTTGCTTGAAATGCATTGCCATGCCATGTTTGCCCTCTGTTGCTGTCAAAACAGGATTCTGCAAGCATAGATGGCCGACCGACCACATTCAGTGCCGACCGGCCAAACATTGGTGGCCGAGAGCTCAATAGATGGTCGATGACCACTTCTCCATGGCCGGTGACCATTCCTCATAGCCGGTGGCATCCCACAGTGTTCAAAGAGTGTTCCTTGGGATTTGTACAATTTTCAGAGAAGGAAAACAGTGAAAACAGAGACAGCTTGTGCATGGCGTTAGATTTCCGAGCAGAGCTGAGCATGAGTGCATTGGGCCCTCTTCCCGAGGCTGCTTTACCGCTTTATTAGCTTAGTTAATTTGCTGAACTAGTTAATTGGTTTGTAACTATTTAATTAGCTTGTTAGTTGATTAAATTGTATTATTCTTTTGGCCCCTCCGAGCGAGGGCGAATTTGTAATAAGTGTGGGTGCGTGTGTGCATGTCTTCTAACCCCCACTTCTTTCTCCCTTTTACTTACCTGCTTTTGATGGTTAGTATTAGGGCATATTTAATTTAGCATACCTTATGCTATGCATGCGTGCATCCATTCATTTGTATTGCATGCACGGGGCTCGACGCATCATACTAATTGCATAGTATTTCAAATCTAACTTGAATACATGTTATCTGTGCATTTCATATGCCATCCATAGATTAGCCGAGCCTATTCTAGTTGCATTTTGTATGCGATGCATTAGCCACTTAACATGGACTTGGATCATACATTGATTGCTAACTAGTTTCTTGTTTTGGCTCGGAGTACACTGTAAGTGTTTTCATGCTTTGGCATCTTGCATATATGTGAGTGTTAAACATCATGCTTGCCATGAGGCTAAATGCTTAGTTGATTTACTGCCTGAATGCCTGTGGGTGAAGGTTGGATTGCTTGAGTTGGAACAACTCGTTGAAATCCGTGTTTTAGCCTACTTGCGAGTAGCAAATTTCAAACCATCTTTCAAACGAGGGGATATGCAATGCTTTGTTCCAAATTAGGCGATCTAGTCTATACTTTTGTGTTGTGAGCATCACATAGTAAGATTAGCTAATTAACCAGAATAAGAACGCATGTGTTTTCAAAAACTCGATATCGTGGTTAGTAGAGGCCGATCTTTGATCGGGCGAGAGGGGTTGCTCATAGCTGACCTTCCCCAATCGTACCCAAGTTTCCGAGCCGAGGCAACTTTGGTGTTGATGGACACGTGGCCTTAGGTAACGAGTTAGGGTTTCCTAAATTCCCCCCAAAATAAAATATTTAGGTGGTGACTCTGTATCTGGCAAAGCAGTCCATGTTTGGCACTTCTTTCAAAAAAATTTGTTTTCAAAAACGATTTGCCGGATTTGGACTCTTTAGTGATTTATCAATCTCACATTGCACATTGTGAGGTCAGATTAAGAACCGACACCAATCGAGTCCGAACTGTGGTGAGGCCACACGAGGGCCTGTCCACAACAATCACAAGCATAATTAAGATTAATTAGCATAATACGAAACAAGGTTATCACAGTCTTCCCTCCTTTAGGAAGTTTGGTCCTCTAAACTTGTTTTACCTTCGTCGGGAAACAAATATGGATAGCGTAGTCGCATTTCATCTTCTTTTTCCCATGTAGCGTCTGTCCCATAGTGTTCTTTCCATTCCACTTTCACCATCGGAATGGACTTGCTTCTCAACTGTTTCACTTGACGGTCAATGATTCGTTCTGGCCATTATGCGTATTTCATATTCTCATCAAGAGCTATCCTGTGATAATCAATCACATGAAGTGGATCTTGGAGATAACCCCTTAAAATTGACACGTGGAACACATTGTGCATTTGTTCAAATCTCGGTGGCAAAGCGACTCAATAGGCAACTGGTCCAAGTCTTTCTAGAATTTGGAACGGCCCAATATACCGGGGCGACAATTTTCCTTTCTTACCAAATCTTACTTGGCCTTTCATCGGTGTCACGCGAATAAACACATGGTCACCAACCTCATACTCAAGAGGTCTTCTTCGAATATCTGCATAATTCTTCTGTCAACTTTGAGCTGTCTTGAGCCTTTGCTAAATAGTTTTGATCTTCTCAGAAGTGTCTTGTACAATCTCAGACCCAAGTAAAGCCTTAGCCCTGACTTCTGTCCAACAAATTGGTGATCTACACCTTCTACCAAACAAAACCTCATATGGTGCCATACCGATGCTGGAGTGGAAGCTGTTATTGTATGCAAATTCTGCTAGTGGAAAATAATCTTCCCAACTCCCTTGAAAATCCAAGGCACACATTCTTAGCATATCTTCCAAGGTCTGTATTGTCCGTTCTGATTGCCCGTCTGTCTGTGGGTAGAATGCCGTACTAAACCTCAATTTTGTCCCCATAGCTTTTTGTAAACTTTTCCATAATCTAGATACAAATTTCGGGTCCCTATCCGAGACAATAGATACTGGAACTCCATGTAAACGAACAATCTCATCAACATATATAGTAACCAGTCTATAAGCATCAAATGTAGTTCTAACAGGTAGAAAATGTGCAGATTTAGTCAGTCTATCAACTATAACCCAGATAGAATCCATACCTCGAGGAGTTCGAGGTAGACCAACAACAAAGTCCATAGTCACATGCTCCCACTTCCATTCAAGAATAGGGAGAGGTTGAAGTAGACCGCTCGGTTTCTGATGTTCAGCTATAACTTGCTGACATTGAAGGCACTTGGACACATACTCTGCAATTTCTTTCTTCATCTTGGCCACCAATAACTTTGCTTCAAATCTCGATACATTTTGCTATTACCCGAATGCATAACAAACACTAATTTATGGGTTTCATCTAGAATTCTCTTCTTTAACTCGGGAATGTTTGGAACACACAATCTGTCTTGGAATTTCAGCATCTCATTTACTACACTATATCCCGGTCTCAAATTCATTTCAAATTCATCAACTATCTTTTTAAGGAATTCATCTTCCCTTTGTTTCTGTTTAATCTCATCAATGATTGCCGGTTCGGCTGAAATGGCGGCCATCAATCCGCCCTATTCACACACTATTACTTCAATCTCGGATTTCTCAAAATCTTGCAAGATCTCTTTCTGTTCAGTGAGTAAACAAGCCAAACTCCCCATCGATTTCCTGCTCAAGGCATCAACAACTGTATTGGCTTTCCTAGGGTGGTACTGAATCTCAAGGTCATAGTCTTTTATCAATTCGAGCCATCTTCTCTGTTGCATATTTAACTCTTTCTGTGTAAAGAAATACTTTAGACTTTTATGATCCGTATAGATTTCGCATTTTGCCCCATACAAATAATGCCGCCAAATTTTTAAAGCGAATACGACTGCGGCCAATTCTAAATCATGTGTTGGGTAGTTCTTCTCGTGTAGCCTCAACTGCCGGGAGGCGTAGGCAATCACCCTTCCATTCTACATTAATACGCAACCCAAGCCTTTATAAGATGCATCACTAAATATCACAAAGTTTTCCGTACCTGATGGTAGTGTCAAAACTGGTGCAGTGGTCAATCTCACTTTTAGTTCATGAAAGGAAGATTCTCTTTCGTCATTCCATTCAAATGGTTGCCCTTTGCATGTCAGTTGGGTAAGTGGCACAGCTATTTTCGAGAAGTCCCTCACAAATCTTCTGTAATACCCTGCTAAGCCCATGAAACTGCGGACTTCTGTTACGTTTGTCGGTGTAGGCCAATTCACAATTGCCTCTATTTTTTGTGGGTCCACTGAAATCCCCTCTTTGTTGATAACATGCCCTACGAAAACAACTTCATCCAACCAAAACTCACATTTCTTCAGTTTAGCAAATAATTTCTTTTCTCTAAGTGTTTGCAAGACAGTTCTCAAGTGATGTTCATGTTCAAGTCTACTCTTTGAATATATCAAGATATCATCAATGAATAGCACAACAAAGTCATCAAGATAGGTCTTAAAAATTTGGTTCATTAGGTCCATAAATGCTGCAGGAGCATTAGTTACCCCAAATGGCATAACAAGAAATTCATAATGACCATACCTTGTTCGAAACACAATTTTCTTAACATCTTCTGCTTTCACCTTCAACTGGTGATACCCAAACCTCAAATCGATTTTGGAAAACACTTGTGATCCCTGTAACTGGTCAAACAAGTCATCAATATGAGGTAGAGGGTATTTATTCTTTATCGTCACCTTGTTCAATTCTCGGTAGTCAATACACAAACGTAAGGTTCCGTCTTTCTTCTTCACAAATAACACCGGTGCACCCCATGGTGAGTTATTAGGTCGAATAAACCCTTTGTTAAGTAAATCTTGCAATTGTTCTTTCATTTCAAAAGTAGCCATTCTGTATGGAGTTTAAGAAATAGGCAGAGTGCTTGGCATAATTTCAATAGTAAACTCTATCTCTCTGTCTACTCTTATTCTCCTGGTAATTCATTTGGAAACACATCTGGAAATTCTCCAACAACAAGGATACTGTTCAATTCAACACTCTCAGATGGTTCAGATAGCATACAACATAAATAACCCTGGCACTTTTTCCTAATCAATTTACATGCTTTCATTGCAGATATCAGATAAGGTGGAGGCACTACCCTATTACCTACAAATTCAAACTCATCGTGCCCTGGCGGTTTAAACACAACCCGTTTTGTCATACAATTGATAGTGGCACAGTATTTCGATAGCCAATCCATACCCAGAATTATATCAAAGTGTCGAATATCCAAGGGTAACAAATCCATGTACAGGATAGTACTGCCAATTCGTACATCACAAACACGATACACAGAGGTACATAACACAGATTCCCCAAATGGAGCAAATACACATAGCAAATATGGTAATGATTCTAGGGGTCTAGTCAATCTAGGTGCAAATATAGCAGACACAAAGGAGTGTGTAGAGCCGGAATAAATTAACACAAAAGCATCTTGATTACACAGAGATAGTACCTGAGACAACGGCTTCGGTATTCCGTGTGTCACCCGGGATAAGTGCGAAGACTCTCCCCTGTCTCATTGTATCTTTGGTGGCAATGAGCCTTGTAGTATTGCCTGGTTTTGGGATGGATCCGGTCAAACTAACAGCTGGTCTTCCATCTTGTTATTGTTCAGTTCGGTTACAATCCCTTGCCATATGTCCCAATTCTCCACATCTGTAGCACGCCCTAGAAATACGATAATAAACCCCACAGTGCTTCTTACCACATTGAGTACATGTTGGTGTTGTATTTCAGGTGGAGTCCGAGGTGCTTGAAGACTCCGTGTTTTGTTTCTTTGATGACTTCTTTCCCAAGAAAAAGCCTTGTCTTTTAACCTTCCAGTCGGCTAGTGGCCTACCTCGGCTGGCCATGTTTGTTTCTGACATTAAGTGTGACAACCCTCACCACTGTTTATTGTTAAAACACTGATTAGTGCTAAATCTATGACTAAGCATGTTAACTGACTGATTGACTGGAATTCTAAACTGATCGATTGATTGTACTGGTCTAAATGCATACCTATCTGCTGACTGTTTAACTATCTGTTCATGTTTTATGTTGAAACTGCAAATTGAATGCCTTATCGGTGGCCGAACCAGAAATTGATTTATGTTTTATGCTAATTAGAATTTATGCAATTTTGTGGTATATTTAATTAAAATGTGATTTGGTATGGTTAAATTAGATTAAACATTGTTGAATTACTTTAGTTGGTTTTATTACTTAATTGCCATTGAGTGGCTAATCCTAGACAACCACTCCACCACTTTCCATATATGTTTGATATAGCATTTCCTCAGCCTTTTCATGAGATCAAAACCGATTGAGAGAGAGAGAGGTAGAGAAAACTTGGCCTCACCTTGGTTTTGCTTGGAGACTTAAAGATTTTGAAGGGAATTTGCATCTTTAGGCTTCTACATTAAAACTTGAAGATTTAAGGTAGGAGACTCACCCTCATACTTGTGAATTTAAGTTAGTTCTTGCCTGGTTCTTGACATATTGGAGCTAAAGTCAAGATTTGGTCTAGTAGTGTTGAATTGAGGCTTAATCTTTACATGCATAGGCATATTCCTACATTTTGTGGATGTTCTTCATAAATTTGCCACATGCATGTTCATGTCTTGAGTATAGTTCATGATTTCACCATATTTTGAGAAGCATTAGCTCATTTGAGCTAGCATTTGAAGCTTGATAGTTGATTGAAATTCATGCATGTTACATTGAAGTTATGTTCTTAAAGTTTAGTTCAAAATCATGTTTAATTGAACTACCTTTGGGCTTTGATTTCTCAAATTGATCTTTGAAGCATGTCATAATATGAGTTTTGAAGTGTTTTCCAGAAAATTAGCCCAAAAGGATTGATTTTGATGCATCAAAAGTCAATTTGGAGCTTGAAGGTTCAATCTAGATTTTCCAGAATTTGGACTCACGCTCGAGCGGAGAACTCCACGCTCGAGCGTGAACACTGAGTCTTGCATGTCCGCTCGAGCGGGGGAAGGTGACGCTAGAGCGGGAATTTCATGTATCCAGTACTTAGAATGGGTTTGCAGGCCGCTCGAGCGGGGTGATGCACGCTCGAGCGAAGACTTGTGTCTTACGCTCGAGTGGGTATCGAGCGCTTATCGAGCGGGAATTTTGCACATCCAGTACTTTTACAGTCCGCTCGAGTGGAATAATTCACGCTCGAGCGGAGACCTTTGTCTACATGTCCACTCAAGCGGAGAAACCCACGCTCGAGCGAGACCCCTGTTTTCTGAAAATTCTGAAAAATGTTTTAAAGTGCATCTTTGCATCCTCATTTCATCATAGGCATTCCTAGGCCTAGTTTAAGGCATCTTAATAAGGATATTGATGTAGAACCACACCGAGTCTAAGTAGGGACTAAGTCATTGATTCCCAAGTGTGAAACTTAGTGTGTGTTCATCCTGTAAATTGTGTAGGGTTGGCATCCGGGTGTGCACTAGCTGCTTATAGCCCAGAACTCTATGAGTAACAATTTTGGAAAGATATGTTCAAATATGAATATTTTCTGAATGATTTACTACTACTATACTGTACTGTACTGTACTGTTGCTACCACTGCTTTGTACTGTTACTATACTATTACTGCTACCACTGCTCTGTACTGTTACTATACTATTACTGCTACCACTGCTATGTACTGTTACTATACTATTACTGCTACCACTACTCTGTACTGTACTGTTACTGCTACTACTACTGCTCTGTACCGTACTGCACTGTTACTGCTACTGCCACTGTACTGTTACTGCGCTACCACCGTTACTGCTATTGTACTGCTACTGTATTGTTACCGTTACTGCTACTGTACTGTTACTATCACTGTACTGATACTGCTACTGTTACGGTGCTATTACTGTATTTGCTATTGTACTGTCACTGTTACTGCTACTGCTATTGTTACAGAAATCTCTGCCAGTTCCAATGTTCGGAACTCCCACTGCCTACTGTTTTGATGGCCATCATCTGACTGTTCGGCCTATTAAGACCTACTGTACTGTTCTGCTAACGAATGTGCCATGTACGATTACTATGGTTTCTAAATGACTGATATGGCATGAAATATAAGCCACTAATTGTATAACTGATCTACCAAGGCAAATGACTATTTAAAATACTGAAGGGACCTTCATTCTTAACCCCTTTACGCATATGTTATTCACTGGGCTTTAGCTCACTGTTTATATTTATATGTAGGTGTCCAGGCACCGGACCGGAGCTAGAAGCGTTGGGTTAAACTCCCTTTTTGTTAAGCCAACCACTATGCCTCACTGCGAGGTCCAAAGCCTGAGCGAGCTAAGGCTGTCTTTGGAGTGTTTAGAATTCCCCTTCCTGTCTCTGTTTTATGTTGACTGTATGAGACTTGTACTATACTGTTTATTTAGGGATTAGGACCCTAATCTGGATGATGTGTATGTGATATACTGTAAATATGTGAATGTGAATGTGTATTGAAAAGACTTTTTGCATACAGACTGTCACAGCTCATTGGACATTTACTTTATACTGTTTTGGCTTCAGTCAGCCCCTGTACTCTGTATTACTATTATTACTGTTAAGCAGGCCTTCAGTAATCACGGATTACTGGCCGGTTACGGTGCTAAACCCATAGGGGCGGGTTTGGGTCGTGACATTAAGCCTCTGTCTAACACATCAACATAGATGGGTAGTTTCAGTACATTTACTCTTTCCCGAATGTCATTGCGAAGACCACTTTCAAACTTCCTTGCTTTTTTGTAGTCGGTGTCCACCATGTGTGGGGTGAATCTAGCCAATTCGATAAACTTGGATTCATATTCTACCACGGTCATATTACTTTGCCTTAACCCTTCAAATTCTGACACCTTTCTATCACGAACGCACTGAGGAAAGTATTTCTCATAAAAGAGTGCAAGGAACTGTGTCCAATCAATGCCTTTGTTATTATCGCGGACCAACATCCACCATATTCTCGTTTCATCCTCTAATATGAAAATAGCCAATTGTACTTTCTGTGTTTCCAGACATGGGAACACTTCAAATAATTTCTCAATGCCTAGGACCCAAGCTTCAGCCTTTAAGGGATCTACACCCCCATGGAATAGTGGTGGTTTCATTTTCTTGAACTCTTTAATAAGCGCTATTGTTCGGTCATCGCTCTGTAAGTCTGGCACAGGGGGTGCCGGAGGTGGAGGTGGAGAGTGTGGTTGCTGCCACTGTTGTTGCCACTGTTGTTGTTGCCTCAATGTTTCTACCATTTCCTAAATCAATCTTTCCATCCAATCCATTCTAGTAGTAGAGGACTCTTCTATCTTATCACCTCTTGTTCTCACCATCTGATTAGATTTGCATTATTCATTATAAAAAAGTTTCACAAGTATGCATATACTAAAGAGTATACGTATTCACATAATTTGCAATGCCAGTAAATTACAAACATATAGCACATAATCATTTATCTCGAAGCATTTAAGCACATTCCCAATGTTTACAATTTCGTACCTATCACATGAATGCAACTTAGATCTTTTCTAGACATTCTATTGCTCATTTAGACAAGTGTGTGACTTATTACTCGTGCTCTGATACCACTTTGTCATGACTCAAACCCGCCCCTATGGATTAGGGTCATAACCGGCCAGTAATCAAGGGATTACCTGCGGCCTCAAACCAAATAAAACATATTATATCAGAGTTAAGGGGCCAAAACGGAAGCAAACTTATGAATTGTCCATAGAGCTGTGCTTACATGGCTTAACCAAACATTCTTATATACTCATAATAACTCACACCATAAGCATATTCACAAAAAGTGTGTCATACATACATCTAGGATTATTCAACCAGTGTTAAAAAAAATTCAGATTCTATACATGGTCGGTCAAGGTTGTACTACATGACCACAAAAAGGTTCCAAGAGTAATAAAACAAAAGCAAGGCCTCCGCATGAGGCGACCTGGGATGACCTCACAAAACTTGGTTTCTCAACGCTCACTGGGACTGGGGTTGGACATCCTGCTGCTCACCTACATACATATAAATACAGAGTGAGCTGATGCCCAGTGAATAATACCAGAGTAAAGAGGTTAATGAATGAGATTCGTTCATGAATAAGTCATATGTATAATTTAAACATTTGAACTACTAGTTCCACTTGTATCAAATGCATAGACTGTAACGTACGGAACGACCTTGGGTCCAACATATCATATCCATGCACAAAACGACCTCAGGTCCATGTCATATCTAGGTACGAAACGACCTTAGGTCCATTGCACTCAAAATGACCTTGGGTCCACCTGTACAAAACGACCTCGGGTCCAATAATCATTCATAGACCAACTTTAGGTCTAATGGATCCATGTGCCAAGGACCACCGGTACTCCTTATCACATTACAAAACGACCTCGGGTCCAACATTCTCATATTCATGGTGATGCGCCTTTAATCATGGTCGCATCTGTATTCACCCTCAAAACGACCTTTGGTCCAATCAGTTCTTTATTCAAAACGACCTTTGGTCCATTTATCAATTATGAAAAACGGCCTTCGGCCCAATCTACATCTTTGTCAAATATACTGAACGGCCTTAGGCCCATTTTCCATTTTCACAACATTCATTTTACAGGTACAAACGGATAAAATACTCATTCATAGTACAATTTCACAAATTTAGAAATTACCACGTTGGCAACATTTAGGAAGTAATGCATATACAAATATATATTTATTAAGATATTACTCACAGTGATCTGCTGGATGATTTGCCCTTGTGCTTGACCCTACACATTTCATAAACATAACGAGTCACAAACGAGTTCAATCCGTTCTTAATTCATACATCCCTCTTAGGCTTCTTTCTTATCCTTTTAACTCATTTATAATGTTCAATGCATGACTAAGAGTGCTTAGAAATGAAAGAGAATGGAAAACAAAACTCAAGTCAACTTTACAAAATTTCTGAAATAGTGCTTCCCGCTCAAGCGCGGTTTCCGCTGCTCGAGCAGACCCCTTTTGTCTGCAAAAGTACTGGTTGCCTCATATTCACGCTCGAGTGCTAATTCAGACACTCGAGCTGAGGGTCAAACATATGACTCGGACGGTCGAGCATGACTAACCCCCGCTCGAGTGGACATCAATGTCTGCAAAACTCCTGGGAGCTAGCATTTCACGCTGGAGCGGTCATTACCCCGCTCGAGCGAACATGCCAGATTCTGGAATTTCCAGCAAGCTGCTTAAGCTTCAAACTTGCATTTAAACTAATGTAACTTGCATATTATGACTCATACTTCACATGCACATCTTCTAACATGGCACAAATGCTAAATTACAACATTATGAAGCTCAATTCCCATGAATCAATTACATGCACATACAATTCATGTCAAATTCATCTTCAAAATATGTGGTTGAGTCCCATAGCCTCATTTTCTTGGATGTATGTCTTAATGACCTCCAATTCAACTTATTTAGCATGTCTTATACACAAACATGAAGACCCATAATAAATTGTCACTTGCATGCACACATTGATCTCAATTTCACCATGTTCATCATGCTTTACATTCAAATATGCATCTACAAGGCAATTTCTTACATGCATGTGCATCTTAACTTCAAACTCACTCAATTCAACACAATTCCTCATTCTTGATTCCAATATAACTTGAATTCACAATATTACAAACTTAACTCATAAATCTTTGCTCAATTACTCACCTATGAGCTTCAATTCTCCCAAATTATAGCTAATTCTTGAGTTAATCTTCAAGATTCCCAAGTTTCTTGATCAATCCTATATCTTGAGCTCCCTCTCTCTCTAAATTCGGCACTCTCACTCTCTCTCTCTCTCTAAGGTGTGATTTCAGCCAAAATAAGGTCAAAGAGAGGAATTAAGTGTATATAAGCCTATTTATAGGCTTAGCTAATCCAATTAATTAAGGCTTAGTAATTGAGCTTAATTAATCGTTCTAAATGTAATTATTTTTATCCAAATCAATTTCTAATTAAATTTCACCATAGGCTCTAAAAATTATGTCAATCATAATGGCGTAGTCAATTTTGGTTTCTGTGGCCTATAAAGCCTTCGATTTAAATTTAAAGCAAAAAATCAAATAGATTTTCCTACGGTGAACAGATAGAAATTCAAAACCACATATATTCATATAAATGACACACGAAATCATATTAAACAAACAATCACAAGCATAATTAAGATTAATTAGCATAATACGAAACAAGGTTATCACAGTGTAAGAGGGTGCGAATCAAAGTCTGAGAGTCCGAATTACTAACTATTACAAATCCGAATGAACGAATTAAAGAACTAGCTAGCTACTTTATTACAACAAGGACAATAATGAGAAATAAACTAGCTATCTAAGTTAACTAGTTATAACAATTACAAATAATAATAATTATAACAAGAATTACAACAAGACTAATTGTAACAATAATAATTAACTACAACAAAATCCGTAGCATTAAGTTACAACATTGATGTAAGCAAGGATGCACAAGGGTTGCATGCACAGTGTCTAAGAACTACTCTATCTGCCTAGGCTTGCTCTGTTTCACCTTCAACCACTGCCCTCTGTTTCTACAAAACACACTGTTAACCAAACATTGATGGCCGGCCGTGCCTTAATTTTAAGCAAAATCTTGTTTTTGTGCTCTGAAGTGAAATCAGTGTAGACAGAGTTATTCTAAACTCTGTTTGTCCCTCCCACACTTCTCTGTCATGGGAAAGCCTCAAGAGAAGGTTGGAATTGTTTCCAAAACCATCAATGAGCAATTTGTTTGCTTGATCATTTCGGCCACAATTTGGACAAAATTCAATAAATCAACAACCACCCCTCCCTTCTATCATAGAGTAAACTCAAAGAGGGAGGTAGAGACACTACAAGGTCCATCAAAACATCATGGATTAAAGTATGACGACCCTTGACACGATGGACTCGACATAACGTCCGGCCAAACCCAAGCAATATGACTCATTTTCTTTATGTGGGTTGGTTCATTTTAAGCCATTTTCTTAGACCTTTCCATTCTTCAGTCCATTAAGTCCAAGGTGATAGTTACGTCCACTAAGTGAGAAACATGTCAAATGGAAAGTGATTCTCAACATGAAAAAGAGACTATGTCGTTGACAATAAACCTCCATAGAGATTAAGCCATTAAACATAAATCTCTAGTTCATGTTTTGAATAACCGTCAACCGATTGAAACAACTCTCAAATGAAAGAAATGAACGGTAAGTTGACTATTAAAATAAGGCTCTTAAACATGGAAATTAAGCAAAGAAATGCCAAGAACAACATACAACAAGTTATATATGCAAACTTATGAGACAACAAGCAAACTAATCAAAGCATGAACTAATTAAATAAATTAAAATAGCCCTAAAACAGCCCCTAAAGTGTACAAAACAGTAGCTAATACCATGTTAAAAGAGCACAAAAAGATAGACAAAAACAAACAGATACAAAGCTAGTAAGCAAAGTTAAGGAGGGGCGGCTAACCCATCCACTTTTGGGACTTCTAAACAATATTTTAGCCTATGAAAATAGTCTAAAAACAGTCCAAAAACAGTCCAAAAACTACCCCAAAACCGTGGCTAAAATCAAAGAAATAAGTGGGAAACACAAGAATATAAACTTGGAATAAGGTTCAAGAAAGAGTGGTTAACCCCTCCACCTTTGGTAGCTCTTAAATCACAAATTTCAGCCCAAAGAATAGTCCCAAAACAGTGTACAAAGCATGTAAAAGAGAGGAAAAGAGTAAGAGAGAAATAAGAAAAAAGATGCAAAAGTTATACCTCTTGAAAGAGAGAATGCTTGTAGTTAAAAAAAACTTGATTCCAACACCCTCAAGTCTCATGAAATATGGTTTGAAACTTAAACAAAAGCTTCAAGAACAAACTCTAATGGTGTATGTATAGCTAAAGAAGGTTTGAGGGTCAAAGGAGGAAGGAAGATGGAATGAGATCTATTTAGCTCTTCAAAGCTTTTGGAAATTTTGCTAACCTTTAATTCTAAATGCAGTGGCCCTATTTATAGAATTTGAGCCAATTTGGTCAAAATTATCTTCAAACAAAGATATTTGTTCAATTCCCACCAGCTGTTTGTTTGGCGCCATTGAGACCTGGCTGGGCCTCAAAACCCACGGCCGAGTCCAAAAACACACGGTTGGGCCTAAAAAGTAACTCTAGAAAAATTTTCATTGAGACCCGGCCATGCCTTAATGAGGCACGGCCGGTTCTACATGGACCCGGCCAGGTCCAAAAATTTGAATTCATGCCCGATTTCAAACGAGCATATCTCTATCATCCGGACTCGAATTTAGATGATTCTTGAGTCTAAATTGAAGCCCTAGAAGTCTAATTTCCAATGGTGGTAGCCACACATATAAATTCTAAGTGGTCAAAAAGATATGCCTAATTTCATGAAGGCTGCTCATTCTTTCTCAACGAGTTGATGCTCAACTTCTTCCTAAACTAGTTTTCTTCCATCTCCTCATATTTTCTTCAACTCCAAACCTATAAATAAGATATTTTAAAGATTCTTCAAAGATTTTATCTCCCTTCCAAGTATCTTCACTTTGTCCTTACTCGATTTACCGAAAAGTGCAATGTTTTAAACGAAATGTGAGCCTCGGAACATTGTAGAAGCATTTAGAAAAATATTTTGAAATGAGGGTTTTAAGGTCTAAAATAGTTTGGCCAAAATGGGGTGTAAGGTTGGGATTAGAGATTGAGTCCAAATTTCTTCGCTGAGAATTCAAAAGATTGCACAACATAACTTTCATTATCGGGTGTTTGGAATAAAGCGTCCAAGTCTTAAGGGCGGTCAAAAATGGAGTGTCTACAGTTGCTCCTTTTTTATAAAGCTTGAATAGTCACGAAATGATGTAAATGAGTGCTAAAGCCCAAAGACGATCCATTTTGACGAGGTCGTAAGACATGGGCAAACAAACAAAATGCAGATGCAAAAGGTTAAACCCGAGGGTTGCTTACGTATCCCTTTGCAAGGAATCAAACCAGCGTAGTTTAGGGACAAGATGCAAAATGATACACAATATAACGAAATAATCAAATAATATATAATGTATGTATAATAATCAAACCACGAAATGTTTACCACACAAATATCATAAAGAAATGGAGATGCAAATCAAACTACGTTTTATGTAGAAAAGAAGTGTGGGCACGAGCCAAACGACGCCTAACACAGGCTAAGTGCCTATACCCTCAAATCTGGCCTCAGCGCAACATGGGTGCTTATACATAACAGAACCATGTTTTAACGTGAAAGGGGTGCGAGCACATGCAAAACTATGTTTTTCATCAAAAGAGAAAGAGTACAAGTAATTAGGTGGTATGATAAAAGTGAGGAATGATCTGTAGGGCAAAGATAATGATCCTAAATGCTAAATGCAACAAGACAAAGTACAATGCAATGAATGCAATGGATGAAGTGAATAAGGGGCGCAAGCCAAACCACTTCTTACCTAGAAAGGGCATGGACATAACCAAACCACGTCTAACACAGAAAAGGTGCCGACACTCTCAATATTGGCCTCAGCACAGCATAGGTACTTACACATGACAGAACCATGTTTCAACGAGAGAAAGGTATGAGCACATGCCAAACTAAGCTTAATATGGAAAGGATGCAGGATGTAATAAATGTAATGGATAATACAGTAGATGCATGCGATAGATGTTATATGCAATGCGATAGAGGTAATAGATAATAATGGCTATGATGTAATAGCTGGGAAGTAAAAGTACCTTACAAGGGCACTTGGTGATGACTCACCTCATGCTGCTGGGGATTTTCCTCTTCTTCTTGTTGAGCTTTTAAACCACGGGTACTACTTTTCTCCCTGGCTATGTTTACAACTTTCCCTATTCTCTAACAGGGTGACATACTAGGTTGGTTTAGTGTCCAAAATTGAGGCGCATACAAGCTACCTCAACCTATGGGGTTGCCATATAGATTTCAAGCCGAGGATACACCCCTGGGTATTTAAACCAAACTTTAGTCTTGGAAATTCCAAACCTTTGCGTTCTAGGCATCGCCATTCGAACTCTAGTTTCCACCGTCTTAGTTGATCTCTTAGGAACTCACTACAAACATAGTCAGGTGGCTATACCAAACCACTTAAAGTCGTTCCAGCACGATAAACACCAAAGGAATTACGTCTTTAGAGGATTTAAGGTCTCCTAGACCCAATGAGTGCACAAGATAGTACGGGGAAAGTCCACAAAACAATGTGGGGTGAATGAATGCACAAGACAGTGCTGTGGGTGCATAAGACAGTGCGATGTAAGGTACACAAAACAGTGCGAACTCAAGGTGCACAAAATAGTGCAATACAAAGTGAATACACAAAATAGTGTAAACTTAAGGTGAATGCACAAAATAGTGCGAGTTCAAAGTGAATGCACAAAACAGTGCAAACTCAAGGTGCACAAAACGGTGCAAACTCAACATGAATGCACAAAACAGTGCGAACTCAAGGTGCACAAAATGGTGCGAACTCAATGTTAATGCACAAAATAGTGCGAACTCAAGGTGCACAAAAAGTGCGATATAAGAGGTAGATGTACGAATGCACCAAACAGTGTGAGGCAAGATACACAAAACAGTGCGAACTCAAGGTGCGCAAAACAATATGATGCAAGGTGCACAAGATAGTGCAAACTCAAGGTGCACAAAACAATACGATGAAAAGTGCACAAGATAGTTTGAACTCAAGGTGAATGCACAAAACAGTGCGATGTAAAGTGCACAAGATAGTGCAAACTCGAGGTGAAGGCACAAAACAGTGCAATGCAAAGTGCACAAGATAGTGTGTAATGGGTTGAATCAAATTGAATTTTTCCCTTAGTATTATTGTTGTGTATCGTGGACCATTCTATTTAAATTGGTGAAAACAAATTATATTACTTGTTGATTTCGACTTCGTAAGGCCTATTTGGCATTTTTTTTTTTTTTTTTGAGTTTTAATTATTCTTGAGTCTTGAGTAATTAATGAGATATAAATTTAATTTTTGGGACTTATTTGATTAGTCTGTACTTAATCGTTTTGGTTCATATTTAATTATGTGAATGGTGGGGACCACCTTAAGTCTTTTAAAATTTATTTATATTTTAATCTCAATTGGAGATTTATTTAAATTATTAAATTCCATTCATTTTGGACCTAATTAATTGAATCATGACCGTTTGTAACCATATATTATTATTGTTGTTGTTGTTATTATTATTATTTATTTTATAATCTTGAGAGAGTTACTAATATTTATGGTGTGCATCATCAAACAAAATATATTTTGTGGTGAGAAAATATTATATCCTTTTTGTAATTTATGTTACTAAATATTATAATGATATTGAAACATACTTTTGATATATATATATAGGTGTATATGTATAGATAGATGTTTGAAATAAAATAAAAATAAAATATATTTATCAAGAGAGGCAACATGTGGGCTGCCCCCCTCCTCTCTTTTCCCTTTACTTTGATTTCCTTTCTCTTGTTTTGGAGAAGCAGAGCTTCGTCCTCTCTCTCTCTCTCTCTCTCTTGCTCTCTCAAATTTCTTTTGGGTTTATCACAAGACCTTTTGATCCACCAAAATATATTAGGTTTTAGACCCATGTTCTTGAGACCAAAGTGAAGAGCTTGGTTAGAGCAACGTTTTGACCGGCGGAGATCAAAATCCGACAAAGTCAAAAATTGGGATTTTTGTTTGTTTCCTCTTCTAGCTTTTAAGGTAGAGATTTTCTAAATATTGTATATGTGTTGTAACTTTATTATGTGTTATTTTGATAGTGTAATGTTTGAAAAGATTAGGGTTTTATTAATGGTATATTAAATGTATAAAAATGGGAGGAAGTTCTCAATTGTTTTTTTTAAAAAAAAAATCTCTTGCTTGTTGAGTTTGGCTTTTGTATGACTCATGGATGTTGAGGAATGTATTTATTTTTATTTTGAGAATTCCCTAAATTTTAATAAAACCTAGAAATTTAAATGTTAAGATTTAGATTTTTGGGATGAGTTTGTGAAAAGCTTACGAGAGTTAAAATTATATGTTTATTTGAACAAATGAGAATTTGAAAGTGGATGTTTATGGGGATGAGAATGTTGTTGGGAATATTGAAAACCATTAAGGTTTCTTAAAATTGTTAAATTTGAAAATAGTGAACTTTTGAGAAAGATGAGAATATTTGTCATGTTGAGATATGGAGAATCGTTGAAAGAAAGTATGTTATTTTTGGCATTATGTAAATTCTTGATGAATTCTTGAGTTTGAATAAAAAGGGAAGATTGATGATTTCTTTTAAAGAATATTATGATTCTTGATTGAGTTTGGAAAAAGGAGATTGAACATATGATTGTTACTCCTATATTGAAATTATTGAAAAGATAAGATTAAGAGTAATATTTGTTTCTTAAAATTTATATTTTGTTTAGAGATAATTGTTTTGGCAACTGGTGGAGGGTTGTATTGATTGTTGTAGAAATTGCATGTGAATTAGATAAATTGAAATATTTGCAAATTCATGCATGGCATTGGATATTGCATAATCTCATGATTTAATCTTCACATTGGATTTGAGAAATTGATTTTCAAATTGATTCTTTGGGAATATTTGAAATGTGTTGAGTTATGGAGTAAATACGTTTGGTAAGTCTGGATAGGGGGTGTAGTTTGATGTTGGTTAAGTTGGCCTGAGTGTCCAGGGTGAATGATCGAAAACATGCGCGGAGGAGGTACCACTGCCCTTTCGATGAGAGACCGGTAAAGTGGGGATTTGGTTGTGCTCGATATGCCTACTTGCAAACACCAGCCTAGGGATTACCAGTGTCGTATTTACCGCTCTTTGTTCTATGAAATGGATAATTGAATTGGTTATGCTTTTAAACAAATGCATGGCATGAGAATTTCAAAATGAGAAAACCTATGATTTTTGGCATTAGCATCTCATATGCATTGCACCTCATGATATTGTTAAACTACATGCACTTTATTTAGATTATCTCTGCTGAGCTTTATGCTCATCCCTTAGTGGAAACCATTTTTCAGGTGATTATAGTGTGCCTCCACCAAAGTGAAGACGTGGAGGATCTTTTGGAGCACAAGGCTCAATTATTTATTTGTTTTGTTTTCTTGCAAGCCATGGGCTATCTATGTATGGGTTTGAAAACCATTTTGTTATAACCGGGTAAAGCCTTGGAACTTGTAGCCGTTAAGGCATAAATTTGTATTTTGTTACTTTAATTTGTTATTATCACATGCTATAAACTCATATCTTAAGGATGATGAATGTATTAATGCAAGTGGCCTCTCATTTGTGAAATCTCATGTTGGATATCATTAATAGAAAAATGGTGATTTAGTATGAATGTTGACTGTTGAAATGTCTATGTTATTCAATGTTCTTATATCTAATAATGAGAAGTAATGAGATTTAGATTATGCCTATGAGTTAATCTAGATATATCAGATGTCAATATTTTTGGAGGCGTTACATAGTGTGAACTCAAGGTGCACAAAATAGTGCTATACAAGGTACACAAAATAGTGTGAACTCAAGGTACACAAAACAGTGCGATACAAGGTGCACAAAATAGTGCAAACTAAAGTGAATGCACAAAACAATGCGATACAAGGTGAATGCATAAAATAGTGTGATAAAGGGTATGTAGAGGGAAATGAGCAGTACTCAGAGTAATGCGTCGTGTACCTTATGAAATGAGTGCAGGGCAACTTGCCATAACTTATTGCAATGTAATGGAAAAACATGGCAGAAAGTAACTCGACGAAACAGGAGCAACCAATCATGCAATTCAAATCACCCAGAATGTATGAGCATGTATGCATAATCTAAAGCACATGTATTAATCAGAAGGGAAAATGGAAATCCCAAGAGAGTTTTGAAATGGTCGGAGACAACTGAAAGCTGAATCAAGAATCATCATGGAGGTGAGCTCACCTAAATCCAGGGAAAAGTGCCCGATAAATGGCTCTGAGCGAATTGAGAGAAAGGTTAGGTTCATGCCCCTTGTTTAATTGATGACACAATCAAACGCACTAAAAATTGCCCCTAGTATCTAGTCATTGGCCACCGGTTAGGTTCATGCCCCTTGTTCGATGGATGTCCCGATCAGATGTACTAAAAATTGCCCCCTAGTGTCCAGTCATTGGCTACCGATTTCACCATTATGCAGACATATGTGATGGGGATCATCAGATCCTGGAACAGTTGCCAACCGATCAGACTAATGCTTCTCTTTTGTCCCCGCATGTTGAGAACTTACTCCAGTTCCCTCCAAAGTAGTGGCAGATTTCTCACTTACACTCTACAATGATCATGAATGCAATGCCTCTTGTATGGGCACTCTCAGTTTGTTTATGAATTCCACACATGGACTTGTTTTTTGAGTTTAGAGTGAACATTCGTGTATGGAATTTTGATGATGCCACTCTATTGAACTTTGAGCGATAGACTCGCTAGGGTAACTCGATGAAGAGCGCCTTTGAGCGATAAATACGCTATGGTGACTCGATGAAGAACGTAGACCGAGACCAACTCCAAGCACGACACAATTGAATTCATAATTGACCCCAAAATAGAAAAAAGACTCAAGGCAACTGATCATTCATAGTTCCTCTAGTATTGCTTATGCTCCCTTTAAAACTCAATTTCGATTCCCTTTTTTGCTCAAGATAGAGATTCTACTAATAAGTTCAAGTAGTGAAATTTTCTCCACTTGTTTATTCAAGATAGTTCTTTCTTACCCAACGCAAATATGATATGCACAGCAGTCAGTGTAGCTCATGGATTGATACGAAGCTGACGATGTGAATCGGACAAGATGATTGGATCGAGATGAATAAGATGGATATGGTTGAGACCAAACTTCAGGATGAAGTTGCCTACGTATCCCAAGAATGGGAATCAGGTCAACACTAGTTCATTGCTGAGGTTCACTCAGGTGTTAACACTCTCCTTTTGCGCTCTAACTTTTGCCAAAGTCACCTCTTTGGGGTTTTCAACCTTACGAGCTCTACTTATTTGATTTCTCATTTTTCATGCTCTAACTTTTGCCTAGATCGCCTTTTCGGGTTTTCCACCTAGCGAGCCTCTCAAGGATAGCGCTACAACACTTGTGGTGAATTTGATCAATAGTTTCCCTAACACTGAAACTGGCTTCACCTTGATATGAGCTTAGTTCTCCATTCCCTTATGCATGTCTTCCTCCTTTTCTTTTGCTCCATTTGCAAAGTTGGTTCTTCTCACAATGTGGTACTTCCTCAGATTGGTCTTGTGATGACCGGGTCCCTTTTTCCTCTCTTTCTTTCCTTCTTTTGGTTCGCTCTCTTTTGTTCTCATTGGGTTGGCACCCTCGGAAATCATTTCTAAGTTAAGACTCTTGCTCTTGCTCTTGCATGTGGGTCAGTGTTGAAGTTCCGTATTCCGGGAGGTGCGGGGGTCAAGTTCGGAGTGCCCGAGGGCGAAATAGAGAAATTTCTAAGCTGAGGGGGCCTAGGGCCGCACGTGCGGGGTTGGGCCGCACATGCGGGAGGCCAAGCCGCACGTGCGGGAAGAGAGGAGGGTCCTAAGGTTTGCACACTGCCTAAAAGGCACATGTGGGCTAAGGTGTAGCAAAGTCAACCGCACGTGTGGGGGAAGGGGGGCTGCACGTGCGGGGAAGGGCGCCGCACGTGCGGCAATCTGGACAGCCGAACTTTATTTTTTTTTATCTTCTTGGTCCGATTGTATCACTCATTCTACACCTCTCTCTCTCTCTCACTCTAAACCCTATATTTCTCCCCCTTCTCTCTAGAAAGCACCTCAAACATCTACAACTCTTTGATTTTGCTAATCTTGGGTCAAGATCTTCATCATCCCTCTCAAGATCTTGAAGATTCAAAGCTAGGGGGGCTTCATTGGGTGGAAAAAATCCAAGGCTCTCTCTCATCTTCTAACTCTAGGGTTTCATCTCTTCATCAAGAGCTTGAGGTAGGGTTCTCCTTTGAGTTATATATATGTTTATGTAGGTTTTTATTTGTTGATTTTGGTGAGCTCCTTCTCCTATTTCGAAAATGTTCTTGGTGGTTCAAGAAATTGAATGATTTGTAGATCAAACACTATATCTATATTGTGCTCATTTAAGGACTTTTCTTGAAACTTTGAACAAAATGGTTTGAGATTGAAGTTGATGAAAATATTTCATAAAAGGGATGGGCATTTTTAGGGTTTTTGTGAAAAACATAGAAATTTGGGGGTTTTGGGAATGTTGGGTAAATCAAGGGATTTTCTTGAGACTAATGAAAGGGTGAGTGAAAATTTCTTATTTATGTTGTGTCATGAAGACTCTAGTTGCATATAAGTTGGAAACCTCACTTGATTTGTTGGCAATATATATATATATGTGCATATATATGTGTGTGATTACAAATTGTACAATGTTGGTTTCATGATGTATGAGTATTGTAGTATATGGAAATTAGTTTTCAAGCATTGGTATGACTTTGGGATATTTAGAATGTGAAATTATATTATGATAATTTCGTTATTGTATAAAGATCCATGATGGCAAATCTTGGACTATATCATGAAATGACATCGAGAAGAGAGAATGAGAAATGTAATGGCTTGACAATGTTGTTGGAATAACTTGAAATTTGAGGAAAACCCATGGGTCATGAACAAATTATTGCATTGCATTTTCATTCATTTGGTAATTTGCATCTTGGAATTGAAGTTGGAAATATTCACTTTGTGATACATCTTGTGAAATGAGAACTAATGGGAATGTTAAAGGGTAAATACGTTTATAAGTCCAAATAGGGGGTGTAGTTGAACTTGATAAGTTGTCCTGAGTGTCCATGGTGAAAGATCAGAAAGCCGCGTGGATAGGTGTCGAGCCTTCCAGTTAATACCGGTAAAAATGACAGTTTGATAGTACTTGTATAGTCTACTTGCAGACACCAGCCTAGGGATTACCAGAGTCATATTTACCGCCCCTCTTAAGTAAATTGGATGTTGGAATCAATGAGATTAAAAATGTTGTTGAAAGCTTGATGATTTCTCTAATAAGCATGGCATACGATTACATTTTTTTAAGAACATGGCATGGCATCTCATTGCATTAAATGTTGGGCATCTTACATAAACGTATATACTTTGTTAAGTTTTCTCTACTGGGCTTTATGCTCACCCCTATGGGTTTTGGTGCAGGTAAAGATGTGGTGCTCCCACCGAATTGAGGGCGTGGAAATATTTTGAGAAGAGTAGTGTGCTCTTATTTTGTTGTGATTATCTGTAAAGCCAAGGGCTATTTTTGGTATGGGTCCAAGAGACCACTTTTGTATAACCAGGCTCAAGCCTCGGAAGTTGTAGCCCGTAAGGGCATTTTATTTATTTTCTTACAACTAGATGTTTCACATGCTATAGATTCAAGTGTTCTTTTATTTCGTTGAATGTATACCGCATGTGGGACTTTTGTATTAAACTCTTTTAATCAAATATGGAAACATGGAAGGATTACTGTTATTATCTAGTGAATGTTCATTAATATGGGTAGTTCATGTTGAAATATTTTCGGGGCGTTACAGGCCTTCCCAAATTCAGACAAAAGTTCATTTCCTCACAGTTGATTAGATTTCATTCCAATAGATACCCATGGCTTGATGGTTGACTTCTTTTCCCTTTTCTTTCTTTATTTTTCTTTTCTTTTCTTTTTCTTCTTCTTTCTCTTTTTTCTTCTTTTTTCCTTCTTTTTCTTTTTCTTTTTCTTTTTTTTTTTCTCTTTTTATTCTTTTTTTCTTCTCTTTGTTTTTGATTTTTTTTTATCCTTTTCTCTTTGAAATAATGAAAACACCAGGGGAGAAATTATATGATTTGTGAGGTCTAAAAGCTGCCTGGTACTTGCAGGTCCAAAAGTCGCTTTGTACTTGCCAAAAAAAATCGCCTAACGGCGAAGAGGATCCCCAAGACAATGTAGAATACCACGCACAATTCTAAACCTATCTTTGTAAGTTTTCCAAAAGAAACAACTTAAAATTTTGAAATCATGAATGATTTTGCGCCAATAAGTCAGAATTCACTCAAACCATTCGGGGGATCCTTCTCAACACTTGAGCTTTTTACCAAAATCTCATTCAAAAAACAATTTCAAAACTTTTCCTATTTTTATTTTTTAAAAAGGTCACACATGCATTACTGTAGGCACAACAAAGTGATCAAAAACTTGACTCCTGCTGTCTTATTAAAAACAACGAAGACCTGAGAGTACGCGAGAGTGGCTCAAAGGAAAAGACTTAGCTGACGCAACAACGCAAGAAAAGACAAAGAAAATAAACTCAAAACTCGATACACAACTCAACTATTTATAAGAAAATAATGCAAAACAAGATCAGTACCCTTGAAAGAAAAAGGGTTTCACTTTCCAAGTCCATCTGCAGAATTCAAAAACAACTTCAAGTAGCCCACGGGAGGGTCCAAACCTTCCTGCAATTCAGCGGTACAACATCCACACCTAATAGGATTGATTTCAGGCCTCCATACTGAGTCTTGCAAATTGAGCCTCACAATTACCCCGGTTGTCCCCACATATCTCCTTGGCCGCACTAGCTGGGGTCAATGTTGGTTGTTGGTAAACCATGGATGGGATTTATGCTATGGGGTGGCAATCTATTGCAGTCAAGGAAGGGTTCATTGACAACTTTGGGTTAAAGTGGGGTGATAACCTTATTGTCAATCAGGTCTCGAATTTCATGGCGAAGGCGAAAGCAGCGGTCAGTATAATGATCGTACTGTTGATGGAATGTGCAATATTGGGTAGGGTCTTGTCTAAATGGGAGAGAATTAGGGAGAGGTTGAGGATTGAGCGGTTTGGGATGCTCTTTCTCTATCAGTACCTTCAAGACGAGGGTTGGGATCATATGGAGATGGGTGAAGGCTCGTTTTTGGGAAGAGGAAGCATCAGGTTTAGAAATATTGGAAAATGGGTTGGCGAGTGTTGGCTGGGTATTCATGGGCTTGGGACAGGAATCAGGATGAGTATTTCTAGTAAAGCATCCATTTTCATTGTTTGCCCCCTGATTCAAAATGCTCCCAACTTAAACGATAAAAATGTCATCCATAATCTTTGCTACAACTGGAAGCACTTGCTGTTTGTTCAACCCTTTGACCTTCAAAGTCTCAACAGCCCACCGAAGATGTATATAGGAATCAATACTTGTCCCAGCCTTGTTCTTGCCACTTGCTTCTGCTTGGCCAAGAGATTGGGTGGCTATATCGAAGCGAGGCCCATTTGTTATTGATCTGTCATCACCTAGACTTGAGATAGCTTCAGGTTGGCCCTTTTCAACTGCAACTCGCCCTAAGATTAGGGAGCTTTTTGAAGAGATCAAAACCCCAAATGTTAAATATGCCACCGTTCCTTGAAGGTCTTCAATCATTCTTAACATCTCAGCAACAGTGGGGTTCGGCCATTTGGCTTTCTTGGTGTGTTCGAACCGGGGTGGGTGTATCTATCATGCACAAATTGGTACTTTCAACAATGACCACCTCTGGCTTGGACAAATGGGATGCAGTGATATATACTGGGATTGAAAGAAGGTTCTTGGTGAAGGGTGGGAAGTGGGTTGGTGGTAACATTAGGTTCTTGAGGTGGAGCTATTGTCTGGTTGTCGATGAGATTTTGAACCTCATGACGAAGGCGGGTAGCAACAATCGGTGCCATGACCACGTTATTGATGGTACAAACAGTATTTTGTGGGGTTATGTCTAGCAGGCAGTGGGTTAGGAAGAGGTTGGGGATAAAGTGGTTTGAGATACCCTCTTTCCATCAAGATTTTTAGTGCGCTAGTTAGGCTCATATGGAGGGGGATGAAAGTTCTGCCTTGAGCTGGGGTTGGGCTGGCTGTTTGCGGGTTGGCATTGGCAAATGGGTTAGCATTTTGTGGGTTAGTAGCGACAGTATTGATTTCAGTGGGTTTGGGAATAGTGCTACTGCTAGCATTGGTACTCCCGGAAAACACCCTCCTTGTTGGTTCGCTTGTTCTGGGAATAATCTCTTTGTTGAATGCTAATCTGAATCTCTAATTCATGCAAATTTTTGAAAGTGAACAGTGGAGCGACTATTAACTTTTATAACATATCTGACTCAAGGTTCTGTACCACTATCCGTACTTGGTCCCTCTTAGAAGGTCGATCTGTCATTTGTGCTGCCTTTGCTCTCCACCTTGCAACAAATTCCACAAAAGGTTCTTTAGGATTCTGATAGGTTGCTTCAAGCTCTTGGGTGGTCATTTCAATTTGGGTATTGTAAGAATACTGATTAACAAATGCCTCAACCAAATCTTCCCAATTCTGCTTCACTTTA
Organism: Camellia granthamiana; assembly: GCA_036172215.1. NCBI lineage: Eukaryota > Viridiplantae > Streptophyta > Magnoliopsida > Ericales > Theaceae > Camellia > Camellia granthamiana. The sequence goes on along the minus strand of CM069916.1, from coordinate 53,476,091 downwards.
TCCTCCAAATTGGCGTACCAAGTGGCTGCTATACCCAACAGGGTTCTTCCATACAGAAAGAGTTTCTAAGTCTTAGTTAGACCCATCGGTTTCAAGATATCCAAGAAAAGCCAGATATGTACCATAGGATCTCCAGACCTGTTGAAACGGTCAATGTGTGGCATTTTGAATCTATTTGGAAGTCTTACAGCAGCTTCGGTGTACCCCATCCTCAATGTCGAGAATGGAGTTAATATCAAGGAAAAAAAAGCTTCTCATTAGGCTACACCAGGGGTCTGAAAACTCGAGCTTGAGCCATCCCTTCTCGAGGATCTAGACCCTTCAAATCTTCAGCTGGCGGAGGTGGGTCAAAGTTCGGCTGGGGGCCCAAGACTGGATGTATGGTAGATGCCCCAGACGGGCGTTGCATCACAGCAATGGTCTCATCCTGCACGGCAATTCTCTGGTTTAGGGTCGTTATCATGGCCACAACTTCTTCTGGACTCTGTGCCATTACGAGTCTGTTGAGTTGGCAATTGGGGAAATTGATGAGTGTAATTTGAGAGCTGACTAACAAGGATTTTTGACTCGGTTATACTTGTTGTATCTGAATTGGATATATTTGAATTGGATTAGTCTATATGGGTTTGACTGGATTGAGCTCTTTAGAATGGGTATTTTGGCATTGACTAGATCTTTTCTGAGTTGGCCTTTGGGGATCAAATAGACTGGACCTTTGTTGAGTGAGTTTTTTCTGGAAGGACTAGGCATGTGATGGGTTAAGGCTTTTCGATTTGGATTGGGCTTGGCCTTTTCCTTCTTTGGCTCAGACAAACCTAGCATTAAAAACAAATGCCCTATATGAACAGGATACAGGATATGCTGGTCAAAACAAAGCAAGATATCATTTTTGGCCATAGCTCTGGTTTTGCTGAAAATTCACCCATATCAAACACAAACCCCTGGATTTTGACACAAATTCTGATTCTAATATAACCCTCAAGTTTGAAAAGAATCGCCTCAAGATTAAGACTCTTCCAGGATTGCATCACACATTTCCAAAGATTTCACATTTTGCACAAAAGCACTCAAAACACCCTTATAAGAGATTAGGGTTTCCCTGTCCTAGCTTTTGGAGTGATCTAAAGCTTTACTATTCAAACAAACGGTATCACAATAGCCTAGTAAATAGGAGAACGTCCTGTCCTATGTTTGAAAAGTCACTAAGGCTAACTATATGTAGTTAGGCCGATTAGTCAAAAGGGATACTTCAGCAAGACTACCTAATATACCTCTCACACCTAACACCGAGAAGTGAAAGGAGAATCAAGCGGTACGACGATAATCCAGATCTAAGGGTTGTGTTTCCAACATGGCAGAGCCCATGACCGGCCAGCCTTTTGGCAAGCTTTTAAAGCAAGCCTCCGGCAAGCCGTCCAGGAATAGCATATGGCAAACACAATAACTTGAGAGCACCAATGCAAATGCAATGCAAATAACATATAAGTGTAGATAAAATTTCAAATCATGAAGCTCGAGTCAAGTTCTCTAAATCCCCGGTAGAGTCGCCAGAAACTGTAACTCGACTTTTCGTGCTCCTTTGGAATATAGCTAACCCTACAGTTCGGACTCCCGTGGTTCTGAATCTAATTTCACAAAGTGCAATGTGAAATAATGAAAACACAAAAAGAGTCCAAATCAGACAATTCTTTTTGAAAAATCGATGTTTGAATCAAATGCCAAAAATGGACTTCTTTGCCAGATTTCAAAGTCGCCACCTAAATATTTTTGGAAAATTTAGGAAACCCGACACTCGTGCCAAAGGCCATTAGTCCATCATCACCAAAGTGTCTCGACTTGGGAACATAGGTACGAGAGGGGAAGGTCATGAATTGAGCACCCCACTCGCCCAATCAAAGATCGGCCTCTACTAATCATGATGCGATTCTTATCTACATAATATGCTCTTGTTCTGATTATTAGGCTAACCTTAATATGTGTTGCACACAAGTATAGACTAATTTGTAAAAATTAGAACACTTTGATTTCATGTTTGTTTTGAAAATTGCTTTGAATACACGTCACTCGAAAAAAACAAGTTTGTAAGTACATTAGTAAATTTATCCCAATTTGGCAATTAGCCTTCATCCACCGACATTCAAACAGGTATATCATTTAAGCAAATAGCCTCATGAAAAGAATGCTCGACATGGTAACATAGACATACGATGCTAGATGCTAAAACAATAAATGTTCACCTAGTACTCCAAGGCAAACCAAACAAAGCAAAACGATTAGAAGAATGCATGTTCCTAATTAATGCAATATGACTAATGTGACACATACAATCATGTAATTAATAGGCTCGGCTAGAGCATGGCATATGATTCCATTCAAGTCATGTGATAAATCATGTATTCAAGTAATGAATTTAAACATTTAGTTAGCATGATGAGCTGAACCTTGGATGCATGCGAGACAATGGATGCAAGGCATAAAAATGTTAATTTAAAAAGTGATGTTTTATACTAACCATCATAAGCAAGTAAGTAAAAGGGAGAAAGATGTGGGGTTGGAAGACATACACGTTATTACACATTTGCTCTTGTGCAAGAGGGTGCAAATCAAAGTCCGAGAGTCCGAATTAAACTAACTATTACAAAACCGAATGAACGAATTAAAGAACTAGCTAGCTACTTTATTACACCAAGGATAATAATGAGAAATAAACTAGTTATCTTAGTTAACTAGCTATAACAATTACAAATAATAATAATTACAACAAAATTAATTCTAACAATAATAATTAACTAAACAATATTCTTAGGATTAATTTACAACATTGATCTAAGCAAGGATGCACAAAGGTTGTATGCACAGTGTCCATGAATTGCTCTATTTGCCTAGGCCTGCTCTGTTTCACCTTCAACCACTGTCCTTAGTTGTCTGCAAAAACACACTGCCGACCAAACATTGATGGCAGACCGTGCCACAATGAGGCCCGGCCGGGTCCAAAAAGAGCCAGTGTTGCCTTAATTTCAAGCAAAATCCTGTTTTTGTGCTCTAAAATGAAACAGTGCAGATAGAGTTATTCTGAACTCTGTTTGTCCCTCTCACACTTCTCTATCATGGGAAAGCCTCAAGAGAAGGTTGGAATTGTTTCCAAAGCCATAAATGAGCAATTTGTTTGCTTGATGATTTCGACCATAATTTGGACAAAATTTAATGAATGCAATTAATCAACAACTACCCCTCCCTCCTATCATCGAGTAAACTCAAAGAGGGAGGTAGAGACGTTTCAAGGTCCATCAAAACATCATGGATTGACGTATGACGACCCTTGACACGATGGACTCGGCATAACGTCCGGCCGAATCCAAGCAATATGACTCATTTTCTTTATGTGGGTTGGTTCATTTTAAGCCATTTTCTTAGACCTTTCCATTCTTTAGTCCATTAAGTCCAAGGTGATGGTTACCTCCACCAAAGATTATGTCCACTACGTGAAAAACATGTCAAACAGAAAGTGATTCTCAACATGAAAAAGAGACTATGCCATTGACAATGAACCTCCGTAGAGATTAAGCCATTAAGCATAGATCTTTAGTTCATGTTTTGAATAACCGTCAACCGATTGAAACTCTCAAATGAAAGAAATGAATAGTAAGTTGATTATTAAAATGAGGCTTTTAAACATAAAAATTAATCAAAGAAAGGCCAAGAACAACATACAAACAACTATATATGCGAACTTATGAGACAACAAGTAAACTAATCAAAGCATGAACTAATTAAATAAATTAAAACAGCCGTAAAATAGCCCCTAAAGTGTACAAAACAGTAGCTAAAACCATGTTAAAAGAGCACAAAAAGATAGGCAAAAACAAAGAGATACAAAGCTGGTAAGCAAAGTTAAGGAAGGGTGGCTAACCCCTCCATTTTTGGGACTTCTAAACAATATTTCAACCTCTGAAAATAGTCCAAAAACTGCCCCAAAACAGTGGCTAAAATCAAATAAATAAGTGGGAAACACAAGGATATAAACTTGGAATAAGGTTCAAGGAAGAGTGGTTAACCCCTCCACTTTTGGTAGCTCTTAAATCACAAATTTCAGCCTACAAAACAGTCCCAAAACAGTATACAAAGCATGTAAAATAGAGGAAAAGAGTAATAGAGAAATAAGGAAGAAGATGCAAAAGTTATACCTCTTGAAAGAGAGGATGCTTGTAGTTAAACAAACTTGATGCTAACACCCTCAAGTCTCATGAAATATGGTTTGAAACTTCAACAAAAGCTTCAAGAACAAGCTCTAATAGTGTATGTATTGTGTATGTATAGCTAAAGAATGTTTGAGGGTCAAAAGAGGAAGGAAGACGGAAGGAGATCTATTTAGCTCTTCAAAGCTTTTGGAAATTTTGCTAACCTTTAATTCTGAATGCAATGGCCCTAGTTATAGAATTTGAGCCAGTTTGGTCAAAAATATCTTCAAACAAAGATATTTGTTCAATTCCCGCCAACTGTCTGTTTGGCGCCATTGAGACCCAACCGGCCCCAAAAACACACGACCAGTAAAAGTTTTTATTGAGACCCAGCCATGCCTTAATGAGGCACGGCTGGTTCTAAATAGACCCGGCTAGGTCCAAAAATCTACATTCATGCCCGACTTCAAACAAGCATATCTCCCTCATTCGGACTCAGTTTTAGGTGATTCTTGAGTCTAAATTGAAGCCCCAAAAGTATTCTTTCCAATGATGGTGGCCTCACATCTAAATTATAAGTGGTCAAAGAGATATGCCTAATTTAGTGAAGGCTGCTCATTCTTTCTCAAAGGTTTGATGCTCAACTTCTTCCTAAACTAGTTTTCTTCCCTCCCCTCCTATTTTCTTCAACTCCAAACCTATAAATAAGATATTTTAAAGATTCTTCAAAGATTTCATTTCCCTTCCATGTATCTCCACTTTGTCCTTCCTTGATTTACCGAAAAGTGCAATATTTTAAACAAAATGCGAACCTCAAAACATTGTAGAAGCATTTGGAAAAATATTTTAAAATGAGGGTTTTAAGGTCTAAAATAGTTTAGCCAAAATGGGGTGTAAGGTTGGGATTAGAGCTTGAATCCAAATTTCTTCACTTAGAATTCAAAAGATTGCACAGTGTAACTTTCAAGCGCCCAAGTCTTAAGGACGGTCAAAAATGGAGTGTCTACAGTTTGAAATTCTAAGACATGCTTTTATATTATTATGGATTTCATTCATTAACTTCTTTATTTTGGTATTACTCATTGGGTTTTAACTCACCCTTTCCCTTCTATATATATAGGTGAGTAATTGGAGATTCAGCATTAGAGTTTCCGTCGGAGTTCGCCCCTTTTGTCAAGCCACCCAAGTAGTGCCTCCATGTTAAGGCTTTAGTTTTATTTTGTCAAGCTTGCTAAGTTTTGTATTTTGTTAAAAGTCTCATATGTAGTGTGTGAGATGTATAAAATTTGAATATGTATATATTAAGTGTATCTGAATGTTTTAAATATTTCGATTTATCATGTACATACAGCTCAATGGATAATATCATTTTGTTTTACTTCTACCTAAGGCCTCGATATTAATTAAATATTTTTAAAATTTTACCTTTGAGACCTAATTACAGACTAGTCATGGCCTAAACTTTTAAGGGTGGATTTGGATCGTGATGTGTTCTATCCATCAATTATTATTGTCAAAATAAATTCCCAGCTCTTCTGAATATATTACTGCCTATGATATGTACACAGGCAGGGGCGGAGGCAGCTTGGGCTCAGGGGGGTCACGTGCCCCCTGACTTTTGCAATTTATTTATTTATTTATTAATTATTATTATTTTATATATATATATAAAAAGTGTGGGCAGCCTTTACTTTTACACACACAATTAAACCCACTGACTGACCACTCACACACACGCACACACACCACACACTAGATGCACGTTTGTATTTTTTTTATTTTTTTTATTTTATTATTATTATTTTTTTAGGAATCCCAATCTCAATCAAATATTGATACACACCTTTTTTAGGTAAATACACACAACTCCAATTACAATAAGGTTAAAACTCTAAAACCCTATAAGTGTATGAAATTCTTTATTTTTTTATTTATTCACAGTACTTGTGAAGTATCTTCATATTTTCTTTGTCTCCCTTTGTTATTTTACAATTTACTGACTCGCGATTCACCAAATTAGGATTACAAAACACAGATTTGGAACCGCACTACAACCTTGGTATCTTCTCTTCATTGTTTACAAGTAACTTTACTATTATTTTTTTAACTTTTAAATAAAAATTATGAGCATTAATTTATAATTATTTGTTAAGTTTTGATTTGTAAATTTTTTTATTTGTTATTATTTATGTTAAAATAAGAGATTTTGATATGCTAAAATTATGAATCTTAATTGGTGGTGATTTATATTAAAATTAGGAATTTTGGTTTGTTGTTGTTTGTGCTAAAATTAGGGATTTGATTTGTGCTAAAATTAAAAATATTAATTTGCAGTGATTAATATTTAAATTAGGGATTTTGATTTGTTATAATTTGTGCTAAAATTATAAATTTTGATTTATTGTGATTTGTGCTAATTTAAATTTTTTTATTTGTATTAAAATTGAAGACTTTGATTTGTGGGGGTTTTGAGATTTTGATTATGAATTTTTATTTTGATTTTTAGTTTTTTCAAACAGTCATGGAGAAATATTTCAAAAGAAAATCAAAATGGGAATCATCTCTTTCTCAAGAAAAAGATGAAAATTATTCTTCCGCAAAACAAAGTCGCATAGAAATCAACTTAGCAGACCTTCCTGCAGATCCAGGACTACGACCTTGGATTATAGACTATAATGCTAATGATCGAGACCGAATTCGTAGGGTATATCTACAAAAGGTCCTTCTCAACCTCATGATCATAATTTTCCACAAAAATTATTTGGACAAAAACTTCGGCGATTTAATCAGGCTTGGTTTAGTGAATTTCCTAATTGGTTGGAGTATAGTGTAGCAAAAGATGCAGCATTTTGTTTATGTTGCTATCTTTTTAAACCCGATATTGGAGATCAAGCTGGTGGTGATTCTTTTGTTGGTGAGGGTTTCTCAAATTGGAAGAAAAAAGAAAAAATTCAGACTCATGTTGGAGGTCCCAATAGTGCTCATAATCAAGCTTCAAGTAACTGTCAAGACTTGTTAAACCAAAACCAACATATTGAAACGATTTTTTTCAAACAATCTGATCAAGCTCGAATTGAGTATCGAACCCGTTTGAATTCATCGGTTGATTGTGTTAAATTTCTTCTAAAACAAGGACTTGCGTTTCGTGGGCATGATGAATCTGCAAATTCAAGTAACCAAGGAAATTTTCTTGAACTTCTCAAGTTTCTTGCTGATCATAATGAAGATGTCAAAATGGTTACATTGAACAATGCTCCACAAAATCTCAAGTTGACATCTCCTGATATTCAAAAAGACATTGTAAATGTGGCCGCATTTGAAACTATCAATGTGATTATTAGAGATCTTGGTGATGCACTTTTTTCTATTTTGATTGATGAAGCCCGTGTGTAGACGTCCCCGAACGCGTCCCGGGCGAGGGGAGTGCGAGTCCCCTCCCGTTACGGTTCGATATTGGGTCACTATAGTTAAAAGAACTCAAAATGTCACGGTTCTAAATCTGAACCAAAGAGTCCAACTCTGGCAAATCGTTTTGAAGAAAAACAGATTTTGAAAAGAAGTGCCAAACATGGACTGCTTTGCCAGATACAGAGTCGCCACCTAAATATTTTTAAAATGGGGAAATTTAGGAAACCCTGACTCGGTGCCAAAGGCCACGTGTCCGTCATCACCAAAGTTGTCTTGGCTCGGGAGCTTGGGTACGATCGGGGAAGGTCAGCTATGAGCACCCCCTTTCGCCCGGTCCGAAGACCGGCCTCTACTAACCATGATATCCAATTTTGAAAACATTATGTGTTCTTATTCCGGTTATTAGCCTAGAATTACTATGTTATGCGCACAGCAAACAAGTATAGACTAGATTGTCTAATTTGGAAATAAGCATTGCACATCCGTTTGTTTTGAAAACAGTTTGAATTGGCTACCCGCGAGTAGGCTAAAACACGGATTTCAATGAGTTATTCCAACTCAAACAATCCAACCTCCACCCACAGGCATTCATGCAGTTATATCACATAAGCACTTAGCCTCATGGTAAGCATGCTATCATGGCAACATTCACACACATGCGATATGCTAAAGCATAAAAGCTCACCTAGTACTCCAAGCCAAAACAGAAGCTCATTAGAAATCCATGCATGGACCTAAGCATACTGAAATGTCTAATGCAACACATGCAAAGATGTAATCTAGGCAGGCTCGGCTATCCTAAACATGGCATATGGAATGCTACAAATAACACGTATTCAATTTGGAATTGAAAGTACGATGCAGTTTGTATGATGTGCCGAGCCCGATGCATGCAAAACAGATGAATGATGCAAACATGCTGTCATACTGTATGCTAATTGAAATATGCCCTATATCTAACCATTGTAAGCAGGTAAATAAAAGGGAGAAAGACGTGGGGTTGGAAGACATACACACACTCACGCACACTTATTACAAATACGCCCTCGCACGGAGGGACCAAAAGAATATACAGTCCGAATAACAACTCAACTATCCTAGCTAATTAATTATTACAGACCCTTAATTAATTAACAAATTAATTAAACTACTGAAAGCAGTAAAAGGCCTCGGGAAGAGGGATGCATGCATGCTCGGATCCGACTCGCCCGGAAAGTCCGCACCATGCCACTGTTGCCTCTGTTTTTACTGCCCTGTCTTTCCAAAAATTGCCAAAGTCCCAGAACACCTTCCTTGCATGCTGATGTACACCACCGGCTGGATGGAATGGCCACCGGCCATGTAAAATGACCACCGGCTGCTTGAGAGGTTATCGGCTACCTATAAAGTGCCGGTCGGCACTCTATACTGCCGGTCGGCAGAAAATTCCTGCAGAGGACAGTTTTGACAGCAACAAAGGACAGACAGTGTATGGCATGAATTCCCAAGCAAATGTGTGCACCAACACATCCCTTATCATGCTTTTGACTCAAAGGGGTATGTTCCTTGGTTCTCGGACCACCAATTGCGCATTTCGATGCGTGATGGCCCGAGAAACCGAGTATGCACTTTGATTTCAAATGTTATGCGAACCAAACAAACACGTAAAGCCCAACCTCTATCACTTGATCAAGAGGCAAGGCATGACAATGCACATGCAACCTAAGCATGCAAGCTAACATGCAAACGTGCAATGCAACTACATGGCACGCACAATGCTAACAACATAACATGCACAACGCATTGAAACATGGCATACAGAATGCAAGATGGGCTTACACCAATACAAGGAGGCCATTAGAGGAAAATGGGATTCTCGAAATGCGTGCACGTATGCACGCAAACCGAGGACCGATCCTAAGGCACGAATGCCCCTCTATCAAAGCATGGCAAGGCATGAAACATGACATATGAACATGCAATGCAATGATGGACTTAAACTAACATGGATGACTCGCAAGCATGCCAAAATCAGTGGCCACAAGATGAAAATGGGACGCTCGAAATGCGTGCACGTATGCACGCGAACCGAGGACATGGCATACGCAATGCAATGAGACTAAAATGGCATATACAATGCAATATGGGCTTACACTAACATGAGAGAGTCTCAGCCACACTCACATAAGAGGCCGTCAGATAAAAATGAAGTGCCTCGAAATGCGTGCACACGGGCACGCAAACCGAGGCAATGGCCCTAAGGCATGAAATGACATAGAAAATGATATGCAAACATGCAAATGAATTTCAGCAGCTAAATGAGGGGGAAAACAGCCCCGAAATGATACGAAATGACATCAAATGTACGGAATGGTCCCGAAATGCGATATTAAGCACCCGAAATGGCCTACGGCTATACTAAGCATGCATAATTGGTACATGACATGCAAAACAGTAGCAAGGCAGCCCCAAAAATAGCATTTTTACAGTACAAAACATGGCCAAACAACAATCACAAGTATGGCAAAAATAGCATGCAAAAATGGGGGGAAAGAGGGAAACAATGAAACAAGTGGCATACGCAATGCTCAAACTGAAAAATACAGTTCTACAACATTGAAGAGGGACCAAAAATATGCACATCTACAGTAGATGACATCCCCCAGATCAGTGTGCAAACATGCTAAAAATGCCATGCAAGAAATGGGATACACAAGGCTATAACATGAGGTACCCCAAACATTCATCCAACCAACAAAGACCCTTCATGAAATATGTCAAGAAGACCAAAATATGACTTTTTCCAGGCCTGATGATGGCCGAAAACAGAAGCTAGACAGATCAAACAAATCATGCAATTTTACGGTAAATATGAGAGATTTCAAAGCAAGTGCAAGATAGAGTTACCAAACATGGTTGAGCCCTTCTTCAATGTTGAAGAAGGGCTCAAAATGAGCCTACTTACAGTTTATTACATGCTCAGAAACAGATTACAAATGAGCTAACAATAGCATGCAAAATAATGGCCTTCAAAGAGGTATTGAAACAAGTGGTAGTAGCAAGTCCCAAATGGGTAAGAACCCTTAAGGGAAGATGAAAATAAGCTCAAAAAATGGTCACTTTCAGTTTTTGTCGGAGCTTAAAACAACAAGCAAAGAGGGTAGAAAAATGATACAAAAATGGAGCTCAAAAGGGGAAATAAATGCTTACCCTTGTAGACCAAAACCTTGGCTGCTTCTAGGACTGAAAATGGCGCCTCTTAGCTGCTGGAAAACCCCTCAAGATGCTGGAAATGGAATAGGGGTGGTGGTGCTTGGTGGTGATGAAGGAATGGTGCCAAACTTGGAAGATTTCTGAGAGTTTTGGAGCTTGGAATTATAGAGAGAGAGAGATACAATATAGGAGCTCTCAAAGGTTTTTTTCTAACCCTTAAAACAGATCTGGAGGGCTTTGTTTATAGGCAAAAACGTTTAGAAAAGAGGGGGAAAAAAGGGGGGGGGAAATGGGGGGAAATGAAATTCAAATTCCTCCCAAAAGGGCCAAAAGGGAAAGTGGTAGCTACGGTTCTCAAATGGCCGAGAGCCCTTCAACAAAGTCGAAGAGGGGCTCAAAATAAGACACTTTGTAGTTTACGACCAAGTCCAACGCAGCCCACAAGTACGCCTAAAATACCGTGCAAAAAGGCCCAAAAAGAGGTAAAAAGGCAAGTGACAGATGGAGATGTCAAACAGTAAAAGGTCCTGAATCAAACATGAAAAGGACCTCAAAATATGACTATCTCAAGTTTGGGTCGGAGCCCAAAAATGTAGAATGAAGGTTCGGGAGCCGAAACACGCAGTTCGAGGCCCCGAAAGTGGGCTGTTAGGCACCGAGAGTGGTGTTCAACCACGAAGTTGGTCTCTCGGACCACAGTGTCCCTCAAAAGGGAGGAAATAAGATGCATGCCAAAAACCGGGGCAAACGGAGGTGGTTAGACGGTCCCGAACCGAGGCACACGGCCTAACGGCTCCGAAAACCGAGAACCGGGCTCCGAAATGGGCAAAATGGCCCATGGCCACGAAACGTAGCCTACGGCCATTGAGAGATGATCTACGAGACCTCTCCCTCCCTTCTCAAAGAGAAAACAGAGAAAACCGAGCCTGGTTCGCAAACCGAGGCAAAGTACAGAAAGGGTTGGAAAGTCCGGAGGCAGGGCCCGTGGCCGAGACTCTGAGACTTCTGAATGAGCACAATATGCAACATCACCAAGCGCTCAATCAGTGACGTCTGAGTCTTAAGGTCGGTCAAAAATGGGGTGTCTACAGTTGCCCCTCTTTGACAGAACTCGAAAGTCATAAGAATGACGGGAGTGAATGTCAAAGCCCAGAGACGAGCCATTTTTGACAAGGCCGAAGACTTAGACAAAGCAGACAAGATAGACAAAGATGTGCCCGCAGACATGCACGCAGGGAGGGGCAAAATGGAAATGATAATGCAAGAAGCCAAACATAACTTATGATCATGCAAAGAAACATAAGGACGTATCCCAGTGTTTCGGAAATGTATAAGCATTGGAACGTATTCCAGATGCTCTTAACCAAAGATGGAGAAACATGGGGACGTATCCCGGTGTTTAGGGACGTATCCCAAGGTTAGGGACGTATCCCAAAGGTTAGGGACGTATCCCAGAGATTAGGGACGTATCCCAAAGGTTAAGGACGTATCCCAAAGATTAGGGACGTATCCCAAAGGATTAGGGACGTATCCCAAAGATTAGGGACGTATCCCAGAGGTTAGGGACGTATCCCAAAGGTTAGGGACGTATCCCAAAGGTTAGGGACGTATCCCATAGATTAGGGACGTATCCCAAGATTTAGAAAAGAATGAGAAACATAGGGACGTATCCCGGTATTTCAGGAGGAAGGAGAAACATAGGGACGTATCCCGGTATTCCGCAGGGAATGTGAAACATAGGGACGTATCCCGGTGAAAAGAGAGAGAAACGTAGGGACGTATCCCGGTGTTTTGCAAAGAGAGGAGAAATGTAGGGACGTATCCCGGTGTTTCGAAAAGAGAGAGAAACGTAGGGACGTATCCCGGTGAAAAGAGGGAGAAACGTAGGGACATATCCCGATGTTTTGCAAAGAGAGGAGAAATGTAGGGACGTATCCCGGTGTTTCGAAAAGAGAGAGAAACGTAGGGACGTATCCCGGTGAAAAGAGGGAGAAACGTAGGGACGTATCCCGGTGTTCCAGAAAAGGAGAGAGAAACGTAGGGACGCATCCCGGTGAAAAGAGGGAGAAACGTAGGGACGTATCCCGGTGTTCTAGAAAAGGAGAGAGAAACGTAGGGACGCATCCCGGTGTTTAGAAAGGAAGGAGAGACATAGGGACGTATCCCGGTGTCTAGGGACGTATCCCAATGGTTAGGGACGTATCCCAGGGTTTAGGGACGTATCCCAAGGATTAGGGACGTATCCCAAAGATTACGGAGAGAAGATAGAAGAAACATAGGGACGTATCCCGGTGTTTCGGAAAGAAGGTGAAGAAACCTAGGGACGTATCCTGGTGTTTCGAAAACAGAGTGTGCATAATAATGCGATTAAAACGTGCATCACAATGCAAGTGAAGTGGGTGCATAACAATGCAATTTAGAGTAATCATAACAATGCTATGAAAGTACAAACACATGTAAGTAAAGAACACGCAACAACGTGTACAATGTGTGTGATGGGAAAATTGAACGCATGTAAGTAAATCGATGCACGCATGCAAGCAATGTGTAATGAAATCCGAAAATACATATGTAAGTAAAGCATGCAGTCGCGCAGGCAATGTGTAATGAAATCTGAAAATTGAACACATGTAAGTAAAGCAAGCGGTCAGCGCGAGCAATGTGCATGAAAAGGAACTTGAACACATGTAAGTAAAGCGATGCACGTATGCACGCAATGTGTATGAAAAGGAACTTGAACACATGTAAGTAAAGCGATGCACGTATGCACGCAATGTGTATGAAAAGGAACTTGAACACATGTAAGTAAAGCGATGCACGTATGCACGCAATGTGTATGAAAAGGAACTTGAACACATGTAAGTAAAGCGATGCACGTATGCACGCAATGTGTATGAAAAGGAACTTGAACACATGTAAGTAAAGCGATGCACGTATGCACGCAATGTGTATGAAAAGGAACTTGAACACATGTAAGTAAAGCGATGCACATATGCACGCAATGTGTATGAAAAGGAACTATAATGTGCATAACGATGCAGGTGTAACGGTGCATAACAATGCAAGTGGAACGTGCGTGACAATGCATATTTGAAACAAAAAATGCCGAATAAGGGAATGCAAGCCTTAACGAGACCAATTCAAACACAACCTTCGATTTGCCTCTCGGAGGGGTTTGTAACACACTCTGCCTGAAAAGGGGACACCCTGTTTATGTTGGCAAGAGATAACATCTGTTGCTGCTTTAATTTCCATTCTGACTTGAAGCAGGCTTACACTTGGAATTGAGGCACGCACATTTTTCGGAACACTGACAAGGTCTGAAAAGGCACTTCCGGAATACAATCTCAGAATTTACTGAAGGTGAAACACACTCAGATGCTTCGATTTTCCCTCTTTTGCTTTTGCTTTGCAGTCCGGAACCTATATAGCTTCAGATAGATCCTGCTTTTACTGTTCACACTTATCGGGGGTGGACCCTGCAGTTTTCGAAAGAACAAATTCTTTTTTTTTTTGCAAATGTAGAGAATGGCACAGCACTCTGAGCACACAACAAATCATTTTTGAAATTAAAAAAAATGAGTTCTCGACCGGGTATTGAGCCTACGACTGGCCATAGCCAAAAAGACTCAACAATAGAAAACAAAAGGTATACAACCTAAAGACATCGAGACACGCTCGGAACGACTCAAAGCAAGAATCGAGAAAAACAAAACAAAAGACACGACACACAGACGTGTTTACAAAAACAAAAGACCTCAGATTACGAGGAGCCAGTTTCTCTGGGTATTATTTCCCACCCTTTCTCATTTGTGATTCTCACATCACTCGGCATTCAATCTCTTGTTTTCTGAAAAAAAAAAGCCCTTTTTCTCACTTTTTCTTTCATCGTACACCTCTCTATTCTTCAATCTCTCATTTTTCAATCCCTCCCCTGGATGGTTGATGGATAAACAAAAAGTTGTGGGCTCGTGCCCCTAGCATTCTGCTAGATTCTCATTCTGGTTCACAACAATGAGTTTCTTCCACAGAGGGGTTGCGCTACAACTGGGTGTGTAACAAATCTGCAGCTGACATCGATTGATGATGCTCTGCTGGGGAGTTTGGACGCGGTTAGATCTGTCCAGATGAGGAAGTGGAACATCTTGATCCATTCCAATTCGTGCTTCGCACTTGGCTTGATACCTCGTTGCTTGGAGGATGAGAGAGCTTTCAGCCATTTGCTGGTTAACTTCAGTTGTGCCATTTTCCGGCAGGTATGGTGCCCTTATTGGCAAGTATGTTGAAAAATGGGGGAAAGACAGGAAGCCTGACTCAACTGTGCCCCTAATTCATTATTTTGACCATTTTTTGCTTTTGCTTTCTACTAAAACAGTTTTGACCAACATGAGAGTTAGATTAACATGCTTGTTCAATTTTTGATTTGAAAATCATGCAAGTCAGGTTGTAAGCACTGAAAATTTTCCTTTTTTGGGTCCAAGAAATGGTCTAGTTTTGGAAAAATGGAGTGGTTTTCGAGAGAATAGTCAACCTCAGTAAAAATTCTCAAAAACTGTTTTTGGCAAACGACCACTGCTCAACAAGTACGGAACCTACCCTTGAGATGCGCAACCTCGAATCCATAACAATGGAAAATTGCCCCTTGTCTGAAGGATACCGCATGGCAACGGAAAGTTGCCCCTTGTTTGAATGGCACCGCAGCGCATTGAATGGCAACGGAAAGTTGCCCCTTGTTTGAACGGCGCTACAGCGCATTTGTAGTCAGTCCTCAGAGCAATGAACACAACTAGACTCTCGGATACAGAGAAGACAAAGATGGCCAGAACCATTGCATGGACACAGTCGAATTTGAAGTGTTTATGGCTGGACTTCAGAATGAAGTTGCCTAAGTATCCCAAACATGGGAATCAAGCCTTACGTAGTTCGGGGTTAAGGTACACTCGGGTATTTAACCTCTCCTTTTTATGCTCTAACTTTTGCCAAGGCGCCTATTGCAGGTTTTCGACCTTGCGAGCTTCTTTTCTTTTCCTTTTCAATTCTTTTTTCATTTTTTCTCTTTTTTTTTTTTTTTTCTTTTAGGCTCTAACTTTTGCCAAGGCGCCCGATGCGGGTTTTCGACCTTGCGAGCTTCTTTTTCTTCTTTTTTTTTCTTTTTTTTCTTTTTTTTTTTTTCTTTTTGTATGTATTTTTTTGCTTGCTCTAACTTTTGCCTGGGTCGCCCTTCCGGGTTTTCGACCCAGCGAGCCTCTCAAAGGGTAAAAGTGTAGCTTGGTCCATGCCAAATGGTTGTAGGGTTTTGAAGCCATCCATATCCAGGAGAGTGGCTGTCGATTTGCAAGAGGACTCATCTTCGGCTCTTCGAGCACATCTGATATCTTTGCCCCTAGTTCGAAGGGTACTTCTGTTCTAGCTTTGCAAGCTTCTTCCGACGAGATCTGATCTTCTTGATTTGACTTTGGTGCCTCTTGCTCGAGGGCTGCTTCAAATCTGGCCACACAGGCCTCACATTGTGATTGACCTTGGAACATTCTGAATGCGAGTTCAAGGTTTGAAGGCAAGGACTCAAGTCTCGAGGCTGAGAGCGATCCTAAGCTGCACAATCTCAAGAGCGATTCCACACATGTCTTCGCAGGACCGCGCAAAACATTTTTTGAAAGTTTTTAAGAAAGTGACGAATCGCTCGCGCTGAAGACAGTGTAGAACCAATCTGGATCAAAGCTAGGATCCTTCCCAGTACTCACACTAACAAGCATGATTTCATTCATTAAGGGCTTGGCACGCCTCTCTTTCTCTCATTTGATCAAAGTTTTGCAAATCCCGAGGAATTCCTTCCTCTTCGTTTTCACCGCAGTGTTCAAAAAGTTTTGAAAAACTTAGGTCGTTACAATGACTTCAAGGCACAAGAGAGCAGGTGGGATGCACTGCCATTTCATCCAAATCCTGGCACAACTAGTACACGGCAGAAGCAAATGCGAGAGCGTGAAAATCACTGCTGTTTCATTCAAAATCTGGTGGCATAACTGGCTCCCTGGCGGAAACAGACTCAAAACAAAACGAAAAGACAGACGCAAAACAAAATGGTGACGTCCGAGGTGACACCCCTGGAATCACCCGCCCTTTGTACAACAGGATTGACTCGATATAACAAGACAGACCCGAAACAAAAAGAATGACTCAAAACAGAGAGACCGACTCGAAACAAAAACTACAGAACTGGCTCAACACCCAAGTCAGAAACTACAAAACGAGCATTCGCGAGTGCTCAAAACAGTGCGTGCCAAACGCCACATCTGGAGTAAACTGAGCGCCGCCCGCAGGTGGTTCATTCCCCGATCACATACTCGTACTGTCCCCCAAGTCCACTGATCTAGTGATGATAGACTTTACTGAGCTGGTGCGACGATGACCTTGTTGTCAATCAAATTTTGTATCTCGTGGCGGAGACGGACACAACTGTCGGTGTCATGACCGGTTTGTTGATGGAAAGCACAGTACTTAGCCGGGTCATGATTTGGAGGGAGAGGATCGGGTAGAGGCCGTCGTTCTAACGGTTTCAGATGTCCTTTCCTGAGTAGGCCCCCTAGAGCTTTTGACAAAGGCATATAGAGTGGGGTGAAAACCCTCTTTCCCTTGGGTAGATAATCCGAAGTTCAGGGGTTTGAAGTGGATGCACCAACAAAGGGGGTGGCTGCTCTCGGTGTGGTGGTGGTGACCATGCCCTCATCTGAAGTCCTAGCAGCTGTGTCACCACTAGTGGTCACATTTGAACTGCGGGAAAATGCCCTCCTGGGCTGCTCCTTTTCCTGGTCAATGAGGCCCTGCTTCATAGCATCCTCGATCTGTACTCCCATCTCATGTAAATCTGAAAAGGTGGGGAAGGGAAGCACAATCATCTTTTGCATAAGCTTGGGTTGGAGGTTGCGCACAACCATCCGAATCTGATCTTTATCCGTCGGCCTAGTGGTCATCATTGAGGCCTTGGCCCTCCAACGGGCCACAAAGTCAGAGAAGCCCTCTTTTGGCTCTTGCCTGGTCGTCTCGAGATCACGGGTTGTGATCTCAATCTGGGTATTGTATGAATATTGTGCGACGAAGGCCTCGGCCATCTCCTCCCAATTTCTTTTGACATCATCCTCCAACTTGGCATACCAGATAGCCGCCACACCCGACAGGGTCCGGCCGAACAGAGACAGCTTCTGTAGTCTGGTGAGGCCCATCGGCCTTAAGATATCTGAAAACAATCTCAGGTGCACCATGGGGTCCCCGGACCCATCAAATCGGTCAATTTGAGGCATCTTGAACCGATCTGGCAGCGTCACAACTGCGTCCGTATATCCATCCTCGATGTCGGGAATAGACTTGACTCCTTGGGATTTCTTAATCATTTTTTCCAACTTACTCAGCTTCAGCGCTGTGGGGTCCGCTTCGAATTCAAAGGGAGAGTCCGGTACATTGATAGGCGTGGGCGCCTTGGATAGTTGCGGTAGAATTGGGGGCGGAGCTGGCCCCGTTGGAAGGTCTGTATCCTCTTGGACATTTTGGACATTTGGCGTCCCCTCTGGTATCGGAACCCTTGGTGGGGGAGGAGCCTGATGCGAAGCAGATGCCCCGGCTTGCTGCTGTAGCTTGGTTATTAGCTCTGCCTGTTGGGCCATGACCACAGCCTGTTGCTTGGCAAATTCCGCTTGACGGACAGCGTCTTGCTGCATAGCTTTCATACTATCCTGGAGTTGGCGCACCATCTCTTCCAAACTCGACATATTGCCCTGGTCTAACTGAGCAACCGGTATATCTGTTTCTGCAGTAGGCTCGGAAATCTCAACCTGACTCCTCAAAGATCACTGATCTGGTAGTTGTTGTACTGGTGGTCTATGTCTGACTGGCCCTCTTTGGCCGTGATTACCCTTGAACTGAGTCTCTGACCTGACAAAGTCTACCAACACAAATCCAAGGTACTCGGGAGATAGTGGAGCCTTCTGAAGCTATGGTTCCCAGACTACCTAGCAAAAGGGAAAACAGATAGCATCTCAGCTCAACTTCACCAAAACAGATACGAGCAGAGCTGAACGACTGTATTCTATTACTGATCACTGTTCCCCGAAATCACTGCCCCAAATCTGAATATGATACCCGCAGATATAACTGATTCTCAAAATACTGATACTGGTACCCGCAGGCCGGATACCCAGACTCGCAAACTGGTATATGCATTCCCTGTAGAGATACACTCTAAAAGCACATAGCAAGTAAATGAGAGCCAAAACACCCCTATGTTGGGGTAGGGTTTCCCTGTCCTATTTTGTCAGGAGCTAGGGTTTCACTACGCACACAGCGGTTTCAAACAGCCTATAAACGGGTAAGCAACCTGTCCTAGTTTGGGATGGTCACTATGGATCCGAATATGCACTAGGTCGCATGGTCGAAGAGGGTGCCCCGGTAAAACCGGGGTTTGTGTTCCCATACTGGCAGAGCCCGCAACCGGTCAGCCTTATGGTCATGCCTTGACAAGACAAGCCTCCAGCAAACCGCTCAGGAATAGCAGATGGCCAACACGGTGTCCTAGGCGCACCAATGCACATGCAATGCAAAGAGACACATAAGTGTAGTCAAAACAGGATATCACGAGTTCGAGTCAAGCTCTCTAAATTCCTCAGCAGAGTCGCCAGAAACTGTAGACGTCCCCGAACGCGTCCCGGGCGAGGGGAGTGCGAGTCCCCTCCCGTTACGGTTCGATATTGGGTCACTATAGTTAAAAGAACTCAAAATGTCACGGTTCTAAATCTGAACCAAAGAGTCCAACTCTGGCAAATCGTTTTGAAGAAAAACAGATTTTGAAAAGAAGTGCCAAACATGGACTGCTTTGCCAGATACAGAGTCGCCACCTAAATATTTTTAAAATGGGGAAATTTAGGAAACCCTGACTCGGTGCCAAAGGCCACGTGTCCGTCATCACCAAAGTTGTCTTGGCTCGGGAGCTTGGGTACGATCGGGGAAGGTCAGCTATGAGCACCCCCTTTCGCCCGGTCCGAAGACCGGCCTCTACTAACCATGATATCCAATTTTGAAAACATTATGTGTTCTTATTCCGGTTATTAGCCTAGAATTACTATGTTATGCGCACAGCAAACAAGTATAGACTAGATTGTCTAATTTGGAAATAAGCATTGCACATCCGTTTGTTTTGAAAACAGTTTGAATTGGCTACCCGCGAGTAGGCTAAAACACGGATTTCAATGAGTTATTCCAACTCAAACAATCCAACCTCCACCCACAGGCATTCATGCAGTTATATCACATAAGCACTTAGCCTCATGGTAAGCATGCTATCATGGCAACATTCACACACATGCGATATGCTAAAGCATAAAAGCTCACCTAGTACTCCAAGCCAAAACAGAAGCTCATTAGAAATCCATGCATGGACCTAAGCATACTGAAATGTCTAATGCAACACATGCAAAGATGTAATCTAGGCAGGCTCGGCTATCCTAAACATGGCATATGGAATGCTACAAATAACACGTATTCAATTTGGAATTGAAAGTACGATGCAGTTTGTATGATGTGCCGAGCCCGATGCATGCAAAACAGATGAATGATGCAAACATGCTGTCATACTGTATGCTAATTGAAATATGCCCTATATCTAACCATTGTAAGCAGGTAAATAAAAGGGAGAAAGACGTGGGGTTGGAAGACATACACACACTCACGCACACTTATTACAAATACGCCCTCGCACGGAGGAACCAAAAGAATATACAGTCCGAATAACAACTCAACTATCCTAGCTAATTAATTATTACAGACCCTTAATTAATTAACAAATTAATTAAACTACTGAAAGCAGTAAAAGGCCTCGGGAAGAGGGATGCATGCATGCTCGGATCCGACTCGCCCGGAAAGTCCGCACCATGCCACTGTTGCCTCTGTTTTTACTGCCCTGTCTTTCCAAAAATTGCCAAAGTCCCAGAACACCTTCCTTGCATGCTGATGTACACCACCGGCTGGATGGAATGGCCACCGGCCATGTAAAATGACCACCGGCTGCTTGAGAGGTTATCGGCTACCTATAAAGTGCCGGTCGGCACTCTATACTGCCGGTCGGCAGAAAATTCCTGCAGAGGACAGTTTTGACAGCAACAAAGGACAGACAGTGTATGGCATGAATTCCCAAGCAAATGTGTGCACCAACACATCCCTTATCATGCTTTTGACTCAAAGGGGTATGTTCCTTGGTTCTCGGACCACCAATTGCGCATTTCGATGCGTGATGGCCCGAGAAACCGAGTATGCACTTTGATTTCAAATGTTATGCGAACCAAACAAACACGTAAAGCCCAACCTCTATCACTTGATCAAGAGGCAAGGCATGACAATGCACATGCAACCTAAGCATGCAAGCTAACATGCAAACGTGCAATGCAACTACATGGCACGCACAATGCTAACAACATAACATGCACAACGCATTGAAACATGGCATACAGAATGCAAGATGGGCTTACACCAATACAAGGAGGCCATTAGAGGAAAATGGGATTCTCGAAATGCGTGCACGTATGCACGCAAACCGAGGACCGATCCTAAGGCACGAATGCCCCTCTATCAAAGCATGGCAAGGCATGAAACATGACATATGAACATGCAATGCAATGATGGACTTAAACTAACATGGATGACTCGCAAGCATGCCAAAATCAGTGGCCACAAGATGAAAATGGGACGCTCGAAATGCGTGCACGTATGCACGCGAACCGAGGACATGGCATACGCAATGCAATGAGACTAAAATGGCATATACAATGCAATATGGGCTTACACTAACATGAGAGAGTCTCAGCCACACTCACATAAGAGGCCGTCAGATAAAAATGAAGTGCCTCGAAATGCGTGCACACGGGCACGCAAACCGAGGCAATGGCCCTAAGGCATGAAATGACATAGAAAATGATATGCAAACATGCAAATGAATTTCAGCAGCTAAATGAGGGGGAAAACAGCCCCGAAATGATACGAAATGACATCAAATGTACGGAATGGTCCCGAAATGCGATATTAAGCACCCGAAATGGCCTACGGCTATACTAAGCATGCATAATTGGTACATGACATGCAAAACAGTAGCAAGGCAGCCCCAAAAATAGCATTTTTACAGTACAAAACATGGCCAAACAACAATCACAAGTATGGCAAAAATAGCATGCAAAAATGGGGGGAAAGAGGGAAACAATGAAACAAGTGGCATACGCAATGCTCAAACTGAAAAATACAGTTCTACAACATTGAAGAGGGACCAAAAATATGCACATCTACAGTAGATGACATCCCCCAAATCAGTGTGCAAACATGCTAAAAATGCCATGCAAGAAATGGGATACACAAGGCTATAACATGAGGTACCCCAAACATTCATCCAACCAACAAAGACCCTTCATGAAATATGTCAAGAAGACCAAAATATGACTTTTTCCAGGCCTGATGATGGCCGAAAACAGAAGCTAGACAGATCAAACAAATCATGCAATTTTACGGTAAATATGAGAGATTTCAAAGCAAGTGCAAGATAGAGTTACCAAACATGGTTGAGCCCTTCTTCAATGTTGAAGAAGGGCTCAAAATGAGCCTACTTACAGTTTATTACATGCTCAGAAACAGATTACAAATGAGCTAACAATAGCATGCAAAATAATGGCCTTCAAAGAGGTATTGAAACAAGTGGTAGTAGCAAGTCCCAAATGGGTAAGAACCCTTAAGGGAAGATGAAAATAAGCTCAAAAAATGGTCACTTTCAGTTTTGGTCGGAGCTTAAAACAACAAGCAAAGAGGGTAGAAAAATGATACAAAAATGGAGCTCAAAAGGGGAAATAAATGCTTACCCTTGTAGACCAAAACCTTGGCTGCTTCTAGGACTGAAAATGGCGCCTCTTAGCTGCTGGAAAACCCCTCAAGATGCTGGAAATGGAATAGGGGTGGTGGTGCTTGGTGGTGATGAAGGAATGGTGCCAAACTTGGAAGATTTCTGAGAGTTTTGGAGCTTGGAATTATAGAGAGAGAGAGATACAATATAGGAGCTCTCAAAGGTTTTTTTCTAACCCTTAAAACAGATCTGGAGGGCTTTATTTATAGGCAAAAACGTTTAGAAAAGAGGGGGAAAAAAGGGGGGGAAAAATGGGGGGAAATGAAATTCAAATTCCTCCCAAAAGGGCCAAAAGGGAAAGTGGTAGCTACGGTTCTCAAATGGCCGAGAGCCCTTCAACAAAGTCGAAGAGGGGCTCAAAATAAGACACTTTGTAGTTTACGACCAAGTCCAACGCAGCCCACAAGTACGCCTAAAATACCGTGCAAAAAGGCCCAAAAAGAGGTAAAAAGGCAAGTGACAGATGGAGATGTCAAACAGTAAAAGGTCCTTAATCAAACATGAAAAGGACCTCAAAATATGACTATCTCAAGTTTGGGTCGGAGCCCAAAAATGTAGAATGAAGGTTCGGGAGCCGAAACACGCAGTTCGAGGCCCCGAAAGTGGGCTGTTAGGCACCGGGAGTGGTGTTCAACCACGAAGTTGGTCTCTCGGACCACAGTGTCCCTCAAAAGGGAGGAAATAAGATGCATTCCAAAAACCGGGGCAAACGGAGGTGGTTAGACGGTCCCGAACCGAGGCACACGGCCTAACGGCTCCGAAAACCGAGAACCGGGCTCCGAAATGGGCAAAATGGCCCATGGCCACGAAACGTAGCCTACGGCCATTGAGAGATGATCTACGAGACCTCTCCCTCCCTTCTCAAAGAGAAAACAGAGAAAACCGAGCCTGGTTCACAAACCGAGGCAAAGTACAGAAAGGGTTCGAAAGTCCGGAGGCAGGGCCCGTGGTCGAGACTCTGAAACTTCTGAACGAGCACAATATGCAACATCACCAAGCGCTCAATCAGTGACGTCTGAGTCTTAAGGTCGGTCAAAAATGGGGTGTCTACACCGTGACATATCAATCAAGGAGCAAATGGCAGTTGTAATACGATATGTTGACAAAAAAGGCCAAATGATTAAGCGCTTTTTGGATATTGAGCATGTTGCTAACACGAATGCTCTCTCACTTAAACAAGCTATGGAAAATTTATTCTCCAAACTTGGATTAAGTATTTTCAAATTGTGGTGTCAAGGATATGACGGGGCTAGTAATATGCAAGGTGAGTTCAATGGTCTTAAAACACTTATACTGAAAGAGAATCCTTGTGCATATTATGTTCATTGTTTTGCTCATCAATTGCAATTGGCACTTGTAGCCGTGGCAAAGAATCATAATCAAATTGCTTTACTTTTCACTTTGGTTTCTAATGTGGTAAATGTTGTTGGAGCATCATGTAAACGCCGAGATATTGTTAGGGAGAAGCAAGCTGCAAAAGTTGCTGAGGCACTTAATACTGGAGAGCTATCTAGTGGGCAAGGCTTAAATCAAGAAACTAATCTTAAACATGCTGGTGATACGCGTTGGGGTTCACACTATGGTACTTTAGTCAGCTTAGCTAGTATGTTTTCAACAGTGATTGATGTGCTTCAAAATAATTTCGGAGGATGGTTCAAATTCAAAACAACAAGCAGAAGCAAATATATTGTTGGACTCAATTCAATCGTTTGAGTTTGTATTCAACCTTCATTTGATGAAAACGATATTGGCTATTACAAGTGAGTTATCGCAAGCACTACAAAGGAAAGATCAAGATATTGTTAATGCCATGAATTTAGTTCAAATTTCTAAAGTACGACTCCAAAAGATGAGGGAGAGTGGGTGGACATCTTTACTTGATGATATTTTGTCTTTTTGTGAAAAACATGAAATTGATGTTCCCCAAATGGAAGATATGTTTGTAGCTCGAGGGAGAAAAAGGCGCAATGCTCAAGAAATTACAAACTTACATTACTATCGCGCTGAGTTATTCTACACTGTTTTGGATATGCAAATTCAAGAACTAAATGCTCGTTTCACTGAGTCAAACACTGAATTGTTACTTTGTGTGGCATGTTTGAATCCATCTAACTCTTTCTCTAGTTTTGACAGGAAAAAGTTAATTCATCTTGCTGAATTTTATCCCAAAGAATTTTCTTCAGTGGAGCTCATGGTACTTAATGATCAACTTGATACATATATTATCGACATGCTATCTAGTAGTGAGTTCTCAATGTTGAATGGAATTGCCGATCTTGCTAAGAAAATGGTAGAGACTGGAAGAGACAAAGTATATCCATTAGTGTATTTGCTCTTGACTTTAGCATTAATCTTGCCTGTTGCAACTGCTACTGTTGAAAGGGTATTTTCAGCTATGAATATTGTGAAGAATCGGTTGCGGAACCGAATAGGTGATGAATGGATGAATGATAGCTTGATTGTCTACATTGAGAGAGATATTTTTGATGGCATTGACAATGATACTATTATGAAAAGATTTCAAAATATGAAAACTCGTCGAAGTCAATTGTAAGAGTTTAAAATTTAAAACTTTTTGTAATGGATATTAATTTTTAATGTTTAAAATTAGTTCGAAAAATTATTATTATGTTATTGTTATTGATTGGGGAAGAAAAAATTTGAGATTGCAATTAATGGGTGCCCCCCTATATTAAATTCCTGACTCCGCCACTGTACACAGGGATGGAACTAGGAAAAGACTATAGGGGACCATGACCCCCCTGTTTCTGTGAAAAATATTGTTTGTCATATTACTTTAAATATATACATATATCATTTTATACATAAAATGGCCCCCTAGTATAAGAAAATTCATATCTTATTATTCTCCCATCTTGCCTTCTTTTTCTATTTTGCACTAAAAAAAAATTTCTTCATCCTATAAGAAATTGCTTCTATGGTATTTAATTTTTTTCTATGTATATATAATTTATATATCATATTGTACATATATATGTGTTTGTGTATTTGGTAATTTTTTTTTTCCGGTCCCTCCGATAATAAAATCCTCGTTTCGTAATGTACATATGTACCTTCCATTTTTCATGGGCAAAATGATCCGTCATTCTTTATTTGAACCTAAACTAATTATCTTATACACATTGAAAGAACAATTAAAGTCTCATTTTTATTTTTAAAATACATTTCAATTTTTTTAATACATATAATTTTTTCTAAAATTTCTTTAGAAAAATCGCTTTTTCAAGTAGAAACCTAATATCAGTTCCAAAAAAAAAAAAAGTACAAACCTACTAATTACGACTTTGTTTGGTTTGGATTTTTAGATAGATTTTCGTCTGTCTTTACTCCTTTTTTTTTTTTTTTTTTTTCATATTTTAGTATACATCAATATTGGATGCACCTAATATTTTTAAAAAAAAAAATCACTGAAAACAAAAGAAAACCCAAATAAAAATACGCACAGTTTTTTGTTCAAATTTTTATTTGTTTTTTGTATTCTTTTAATATTTTAGTCAATTTATCTTACTTTTTAAATGTATCTTGATTAGTTACAACTAAAATATAACAAAAATTACCCAATATATATATATAATCACTAAACATAAATAATAATTTATTTAAAAATAATTTTAACAAAAAAAGCCAAATAGTTTTCAAATCTCTCAAACCAAACTAGTTTTATAAGATTATAATTATTGAAGGGCATACCCGTCAATATATAAGATTATTTTAAGAAGTATGTTAAAAGTTAATTTTAAAATATACAATTGTGTGAGTAATTTTCTGACCACACTGCCAACTCAGTATTCAGCTGGAGAGTACTGACAGAATAGATGACACCTGGCTAATCTGCAACAGAAAAAAGAGACTCCGGCAGTGGTTCGTCCACCCGGGGTACTCCGACGATCAAGTCAATAACAAAATATCTCTCAAAGATAATCAATGGTGCTAAACTCACTGTTCTGAATATAAATTGCGTACCTTAGACCCATCGGGGGTGCCTTTCTTTTATAGTTAACTCAATCCTTGTTCCAACAAAAGCCTAGCTTCAATGGATTTTAGCTTAGTGCTTATCCAAAACTCTTCAATAGATAGAGATAAACTCCCTAAAAGTTTTATCCTTATCCAAGCTAAGTCCCCTCATCATTTTTGGACTCCTGTGCCTTGTCCGCTTATCTCGGATTCCGATATCTTCGGAGACAACCTCGGCTTTGCCGAGATCACCTCGGCGTCATGACCAGGACACGTGGCACCTCGGCTGACACGTCGGCGTCACCTTAGCCATGTATTGATACTCAGAAAATATATCCCCACAACAACAAATTAGAGAAATAATTTGTATGTTTGGCTTCAGTTTTCTGAATTTAGTTTTTTAGAAATTGAGTTTTTTTATTTTTCATATATTTTTTTTAATTTTTAGTGAATATTTTTAAAATTTTAAGTAATTTTTTTTACTTTTTTGGATGCACCTTACTTAGATATATCTAAATAGTAAAATATTTGTGAAAAAATATTTTAAAAAATTAATAAATACACAAAAATATTTAAAAATGTACATATTTTTTTTTTATATTTTTGATATTTAGTGAATTTTTTAAAGATTTTTTTCACAAATATTATACTTTTTAAATATATTTAAGTTACGTGCTTTTAAAAATTAAAAAAATTACGTAAAATATTAAAAAAATTCAGTAAAAATAAAAAAATAAATTTTAAAAACTGAAATCAAACCAGGTGAATATGACTCAAAAAAAAAATCAGCTTGCTTGGTTCCATTTTTTCAAAAATACTTTTCAAAAAATTCTACTTTATTATTTTTCGTGTTTTTTTGTTTTTACTGAATTTTTTTAATATTTTAAGCAACTTTTTTACTTTTTGGACACACCTAACATAAATACACCTAAAAAGTAAAAAAAAATTGTAAAAACATCTTTTAAAAATTCACTAAATACCAAAAATACAAAAAAAAAATACAAGAATTCAGTACATTTTTTTATTTTTATATATTTATTAATATTTTAAAATATTTTTTTACAAATTTTTTACTTTTTAAATACATCTAAGTAAGATGCATCTAAAAAAGTAAAAAAAAATATTTAAAATTTTAAAAATATTCACTAAAAATAAAAAAATACGAAAATTAAAAAATTCAATTTTCAAAAATGTTAATCCAAAAAACTCAAACCAAACATACTAAATGAGTTTTAACCCAGATGCGAAATAGGCGATAATAGAAGACACTTTGGCCCCGTTTGTTTTGGGAGATAGAATGGAAGGGATTAATAGTGAGGAAATTGTTAGTGAGGGGATTAATAGTGATGGGATTAATAGTAAGGAATTGTTAAATTATTTTTATATAAAATAATAAAACAAAAAAAATATAAAAAATAAACATTATATTTAAAAAAAATTCCCAATATATAAAAAATAAAAAAAATAAAAAAATTTCTAATCCCTTCACTATTTTTTTAATATCATCTCTACATCTTTCTTATCAATCCCCTTCCTCCTCCTTATTATACCAAGGGATTACTAATCCTCTTCCTATCTCTTAAAACAAACATCTCATTCTTAATCCCCTCCTCACTATCAAACCTAATCCCCTCCCATAACCCAAACAAACGGGGCCTATAAACGTTGCCCCAACTATTTACGGATCAACCTCCTCTCCAGCCGTCTTCCCATCCGGCGCTGTCCGGCCGTGGTCGACCGGCCGGTCGACCAACCGGTTGTCCCGTTCAAACATTTTTTTTTTTTTTTTTTTTTAAAAAAAAAATTTTACCGGTCGACCGGCCGGTCGACCAACCGGTCGTCCCGTTGAAATGGCCGGACAGAGCCGGATGGAAGAAGTGCGGGAGAGGGAGTCCGGATCCTCTGCCATACTTCCCTGCCATACTTTCCTGCCATGCCCCAAAACGACGTCGTTTTGGGGCATGTTTTCAAAAAATAAAAAAAAATAAAAAAGGGCAAAAAAAGACGAAGATGGGGTCTGCACAGTCGAAGATTGACAATGAAGATGGGGTATGCACAGTCGAAGCGGATAACAACGACGAAGATAACCACGGCGAAGCCGCTGTTTTGGAGCCGCCGCCTCCGATGATGGAATCGGCTTTCCCTCCGCCGCCTCCTTCCTTCTCTCCGGCGGCACCGCCGCTACAGCGGTCTGTGACGATGCCGGAGATGTCGGTGTCGGAAGATGAAGGACGTTGCTATTGCTGAGGAGGAGGAGGAGGGAAATGGTGATGTCAATGTAGATGGAGATTTGCGGCGGCGAGATCGGAGAAATGTGGCGGCGGCGGAGGCCGGAGTTGAAGGGGATGGCTTGGGATTACTTCTTCATGGTCGAAAACATGCAGGAACAATCGCAGAGTGAATCGGAGGACGTTGCGGAGCAAAAGGATGAGAATGAGGAGGGAGGGTTTGATGAGAGATTTGGTGGGGTGGACAATGTGGGTGGGAAGATTGGGGATGAGGAGCCAAAGACGCCGGAGAAGGTGGTGTTGCAAGGATTGGAGACGGAGGAGGAGGTGACGCCGGTTGGGAACGAGAAACAATTTGTGCATTTTGGTTCTTTCTCTGGACCAGGGTTGTTCTTCCTCTTGACCTCCTCTCTCTTTTTTTGCCTTTTTTTTTTTTCTTTTTTTTTTTTTTTTTGAAAACTTGCCCCAAAACGACGTCGTTTTGGGGCATGGCAGGAAAGTATGGCAGGGAAGTATGGCAGAGGATCCGGACTCGCGGGGGAGGAGGCTGATCCACTATTTACGTCAAAAATAAAAACAGACGGCGCCACATAGTTCCAGCCGTTAAATCGCCGCCTTGGCTTGGCTTCTAACGTAAGCTTTTCCTTTCAAGAGGCGTTTAAAATGCGTCACAAATTGTACTCTCAGTTTCCACTTGTTTGGACTCTCTCTCTCTCGCTCTTTCTTCTCTTACTTAGCTTCAACTCTACTTTCCCACTACTTCATGTCGATCTCTCTCTCAATGGCATCTCCATCAAACCCTAACCAAAGCTCGGTTAGTTTCATTCATGTCTCTCTCTCTTTCTCTCTATCTATATATATCTATGTATATATCGCTAATATCCCTCTCACTTACTCTGTTTGCCTTTTTCAATTTTCTGACGGTTACAGCTTCAGAGCTCCTTTTCCTAATCAGAATCTTCAAAAAGCCCTACAATTGACTTCTAGGTCCCTTCTCTTTCTCGCATTAAATCGTCCGTTTTAGAAAAATTCAGTTTGAGACTTTGTTGCTAGAATTTGACCTCTCTTCGCTGTTTGTTTTCTATGAAAATTGTGGGAAAATAAGCCAAATTGTAACCCTCACTCGTTGATTCTTCAATAATTGAAAACTATATAAAGCCTGAATTTCATGATGTTGTTAATTTATTAGTTTACCTTCAAAAAGTTTCATTATTTGTAGCTTTGGGCTAAGTTGGTTTATTGTATTGATTATTTTTGTGCTTGTATTGAATCGGCACAGAGTGATCATGATAGAGGTAAAGAGGGAGGAAGAGTATGTTATGGATTTAATGAAAGAGGTCAGATTGTCTACATTCTCTCCGGTTTATGATAGCAGTGGTGATACCTTTACTCAAAGATCACCATCTTCTCAAGCGGTTTTCATTTCTTAATTTTGTACGGTTATATAATTATTATAACTTGTAGAGCTTATTTGTTCATTAAAAATGTTTTTTTTTTTTGTAATCCCCGTAGGAGCCAAATATTATTTATGTAGGAAAGCCAAATGAATTTGAAGAAAAATCAGGGTATATACTATTCGGCTCCGACCTGGGGGACCTTGAAGCCGAATAACTAAATCGGCCATAGAATCAGAAGTAAAAGAAGCCGAGTGCGAATAGGCATACGACAGAATAGCCGAGTAAGCAATTATACGCGAGATTAAAGGTAGGCCCGACCCCCAATACCAGGGACGAGTATAAGGGTTGGTTTGGGATGTTATAAAAAAGTGTACTTTTTGACTTATTGGCTTATATGAGTTGGGTTTGGGTTGGGTTTGATGTGATGTGTTAGAGAGGTGATGTGATTTAAATAAGATGATGTGACTTAAATAGGATAATGACTTTTTGACTTTTTATATTATTTAGGCCAAGTTTGGCATTTACTAAGGCCTCGTTTGGGAATAGGCTTTTTTAGTAATTTTTTTGACTTTTTGGCTAAAATGTGATGTAAAAAAAACTAGTATATTTGGGATAACTTTTTGACTTTTTACAAAAAGATGTATAAAAAGTAGAGAGAAAATGAAAATTTTAACTTTTTGGTATGAGTTGTTGGCTTTTTTATTTTTTTAGTGACTTTTTAACTTTTTGGCTAAAAAAGTCACTTGCCAAACAAGACCTAAATAATACAAAAAGTCAAAAAGTTACTATCTTATTTAAGTCACATCATCTCATTTAAATCACATCACCTCTCTAACACATCACATCAAACCCAATCCAAACCCAACTCATATAAGCCAATAAGTTAAAAAGTGCACTTTTTTAGAACATCCCAAACCGACCCTTTATGCCAAACCAACCCTAAATAAGAGGAGTATCGACCAAAGAGAGATATGTGAGAATAGAGAGGATTCACTTGTGATACAAGCAAACGAGAGAGTATAGACTAACTTGTCCGTCGGACTGCTAATATCGGCACTCCTGATTGGAGTGTTCATCCCCTTTCAGGTGACAAACTAAGGATCAGGAGCGCCCTACAAGATACTAGATTATTTCCAAACCACATCCTTACAATTGGCGCCGTCTGTGAGAATACTCAAGTACATCCATGGCGGGCATAACAGATGATCCTCCGGTAGTCGCTGACGACCTTACGCCAAGAGATGACATCACTCCAAGAAACATGCTTGGGTCAGAGAATATCGCCACACGACGAGCCTTGAACTTCGACTCAACAGTCCAGACCTCACTCTCGATATCAGTGCATGAGACAATACAAATGATTATGGAACAAGCTAAGTAAAACGAATAGCGGTTGGAAAACATGATGGCTAAGAACGAGTGCCTCCGAAAGGATTTGGCCCTGAAGGTGGCAAAATCCCAACAGGCCGCGTGCCAAGACCGGGGACGACCTTCGGGGAAGAAGGATGGTCGACGACATTGGCTTCGAAGACACGATAGTGGCAGTGATTCTGACTCATCATCCCCAGAATCCAGAAAGAATGAACGGGTTGATGTCTCCAGCTCATCCGAAGGAAGTCCGCCTGCATCGCATAAGCGAGGGAGGAGAAATGATTCAAATGAAGAAGACAAGCATGACCCTTTTGTGCGACGAATCGCAAGGGCAGTACTACCCAAGAAGATCAAAGCGCCATCATTCACCCTGTACAACGGAAAATCAGACCCCACCGATCATATTCGTCATTATGAATAGGCCATAACACTTCACGCTGATGATGAAGCCCTCATGTGTCGAATATTTCCGAGCAATCTGGGACCACTGGCCGTCAGATGGTATTATAAATTGGAGCCGTCATCGATTAAGAACTTCCACCAACTCCAAAAATCCTTCAAGGCAAGATTCATCACTAATGAGGTCCAGCCAAAGCAAGCCGATTCTCTCTGGGCAATACAAATTCAACTAGAAGAAACCCTTCGTGAATATTCGGCACGCTATTGGGAATGCTTCAATTTGGTAGATGATGCCTGTAACGACTCCATGGCCATTATCGCCTTTAAGATGGGATTGCATCCTGACAATCCCCTCCGCAGTTCGTTGACCAGACGGCCCCCCAAAACAGTTTGGCCGTTAATGAAGAAAAAGTCGAAGAATATTACAAAGTGGAAGACGATGCCCTGCATGTCAAAGCCGGGCAGAAAATCGATAAGACAGCCCATTCTGAAATCGTTCAGCTGATAAGCGTTGTGCCATCAAGGAGCCCTAAACCACGGAATCAGCTAAACGAGAAAAAAGACGCGACTCACGCTGATCAAATGACCAATGTTCACATCGAGCCAATGAATAATATCAAGTGGATAGCAGGCACACACGACGCTCCGACAAGAAATACACGGAGTTATCAGAGCCGATCAGTAAGGTTATGTCTAAAGTTCAACACCTTCCGTTCTTCAAGTAGCCGCCCAAGATGATGGGACCTCCCGATACAATGAGGAAGGATAAACGGTGTGAGTATCACAAAGACCACGGGCACGACACCAACAGTTATTGTGCACTAAAGGATCATCTGGAGGAGTTGGTGCAAGACAGTCGTCTTATGTAACATGTTCGAAAGAATAATCCAACAAACACAGTAGCTTTTTGGCTGGATTCACCTCCACTTGGTGTAATTCATATGATATACAGCTTGCTGACGGCATCAGAGGTGCATACAATTCAGTTGCAGTCCAGCCCCCATAAGCCAATCACGCCAGCAAAACGGCCTCATAAAACTTCGAGGATTAGTTTCGATGACACTGACTTAGTTGGAGTAACTCACCCCCACATTGATCCCCTCGTCATCAGTCTACACATAAATAGATTCACCATTGAGCGTGTTTTCATTAACCTGAGAAATACTTCGGAAGTCATGTATTATAAAACCTTTGTTAAACTTGGTTTCACTGATTCGGATCTATCTCCGGCTGATTATCCTTTATTCGGCTTCAATGCTAACCCGGAGTATCCTTTGGGCAAAATCACACTACCAGTTCAGGCGGGCACCAGAACAGTAGATGTAGAATTTCTGGTCGTCAAGCTTCCTTCGCCGTATAATCTCATCATGGGAAGAAGTTGGTTGCACACCATGCAAGCCATGCCAAGTACCTACCATCAACTACTTCGTTTTTCGACTAAGCACGGTATTGAGCAAATTCGAGGTTCACAGAAATCGACGCAAGCATGCTATCGTCTTGCAGCAAAGAGACCAAGAGAGCTGGAAGTGAATTCAATTGAGGTGCCGGATCGGGAGAGCCTCGAGGACATTGGGAAAATCCCAAGTGAAAAGGAAACCAGGGCCCTGGATCGGGTTGAAATTGACGGGAATCCTGGCAAGTTCATCATGATCGGCACTTCCCTGGATAAAGCTAAAAGGCAGGAGCTAGTATTCTTCTTACTTGGCAACCTTGATGTGTTTGCATGGTCACCATATGAGATGCCAAGGGTGGATCTATATGTGGCCCAGCACCGCTTAAACGTTGATCCATAATGTAAGCCAATTATTCAGACAAGTCGGCGGTCAGCCACGGAGCACACTTCTACCATTGTTGAAAAAGTCGATAGGTTACTTGATGCTGGGGCAATTCGCGAAGTAACCTATCCTACATGGCTGTCAATACTGTGGTTGTAAAGAAGAAGAATGGATCTTGGCGTGTTTGTGTGGATTTCACGGACTTAAACAAAGCTTGTCCCAATGATTGTTTTTCCCTCCCTAGAATAGACCAACTCATAGATACAATGGCACATCATCAACGCATGAGCTTCCTGGATGCCTACAGAGGCTACCATCAAATTGCCATGCATCCGGAGGACCAAGAGAAAACTGCATTCCTCACCCCAAGAGGAACCTACTGCTACAAGGTTATGCCTTTCGGGCTGAAGAATGCGATGGCAACTTACCAAAGACTAGTAACTGTCATGTTCAAGGAGCAACTTAGTCGTACCGTGGAAGTATACATCGACGATATGGTGGTCAAGTCCAAGGAAAAACACGCCTATCTAACCGATTTGGCAGAGACATTCGGTATTCATCAAAAATACAAAATGAGGCTGAACGCCTCCAAATATGCATTCGGCCTCGGATCCGGCAAATTCCTAGGCTACATCATTGACCACCGCGGAATCGAAGCCAACCCGAGGCAAATTACAGCAATTCTAGAACTTGGCTCTCCTCGGTCGGTCAAAGAGGTTCAAAAGCTGATGGGAATGGTCGCCGCACTCAACAGGTTCATCAGCCGTCCCATAGATCGCTGCCGACAATTCTTTCATGCACTTCGGTAAGGTAAAGCTTTTGAATGAACCCCCCGAGTGCCAAGCCGCTTTGGATGACTTAAAGACTTATCTCCGATCAGTACTATTCTTGGCAACACCTTCGGCAGGCGATCCGCTCATTTTGTATCTGGCAGTGTCCGACCGGCAGTCAGCGTCGTACTATTAAAGGAAGAACTTGGGAAGCAGCGACCAGTTTACTATGTGAGCAAAGTAATGGCTGACACCGAAACACGTTATCTTCCGTTAGAGAAACTCATCATTGCTCTCATCATGGCTGCAAGAAAACTGATGCATTACTTTCAGGGGCATACCATTGGAGTACTAACGGACTATCCCCTCCGATCATGCTCCGTAGCGCGGAAGCGTTAGGACGCATTTTGATATGATATCCAATTTCTGCCCAGAACTTCAATCAAGGGGCAAGTGTTCGCCGACTTTGTAGCCGAATTCACGGGATCCCTCGTTGATTTTAAGTCTGATCAGATTCAACCTAAGCCCAACTAAAGAATATACGTTGGAAACATTTGGCAGATGTACTGTGGCCCTGTTTGGTAGAGCTGTGGGAAAGTGCTTACAGCTTATGCCTAAACAGCTTATAGCTTATAACTTTCAGCTTAAGCTGATTTCCAGCTTATTCTTAAAGCATCTCCTGCCCCACTCAAAGAATAAGCTAATTTCTGACTTCCACAAAGCTATAAGTTATAAGCTATAAGCTATAAGCTATAAGCTAAACCAAACACATCAAAATAGCTTAAATTAAGCTGAAAGCTGGAATAAGCTGAAAATAAGTTCTGACAAACAGGGCCTGTGATAGGCCATCCAACCAATGTGGCAGTGGGGCGAGCGTAGTAATCATGACCCCCGAAGGGGCAATAATCGAGCAAGCTATCAAACTGGGCTTCGATGCATCGAACGATGAGGCCGAATACGAGGCATTATTAACCGGCCTACGGAATGCACTTCACCTTGGTGCGCAGCGTTTGCTTGTTTTCTGTGACTAAAACTAGTCATCAACCAGTTGAAGGGGGAATATGTAGCCAAAAATGACCGCATGGCAACCTACATGAAAACGGCGAATTCTTTACTCGCGAAATTTGATCATCATGAATTAAATCAAATAACCTGGGATCAGAACACGTATGTGGACGCCCTGGCTTGTCTAGCCTCCACCATCAACTCAGAAATTAAACGGACAATTGAAGTAGGATTCGTCCCTGAGTTGAGCATTGCCTCTTCTGAATCAGTTCAAATCAACATCATTAAACCAGGTCCAAGTTGGATGGACTCTATCACTACATTCCTGCCCTCTGAGCAGCTCTCGACAGACAAGAAAGAAGCATACAAACTACAAAACAAAGCTCTGCGATACTTGGATCCACAGGGAAAGCTCTACAAAAAATTCCTTTCTCGGCCGTACCTAGAATGTGTTCATTCAGATAAAGTCGAGGAACTCTTGGCTAAAATACATGAAGGCAGTTGTGGTGCCCATTCCGGCGGGCGTTCTTTGGCCCATCGAGCCGTAACACAGGGATACTATTGGCCAGCCATGAGAACAGATGCCGAGTGTTATATCAAGAAATGTGAACAATGCCAGAAGTTTTTCCCTTAAATTCATTTGCCTGCCAAGGAGTTAAGCTATATCACTAGTCCTTGGTTGTTCTGTCAATGGGGACTTGATATCGTTGGACCATTGCCACGGGCCCCAAGGAACGAGCGATTCTTGATTGTCGCAACAGACTACTTCACAAAATGGGTTGAAGCGAAGGCACTGACACATATTTGAGATACTGACGTTAAGCGTTTCGTATGGAAAACATCA
Organism: Camellia granthamiana; assembly: GCA_036172215.1. NCBI lineage: Eukaryota > Viridiplantae > Streptophyta > Magnoliopsida > Ericales > Theaceae > Camellia > Camellia granthamiana. The sequence continues at coordinate 53,439,629 of CM069916.1, read as the reverse complement.
TAACGCGATTCGGCATACCAAGAGCACTTGTTTCAGATAACGGCACCCAGTTTAATTGTGGCGTTTACCAAGAATTATGCAACACGTATGGTATTCGACAATATTTTTCCTCGCCGGCCTATCCACAAAGCAACGATCAGGCGGAGGCCTCCAACAAAGTCATTCTGGACGGCATCAAGAAAAGGTTGGAGAAAGCTAAAGGCAGATGGGTCGAAGAGCTGCCCAGTGTGTTGTGGGCTCATCGCACTACACCAAGGCAGCCCACTGGGGAAACACCGTTCACCCTATGCTTTGGAACCCAGGCAATCATTCCCCTGGAGATTGACCTACCCACTCTGAAAATGAAGTTTTTGACTTGGGCCGTAATGACATAATGTTGGCGTTAGACTTGACTTTGATTGAGGAATGCCGAGACTGTGCCCTTACTTCTATGGCGTGGTATCAGCAACAGCTCGCTAAATCATATAATCAATGCATACAGCTGCGTCATTATGCACCTAGAGAATTGGTCCTCAAGAAAGTGTTTTCCGTTACTAGAAATCCCGCTGACGGAAAGTTAGGTCCCAATTGGGACGGCCCATATCAGGTTGAATCGATCGCCGGCACAGGGGCATACCGGCTCAAAGACATGTCTGGAAGAAGTCTACCACGTCCCTGGAATTCCACGCATCTGCGTAAATTTTATCATTAACCCAACTTGTAGGGCATGGTAGCTTGTTTTGAATTTTCACTATGTAAAACTTTCATTTTCCCAATCCAATGCTTTTTTTCTCCCTGCTTTGTGAATTTTGGTTTGGTAACAAAAGCCTTTGAATTTGGAGTCTTATCCGTGAATGACACGTTTAGGCCGAATAAGCCTCCGAATTCGGAGCGCCCTTCGTAGATATCACGATTGGCCAAGACAAAAGCCTCTGAATTCGGAGCCCCATCCGTGAATGACACGTTTGGGCCGAATAAGCCTCCGAATTCAGAGCGCCCTGGCCAAGACAAAAGCCTCCGAATTTGGAACCATATCCGTGAATGACACGTTTAGGCTGAATAAGCCTCTGAATTCGGAGCGCCCTTCGTGGATATCACGATTGACCAAGACAAGTCTCCGAATTCAGAGTGCCCTTCGTGGATATCACGATTGGCCAAAACAAAAGCCTCCGAATTCGAAGCCCCATCCGTGAATGACACGTTTAGGCCGAACAAGCCTCCGAATTCGGAGCGCTATCCATGAATGACACGTTTGGGCCGAATAAACCTCTGAATTCGGAGCGCCCTTCGTCATCACAATTGGATGAAGTAATATACAGACATTGAAAATAAAATTTTCATTAAAGTAATAGATTTAAACAATATACAGACATTCAAAATAAAATGTTTCATTAAATAGATCGTGAATACATAATTTGCATTAAAATGAAACAATGTGTTCAATAAATTTTATTCGGCACCATCTTCATCGTCGGTCTTCTCGGCGTCGAAAGCCGCAAAGGGAAAATTGTAACTTTGATATAAATTTGACGCTGAATCAACGCTCGTGGCCTGGAAAGCCTTGATCCGCCCATGCTTAAATCCATGATTTTCGCATCGACAGACTTCTTCGGCTAACTTTTCCTTCGTCTTTTCTATACTAATTTTTCGACCGTCGAAAAGGCCCTCATTATAGGCCTTCGTCCTTATCACTTCTCTTGCGAACATGCTCGCCATATCTCGGTCAGCAATGGCATGATTTAAAAGCCGCTGGGTTACCCTTTCCTCCACAATCGGGTTAACCTAACCTGCTGTCTAAGTTTCAGCAGTTTTCGCCTTTTTTAGTTCACACTCGGCTTTCTCTGCGCAAGCTTCTAAGTTCCGAATGCGCTCATCTTTCTGCTTTATCTCTCGCCACGCGGCACATAGACGCATGCTGATTTCATAAGAGGTGTATAGCCCCTTCACCGCTCCATGGACGCCCTCCCGAAAAACTTCGTAATTGTAGACACCCCATTTTTGACCGTCCTCAAGACTTGGACGTCACCGTTTGAACACTCGGTGATTATCCATGTTCGTGTTCGTCTTGAGTTCCCGAAGGTCTCAGCTACGCGTCTTGCCGTAGGATCTCTCGACTCGATTGTGTTGTGTTTGGTTTTGCACCAAACACTTGTGTTTTTTGCTTGGAGGGGGCAGGGAATGGCTTGTTGGCCATCCCCACACATCATCGGCCATGGCTTGAGGCCACCGGCCGTGTCTTCTTTCCACCGGCCATTGCCAATGGCCGGTCGGCACTTTGTGTGGTCGGTCGACCATCTATTTGGCCGATGGCCTCCTTTCCTAGCCGGTACCACCTTTTTGCACCTTGCAGGCATGGTGCATGCCAGCTGTGCCAGCTGGGGTGCACAAACCCTGCCCCTATACACGTGTGTGGCTGTTTTGCACCCTTTGCACCCTTTTACTCAAGCTTCTTGGAGAAGCTTTGCACCCTTTGCTCAAGCTTCTTGAGGAAGCTTGGACGTTTGTCTTAGCTTTCTTAATAAGCTTGAACCTTTGGGTTAGCTTCTCTTAAAAGCTTGGCCCTTTTGACCCTTCTTTTCTTAGCTTCTTTAAGAAGCTTAGCACCTTGCCTTGTCTATATAAGGAGACCTCTCTTCTCCATTTGAGAGGTTGAACAAAACCAGACCTTATATGATATATATCACCCTCTCTCTCTCTATATCTCCCTCTCTCTCTTCATTTTGTGTGTGTTTGAGGGCCTAAAAGTGTAGTTTGTTCTTAGTTTTGCACTAGAACACCTACTATTACACCATACTTCGACTTGGGAGGTGTTGAGAGGTTGTTCTTCAAGTTTTGAGCTGGTTTCGATCATAAGGAAGAGGCTGAGGTTGTTGTTCTTCAAGTGTTCTTCAAGGGTAACACTTTTGCTTTATTTTCTCCAATCTTGCATTAGTCTTTAACCTATCTTGTATACTAATTTAAGCTTTGTGTATAACTGAAAGATACTTCATTAAGGTCATTTTGGTGTAGGGGGTCGACCTCCCCTTCTTAGGCCTTGTTTGGCCCTTTTTGTGCTTTCTTTGTTGAGCCTTGGTTACTTTTGTGTATTGACCTTCTCGCCACTGAGATCCAGTGGATTTTCAGTGGTGAAGAAGGGGTCTTGAAGTCTTGAATAGGGGAGGGACACCCCTCTCCCTTTGTCTCTCTTTTGTTTGCATTTTTGGCTCGTAAGAGTAACATGTATGCTTAGTTGCTTTTGGCTTTATTTCAGAGGTTTTTGGGTGTTATTTGGTCATGTTATGCCTCTTTTTTTGGTCGAATTTATAACCCTTTGCATGCATAATATACTTGCTTTGCATTCCTCCTTTTTGCCTAGAAATGCATCTTGCCTTTAAAGACCATCATGCTTGCATGTTCTTGCCTAACTTTGTGAAGTTCTTGGTCATATTTCATCATGCTTGAGGTCTGTTAGGCACTGATTTGATCATATTTTCCATGTTTGGTATAACCTCTTTGCATTTTGGCTTGTGAACCTTGAATGTGTGAGTCATTAGCATGTTTTAGTTGGGTTGTTTCAATGATTTGGAGTCATTTCTCATGCCATTTCAGTCCCTAATCCATGCTTGTATGCTTGCATTCATCATCCCTTTCATGCCTTGAAGTGTTGTTCTTTTATGCCTTGAAATAGGTCATAATGCATGCCTCTTGGTTTGTGTCCCTTAGCTGCCATATCAGTGGGTTTTGGAGGCCCTTTTTGCATGCTAAAACTCTGTTTTGTATTGAAAAATTCATGCCATGTGTGGTTGGGGTAGGTGTAGAGTAATACCTCATTTTGTGGCTTTGAATGCCCTTTGTCTTGGGCCCATTTCTATGTTAGTCTATGCATGATTTAGTCTTGTTTTGGAGTGCTTTAGGACTGTTCTAGGTCATTTTGGTCCTTTGGGGTTTGGTTGACATAGCCATGGTTTGGACCTCTTTGGTTGACTTCAAGTTTTAGTCATTATGGCATGCCTTGCTTGCATAACATAGTGGATTTGGCATTATCTCTTACATATTTTCAGAGCTTGTTATGCTTGTGATTTGTCCATGTTTGTCTCTCCTTAATGCGCTTGAGAGTTGGCTTCTTGCGTGCCTAAGTGTTAGACTTCCATATGTGCACATTCGAAGGTGTTTAGTCCATCATTTCCATGCACTTTGGCCACTGTTTTGGGGCATGGCTGAGGCTTCCCACTTCAGTTTAAGACCACTCTTGTACATAGTTGCGTGCTTGGCATGATGCATGTTGCATTACATTAGATGCATGCTTGCATTTTATCTTGTTTGTATGTTTGCATGTTTGCATATTGTTTAGTTAGTTGCATCACATAGTCTTGTTGTATGCTTGACATGTTCATACTGCATTAGTCTAGCTTGCATGATTAGGTAGTGTCATGTTGCGTTAGCTTAGCATGCTCATATTGCATTGCATGAGTTGCATTACTTTGCATTGTGACATTGCATACTTGGCACATTGTATACTTGCATGATAGGTCACATTGTATTTGGCATGTTTTGTACCTTAGCCTCATGTTGCATATTTGACCCATATTGCATACTTGAGCCACATTGCATACATTGCATTACATTTTGCTTGGTTTGGGGTGTCAAACCAAGTATGAGGATTGAGAAGTGTTCGTACTTGAAGTGACGAAATACGTCTCAATCCTCGGTCGCCAATGCCCTTGATCTCAACATGATAGGGCATTGGCACTCATTTGTTTTGTTTGCATGCATTTACATTGATTGGAAAACTTGGTATCTTAGGCCATCATGCATTGAAATGCGTGATTGGTGTCCCGAGTACCGAGGGCTACACTCTCTTGAGTCCATAACATGATTGGGAGAGTGGCCATGCATACATTGCTTTGAAATTTCCATGCCATGCACTGTCTGTCATCTGCTGCTGTCAAAACAGGGCTTCTGCAGGAATCAATGGCCGACCGGCCATCTTTAGTGCCGACCGACCACCAGTGTCCAGCCGATGACACAAATCTTGGCCGATAAGACTGTTACCATGGCCGGTGACCTTTTGTTCTGGCCGGTGATATCCCAGAGCACACGGAGGGTGAATTAAAAGGGGCTTGGAGACTTTCATAATTTTCAGAGGGGTGAGGCAGTGTAAACAGAGGCAACAGTGGCATGGTACGGGTTTCCGGACGAGACGGATCGAGCATGCATCATCCCATCATTCCGAGGCGGGGCTGCGGCCACCTTCCTTCTGCATTTAATTTGTTAATTAATTAGAAATTTTGTAATTAATTATTTAGCTTGAGAGTTAATTAATTAGGTGGTTTGTAATATTTATTCGGACCCTCCAAGTGAGGGCAATTGTGTAATAAGTGTGCGTGAGCGTGTGTATGTCTTTCAACCCCACGTCTTTCTTCCCTTTTATTTACTAGCTTTCGATGGTTAGTTTAGGGCATGTTTTGATTAGCATACTTACGATAGCATGTTTGCATACATTCATTCGTTTTGCATGCACCGGGCTCGGCGCATCATACTAACTGCATTTGTATTTCAATTCCAAGTTGAATACATGTTAGCTGTAGCATTTCACATGACATTTTAGAATAGCTGAGCCTATTGTAGCTGCATTTTGCATGTGTTGCATTAGCCATCTTAACATGAACTAGGATCATGCATTTGATTACTAACTAGTTTCTGTTTTGGCTTGGAGCACTAGGTAAGTATTTACGCTTTAGCATCCTTACATGTGTGTGAGTATTGCCATGACAGCATGCTTTACCATGAGGCTATGTGCTTAAATGATATAACTGCCTGAATGCCTGTGGATGAAGGTTAGGTTATTTGAATTGGAACAATGCATTGAATGCGAGTTTTAAGCCCACTTGAGTGGCAAAACCATCTTTTTCCAAGCCCACTTGAGGGTGGCAAAATTCATGTCTTAGCCTACTTGCGGGTAGCATCATCAAACCATTTTCAAACAAACAAACATGAAATGTTTCGTTCTAATTCAAACGACCCAGTCTATACTTGTTTGTTGTGCGCATAACATAGTAAATCTAGGCTAATAACCAGAATAAGAACACGTAATGTTTTCAAAACAAGATATCATGGTTAGTAGAGGCCGATCTTCGGATCGGGCGAGCGGGGGTGCTCATAGCTGACCTTCCCCAATCATACCCAAGTTCCCGAGCCGAGGCAACTTTGGTGATGACGGACATGTGGCCTTAGGCAAACGAGTCAGGGTTTCCTAAATTTTCCCAAAAAAAATAAAATATTTGGGTGGCGACTCTGTATCTGGCAAAGCAGTCTATGTTTGGCACTTCTTTCAAAAAAATCTGTTCTCAAAAACGATTTGCCGGATTTAGACTCTTTGGTGATTTATCAATCTCACATTGCACATTGTGAGATCAGATTAAGAACCGTGACAATTTGAGTCCGAACTGTAGTGAGCCCAAATGAACGAAACGGGGGGTCCTCTCCCGGGGCGTTCGGGGACGTCTACAGTAATCAGGCCGGCCGACCATCAATTGCTGGACTTCTGGCAGAAAAATCTGTCGAGTAAATTCAACTGCCACGTTTGGATTGCAGATGATTGAATCCATTTCCGTCATCGGTTTTGTAATGACCCGGAACTGTATGGCATAATTATTGGTAATTAACTATGAGTTTATATGATTTAATTGAAGAATATTTGTTTGAGTTGGGAGATATTTGCTGAGACTATAACTTCGGGACTGAAATTGACGACTGTAATGAGTTCGGAAAACGAAATTGAATATGTCTATGTGATACCGGGGATATTTAGAACTGTTGGAGGAAATAAATTGAAGACTGAATTTCGTCTGATTCGTTAAGTCCCGTTTGGCTCAAGTGTTATGGCACAATTTTATTTATAAAAACAAGGGCCTTGTTTGGCTTGTGAGTTTTGGCCCAAATCTATTTATTGATGTATAGATAAGGATGTGTTTTGTTTTGTCTCAACAAAAGAAGGAAAGAGAAAATATCTAGGAGAGAGAGAGAGAAGAAAATCGTGGAAAGAGAGAGACCAAGAGAAGGAGAGAAAGCAAAAGGGAAAGAAGAGAAAGAAAAGGGAAATCAAGTTTAATAAAGTGATCAAGGTAAGAATCTATCTCTAATTTCTTGAAATAGAGTGGAATCCTTCATGATTTATGACAAATAGATGGAATGGAAAGGGAAGCTATGTTTAATTTGAGCATATATGGCTTTACATGGCATGAATTTATGATGTTTTGAAAAGATTTGAGAAAAGACTCCATAGATGTAGAGCTATGAAGTTTTACTTTGCATGAGCATAGTTTTTCCTCTAACTTCATGGGTTTGATTTTGTATATGATTCATATGGGTTGGTAATGGGTAAATTAGGTTGGTTTCCAAGTGTTTTAGAAGTGGTATTTCATGTATTGGGAATGGGTTTTGTAAAAACAAAAAAAGAAGCCATGGATTCAAGGAAGAGTTCCAGATTTTCGGATTCTTGCACTGTCCGCTCGAGCGGAGAGAAGCCCGCTCGAGTGTGGAAAACAACCTCCCAGCATTTTTTGGAACATTCTTCAGTCTGCTCGAGCGGCCAAGGTTGAGCTCGAGCGGAAAGGCTTAGTTTCAGAAAATTTTGGGGAAGTTGCAGACTTGATTTTAACATCTTAATTGCATCATTTATCATTTTATGAACATGAAATGAGTATAAAAGAAAATAAAGAAGGAATAGAATGCATGAAATGAGATAGAGAAAGAATGTAAAGGCACGAATGACTTAATGCATGATGATGAATATTAAGAAATGTGTTATATGTTGATATTTGCAGGTCAAGATTTAAAGACCGTGCAATCGGTTTCGGAAACCCTTAGTAAGTAACATTTCTGTTGATGATATGTTCTTATAATGTATGTTCAAAAGTGAGACGATATGATATGATTTGAATGATAAATGTGAACTGTGAATGAATATCCTCTGTTAGTCTGTTACGAAAAGGTTACGAAAAGGTTATGAAAAGGTTACGAAAAGGTTATGAAAAGGTCACGAAAAGGTTCTATGGAATATGCCAACACGTATGATCTTATATGATTACTGTTGACTGTTTATTGATTATGATATGAATGTATATTTACGGATTTATAATTTATAAAATGTTGGACTTAGTTCACTAAACCTTTTACTTAATGTTACTTGCTGAGCTTTCGCTCATCGTTGTATATATGTATTTATAGGTGAGAATTCTGGGAGCCAAGCCTAGGCGGAGTCTCGAGCTGAGCCGCCGTTTTGAAGCCTACCTGGGTTTTGTGCACCTCCGAGCTGAGGTTAGGCCGGGAAGGCCATTTTGCGAGCTTTTGTTTTTGTTTTGTTTTGTACTTGTAGCATGTGCTTGTATATGTTATGTTATGTAAAGATAGTAGGTAACTTAACATTTTTGGCATGTAAATGTATATTCATATAAATGCACAGCTCTTTGGACTATTAGTAGTTTGTCTCCGCTTCCGCGAGCCCCTTTTATTTGTATTCTGTACAGAAAGGCCTATGGTAATCTAGGATTACTGGCCGGTCTCGTTACCGAACTTCTAGGGGCGGTTCGGGGCGTGACAGGTTTGTTCCTAACGAAGACCGAAAAACTTAACGGGCGTAGTGGCCCACTGGTTTCGCCTCGCGAACGGGGGGAGTTCCCCCATTGTTGCCTCTCCTTCTTGGGTGACCTACTTCGACGACGCAGGGAGTGATACCTCTCGCGCTCCCCCAACATCCTGTTTCCTGTTCGTAAAGGTTCACCACCTCGATTCATCTCTGAGTCTAGCTCAGCCAGTGTCCTACCCTCCCCTCTGCTGCTGAAGAATAGTCTTCTTGACATCCAAATTTGTCTAGCCTAGTTCGACGCACTGCTCTCTTCCTTCTTGTAATCTGTTGAATTTGAACACAAAAATAGAACCTACGCGCATGCAGCCCCCACCCCCACTTATTAATCACGGGTGCAGCGTTCACAAAGCGATCTCATCAATGCTTTATGCCGCCAAGTGGATGTGCCCCAGCCAATCCATGAACTACCAATATTCGGCGGTCCTGTTCATTCATCAGCTGAGGCAATGGCAGATTCATTAATCTAGTTAGCCCAATATCAATGCTTTGTGCCGAAAAAATAGTGTGCCCCAGCCAATCCATGAACTAACAATATTTGGCGGTCCCGTTCATTCATCAGCTGAGGCAAGGGCAGATTCATTAATCTATTCGGCTAAACTTCAAAGCTTTGTGCCGCTAAGTGGATGTACCCCAACCAATCCATGAATTACCAATATTCGACGGTCCTGTTCATCCACCAACTAGGGCAAGGGAAGATTCTTTAATATATTCGGCTAACTCAAAAAGCTACGCAGTTATTTTATCGCCAAATTAATTTACTCATTTCATGATTTTACGTCCTACTAATATCGTTAACTAGCACATGCAGCAAACAGACAGAAAGGCAAAAGCAATTTTCATTAATAAATTGAGTACAAGATTCATTAATATATTTGGCTAATTCGCAAAGCTACACAGTTATTTTATCGCCGAATTAGTTTACTCATTTCAAGATTTTACATCCTATTAATGTCGTTAACTAGCACATGCAGCAAACAGACAGAAAGGCAAAGGCAATTTTCATTAATAAATTGAGTACAAACAGTAGTCACTTTACACATGAAAATTACCCTACATTGAACTTCTAACCAAAATAAATAAACAAAAATCTACAAAAATTACAAACACAAGGTACCAAACAAAAAATCAAAATTATTTTGACCCTAGTCAATCTTCAAGGTTAGACTCCAGCGGCTCAATGTCTATCTGCTCGTATGGAATCGGCTGTTCTGATATCACATTGGCGGCAGTGAGGGCTTTGAGCCAACCGTGTTTAAAGCCCCGATTCTCGAATTTGGACACTTCCTCCACATAATTTTCTAGGGCAGCATCCTTCCCTGCTTGGAATGCCTTAGAAATCTCGGAGTCAGCGATTTCCATTGCCTTCTTTGATGCTTCCAAATTGACCTCCAGATTGACAATCGCCTCCTTGGCTCTTCGCTCGCGTTTTCCATTTCTTCGGCGGTCAACCTAAGTTGGTCGGAAAATTTGGCCTTCTCTGCTTCAGTATCGGCCCTCGCTCATTCTTCTGCCACTTTCATGGCCTCGAACTCGGCTCTGAGAGAGACCTTTGTTGCCTTGCTCTTTTCATTTTCAATTTCGACTGTGAGAAAGCCGATTTGTTCGATAGCATCATGTTGACGACGACCAATCTCAGCTATCCTTCCCGCCGCCTGCAAAACAAGGAATTAGTAAGATAGCTGGCATTTATAAACAAAGAAAAAATTGACGCAAGACTACAAACAAGGGTCAAGTCATGTACCAATATCACCGATTGAGCGGCTAACGCTATAGACAGCAAATTCGGCTCTGCCCGAAAGGTTGCTCTATCAACCGGTAGAGAAATTAAAAAGGCCACGCTTAAAGCCACAACAGTATCTTTCACAGCCGATGCATCAAAAGCAACCAGCATGTTCTTCATCCTTGGTTGTATGATAAACGGCACAACCAGGTCTGACTCCTCTACGCGCGGCCGTTTATCTGTTAGGTTTTCCAAAGAGTCAGCTTCGTGCTTGGTAGGACGCTTTTCCCCCCTGTGCTCGATCACTTGGCTGTCCTGTTGATCGACGATCTACTCCGTTTCGGCCATATCAATCGGAGCCGCCTCTTTAACAAAAGTAAGTGGAGAAGACTCAGCCCTAGCAACGGGCAGAGGTTCAGATCGATTGGCTTCGGCTTTCCTCCTGGCAGCCATCTTCTCGGCGTTCTTTCTCCTGGCCATCTGTGTGAGCGACTCCCCAGCCATGTTCTTAGGATATGCGTCAGGTATGTCCCCTAAGTCGGTGAAAATATCCTCAAACGAGACATCTACTCGGCCTGAAGTAGATGAAGGGTTGAGGCCGGCTTCCTCAAAAGCCAAATTTAGAGCCGCGTCAACCTCCTTCCTTAGTCTATTGGATCTATCCAAGGTGGACTGATTCGGCTGCCCAGCGACTTCTTTGGCTACTTGTTCGTCCGCCGGCTCTGAATCTGAAGCTTCAAGACCAATCTACCTAAGATTTTTAAATTTCAGGAAAGTAAACGCCGTAAGCTACTGTTTGCCCCTTGGAATCGGAATGTTATCTGCAGCCAAAAACGTAGTGTATGTTGGTTCGTATCTCAGAAGTATGTGGGCCGCCCTCCCTTGCTTCTGGAGATTTGGACGGCCGAAGAACTGGAGCGCGATTTTCATTTGCGCAAGTACAGCATCATCGGCCGAGATGAGAACTTTTTTCAAATCGTTACCTACGTAAATGAAATAGTAAGTGCATAGAATCTAAGTCGGGTAAATATATGACAAATACACATGGAGGACTATACGGCCACCTGGTTCGCCTTTTTGCCTAGGCACAGGATCTATGCGATCTTCGCCCTCGCCGAATTCCCAGTTGTCTCAGACAACGACCATGACATCATCAACACGCTTGCCAGAGCTGGCAAGCATAGTCACCAAATGATGGTCGGTGTCCTTATCCCTGAGAAAGTAGCGCCCTTACCGACCAGAGGATTTGGCCAAGGCATAACAATGTCGAATAACAGGGATTCCAAGATTGAGCCTAAGGTGTCGGTTTAATTCTACAATTCCCATTATGATTCGATAAAAGTTTACGTTAGGCTGAGAAGGGATTAGACCCCAATGACGAAGGACGGCCCTCAAAAATGGGTGAAGGGGGAAACGAACTCCGCCCTCAGCGATTGACAGGAGAGGAAAGATGATTGTACTCTCATCAGTCCTCTCCATGTCAACTATGCTCTCTGCCGCGAGTGACAGATGGACGTCGTAGTCAGGAATGGAAAAATGGCGACGAAAACCAGAAACTCGATCCGCAGAAAAAAGGGCTTTCAAATGTTTCGCCATCGTATCCAGTATAGGAAGTACTCTAAACTAAAAACAAACAACGAAATGGGAGTCAAAACGGAGAAGAGGAGAACTTACAAGAAGTAGAGAGGACAATGAGGAACGGGAAGAAGTTGCAGAGGTCGTAAAATGAAGGAAGTATACTGACAGGCAGCAAGAAGCTTTGTGTATTCAAAAAATATACATTCGAAGGGACAACACGGTTTCAAATCGCATTAAATGAATGAAGCGTACGAAGGGGTGGGAAATTATAATAATTCCTAAAAAGCGTAGACATTCTGACGCTTATGTTGGAATGAGGGTAACCGCCGTATTTTTGACTCTCTAAATTCAAGACCAAACATGCCGACTAACTGACATTAATAGGATGTTTGAGGAGCAATTGTGGGAGCCGAATATTATTTATGTAGGAAAGCCAAATGAATTTGAAGAAAAATCAAGGTATATACTATTCGGCTCTGGCTTGGGGGACCCTGAAGCCGAATAACTAAATCGGCCATAGAATCAACCGTAAAAGAAGCCGAGTGCGAATAGGCATACGACAGAATGGCCAAGTAAGCAATTATACACTGGATTAAAGGTGGGCCGACCCCCAATACCAAGGACGAGTATAAATAAGAGGAGCATTGACCAAAGAGAGGTATGTGAGAATCGAGAAAATTAACATGCAATACAAGCAAACGAGAGAGTATATACTAACTTGTCCGTCGGAGTGCTAATATCGGCACCTCCGATCGGAGTGTTGATCTATTTTTAGGTGACAAGCTGAGGATCAGGAGCGCCCTACAGGATACCAGAGTATTTCCAAGCCACATCCTCACAATCCCCAAAGAATTTGTTGATTACCTGGCTTCAAAGAAAGGTTGATGTACCAGATAATGGATAGATTTCTGTTTATTAATCCTTTTTTTTTTTTTATGAGTTTATTTTTCTTTGCTGTTGATGAAAATTTCAGTGCTGATTGGATGCTGTTGTTTAGTCTTAGGAAGACGACAATTAGACGATCGTCACAAGCAGGCTGGACAGAGGAAGAGGTCAGTACCCAGAGGTTCTTCTTGAGTTGTACATTACTGTTATTTGCATCCATTGAGCTTGCTACCTGTATGGTTTTGAATTTCCCCTGATACTAGCTTGAATTTGAAGAAATTTTCTCTTGATTACAGGATAATCTTTTAAGTGAATATGTCAAAAAGTACAATGGGAGAAATTGGAAGAAAATAGGTGAGCGTGGCATCATTTTTCAGTGTTATGCTTATAGCTCTCTGAGTGGGTCTTTGGTTCGCTAACAAGGGCCAATCCTCGAACTTTTTAGTAGGTGCAGCTTTTAACAGGTTGAAATGGCAGGCCCCTTGTTAATTTGCTTGTAACGTCTCTTAATTAGTTTCATTGGGTCATGATGACCATAAATGTTCCTATATGGTGGAACAACTTGAATAGTTAACAATGGGTGATTGAAGTATTTGGTTTGCGGATTGGATTTTTTTTTTAAAAAATTATTTTTGAATTTTTTTTTTTCATTTTGTAAATATTTATTTTGGGTCCTTTTCCCGTCATTTTTTAAAATGTTCCAACATTAATAATCAATGAATTAAAACTTATAAAATTAAAAACACAATAAAATCAATTCCTAGCACAAACAAATCATTTAAAATCCTAAACTTTTAAATCAAATCATAAACTAACACAAGCACATCTTTTAAAATCTTAAATTAGATCATTAATCTCATTCACTATCTACTACCCAATAATACAATTAAAGTAAAATCATTCAAAATCCTAAGCTAATTCTTCATTAACTTTTACATTAATTAAAAATGCAATAATAAAATAACAATAGTCCAGGTTTTCTTAAATAAAAAATAATTTAAAAAAAAGCCTAAGTGCGAGTAGGTTCTTGTTGGTGCGAGTTAAACCCACAACCCGCAATCATGTTATATTCCAAACCGCATCAACCCGCATTGTGTCTGCGAAACTGCCCATTTGTATGCGTATTAATTCGGGTTGGACAAGTTGTGTGGTTCAGATAACCCTATGCCCAACCCTACCAGAAGCCTATGGTGTTGACACCAAAACAGAATTTCTAAGTTCCTAAAGAACTTTTCAACGAAATCAAGCGCGAACGAACAACCCTAACAAGTCCAAATCGAATAGTACTCCCCCAAAATCAAGATATGACAACTCCAAAGACTCCCAAAATAAAAATAAAGAAATTAAATACACCCTCCAATAGTTTAAAGGAAGCAAGTGCTACACTTATTGAAAAAATCTTTTTTTTTTAAAAAAAAAATTACTAGATGGGTAAAGAAAATCTGAAAGGAATTACAAAAATTCATTTAATACTAATATATATATATATTATACTATTAAACATTTAAGAAATGCTATGGTACACAAGCTTTTGTGGTATTAATTATCACAAATACTATAATTAGATCATTTTGAATCATAACTAAGAAATAGTTATAATTAAACACCATATAAGGCATAACTAAATACCTTTTGAATCATAACTAAAATAATATTATATTTAATTGTTATAACTAACACCATTATAGGTCATAACTAAATACCACGATTGGGCTATATAAAATTTTCTTAAACAGTAAATTGTTTATCAATTTTATATATGCAAACAAGGGTAAAATAGGTATTTTAAAAATTATTTTTTTTATTAATTTTTTTTTCGTTAATTGACTTGATGATTGACTAATGAAAAGATTAAATTGTAATGGAAGTTTAAATCTTAGAAAAGGCAATGTAATTTGAAGAACATAAAGAGAATACTTGTATTAAAGACAAATCTTAAGAGATGTTAATGTAATTTTTCCTTAATTGTTTTGACCTATTATACTAACTATTTTATCTCAAAAATGAATGCAAGGTTGCTTTGTGTCTCTCTCGAGGACAACACTATGCACAAAATAATTTCTCCAATTTTGAATTGCACAATTATGCATTGTGGTGTGTTTTGTGAAACTTTCAAAAAGCATAATAGTATGCACCCTTTTGAACTGATAATACTGTGCACTTAGAAAAATATTCTGATAATAAGATATGTAAGTTAAATTTATTTTAGATGTAACCTACACTATACTGAATTTACAAAATAGACTTTATTTTAAAAATAAAATTAATTAATTAATTAAAAAAAAAACACTAGGCCTATAAATTTAAAATTTGAATTTTTTTCGTACTCAAAACTTTTGATATCACAAAGATAAACCTATTTCAATATGACTAAAACAACCCTTAAACTTCATCGTGCCTCCACCCCTTTTGGTGTCTTTGCACCTCGTTCATCGTTTTTTTTTTTTTTTTGTCGTCCATCAATCATTTTCACCACAAATTCTTTTACGGTTGTCGTTATCATATGTATTATTAAAAATCACTACAAAAAAAGTAGTTTTTTGCGACGGTAAAGACCCGTCGCAAATGCCCCCGTAACCCGTCGCTAATACTTTTTGCGACGGTAAGTTGGCTTTTTGCGACGGTAAGGGGGGGTCGCGACAAAGGGGGTTGCAAAAGAGCTTTAGCGACGGTAAGTACCGTCGCCATTAGTTTCTGCGACGGTAAGGTATGTTTTTTGCGACGGTACATTTACTGTCGCCAATAGTGGGAAAAAATACCAGTTTTCGCGACGGCACGTAATTCCCGTCGCTAAAAGTGAGTTTTTGAGACGGCAACTTTACCGTCGCTAAAACTCTGGCATCTTATAAGTATTGGCGACGGCAACGGTTACCGTCGCTAAAGGTGTCTTCTAAATTCTAAATGCACAGCTTTTGCGACTGTGTTGGTGCCGTCGCAAAAGCCCATTATTGGTTTTTTGCGACGGGTTCTGCTCCCGTCTCAAAAAAAAAAAAAAAAAAAAAAAAAACCTGCTGAAAAATTATTAAAAAAATTAAAATAACCTGTATTAAATAAAAAATAACTATAATAAAATTCAAAAATTACAGAATAATATAAATACGTACATAAACAAAAGTTGACAAATAATGAAAATTAATAATATTGTTCCATTCATAGCAATACATAAATAAAAATTCATAACAATAAAAATTATGCCACTACATAACGTCGCATAATACATACATTATGTTGCTCACAAATTTAAATAACATAAATCAAAATCAAAACCAAAAGTTTTCGTCTTCATTCGTTCGTGGGTTACAAAAACAAAAATTTATCATAATCTTGATACGCCCGCATTCCAGAAGAAGCCAACTGCTACTCAGGAAATATCTGAAAAAAACAAGATAAAAATAATTAAAAACCATATAATGGTGTTAATATTTTAATTATAGAAAAATATAAAAAAAAATTTGACTACTATATAATTAGAAAGATAGTTTAGTAAATAATTTTGACTGAACCGAAATCTGGCTCTAACTCCCAAACCGGGAACCCGATTCGAGCCCCGTCTTCTCCCACAAGTCTCTCGTGCCTAGGCGGTCGTGTGTGCCAAGTTTCGTGCTAAACCAACGCCGTTTGGTGATTTTGGGGCGTTAACTCCTCGAATTCAAATTTCTTAAGGAACTAGTTTGCCTAAAGCGAAATCCGGCTCTAACTCCCAAACCGGGAACCCGATTCGAGCCCCGTCTTCTCCCACAAGTCTCTCGTGCCTAGGCGGTCGTGTGTGCCAAGTTTCGTGCTAAACCGACGCCGTTTGGTGATTTTGGGGCGTTAACTCCTCGAATTCAAGTTTCTTAAGGAACTAGTTTGCCTAAAGCGAAATCCGGCTCTAACTCCCAAACCGGGAACCCGATTCGAGCCCCGTCTTCTCCCACAAGTCTCTCGTGCCTAGGCGGTCGTGTGTGCCAAGTTTCGTGCTAAACCGACGCCGTTTGGTGATTTTGGGGCGTTAACTCCTCGAATTCAAGTTTCTTAAGGAAGTAATTTGCCTAAAGTGAAATCCGGCTCTAACTCCCAAACCGGGAACCCGATTCGAGCCCCGTCTTCTCCCACAAGTCGCTCGTGCCTAGGCGGTCGTGTGTGCCAAGTTTTGTGCTAAACCGACGCCGTTTGGTGATTTTGGGGCGTTAACTCCTCGAATTCAAGTTTCTTAAGGAAGTAATTTGCCTAAAGCGAAATCCGGCTATAACTCCCAAACCGGGAACCCGATTCGAGCCCCGTCTTCTCCCACAAGTCTCTCGTGCCTAGGCGGTCGTGTGTGCCAAGTTTCGTGCTAAACCGACGCCGTTTGGTGATTTTGGGGCGTTAACTCCTCGAATTTAAGTTTCTTAAGGAAGTAATTTGCCTAAAGCGAAATCCGGCTCTAACTCCCAAACCGGGAACCCGATTCGAGCCCCGTCTTCTCCCACAAGTCTCTCGTGCCTAGGCGGTCGTGTGTGCCAAGTTTCGTGCTAAACCGACGCCGTTTGGTGATTTTGGGGCGTTAACTCCTCGAATTCAAGTTTCTTAAGGAACTAGTTTGCCTAAAGCGAAATCCGGCTCTAACTCCCAAACCGGGAACCCGATTCGAGCCCCGTCTTCTCCCACAAGTCTCTCGTGCCTAGGCGGTCGTGTGTGCCAAGTTTCGTGCTAAACCGACGCCGTTTGGTGATTTTGGGGCGTTAACTCCTCGAATTCAAGTTTCTTAAGGAACTAATTTGCCTAAAGCGAAATCCGGCTCTAACTCCCAAACCGGGAACCCGATTCGAGCCCCGTCTTCTCCCACAAGTCTCTCGTGCCTAGGCGGTCGTGTGTGCCAAGTTTCGTGCTAAACCGACGCCGTTTGGTGATTTTGGGGCGTTAACTCCTCGAATTCAAGTTTCTTAAGGAAGTAATTTGCCTAAAGCGAAATCCGGCTCTAACTCCCAAACCGGGAACCCGATTCGAGCCCCGTCTTCTCCCACAAGTCTCTCGTGCCTAGGCGGTCGTGTGTGCCAAGTTTCGTGCTAAACCGACGCCGTTTGGTGATTTTGGGGCATTAACTCCTCGAATTCAAGTTTCTTAAGGAAGTAATTTGCCTAAAGCGAAATCCAGCTCTAACTCCCAAACCGGGAACCCGATTCGAGCCCCGTCTTCTCCCACAAGTCTCTCGTGCCTAGGCGGTCGTGTGTGCCAAGTTTCGTGCTAAACCGACGCCGTTTGGTGATTTTGGGGCGTTAACGCCTCGAATTAAAGTTTCTTAAAGAAGTAGTTTGCCTAAAGTCTCTTAACTTAGAATGTAAAGAATGCAAAGATACATTTTAGCTTAGAATGCAAAGATACATTTTATACCTGATCTTCTGGTGGTGGTGTATATGGATTCTCATCTTCTGCAGATTCCCTAAATGCCCGGTGGCCACTCGATGCATCAGGAACCTATGTTAGTCAGTGCATAATGTGTTAATCATATTCGAATTTCATACATAATTTTGAGTGAAAATTGAACTATCAAACAATTGTGATGTTTATATGGAACCTGTCTGTTGGGATCCACACTCGCCCCCTGTGACACAAGGGCCATCATCTCAGCTCTCATCTGCTGCAACTGTGTAGAGAACTCTGCTCGAATCTCCTCCCTCAACTCATCCCTTAGCTCAGCACGAACCTGCTGCGTGATCTGATCAATAGTCGATGGCTGGGGTGTTGACTGTGATGGCCCAGCACCATCTTTATACACCACTCTCCGAGGCACGATTCTCCCATATGTGCGACAATATCCATGTCTGTCATGACCTATCAACTCATGGAAATTGGCATTCCTAGCCTCCAAAGTCCGACCATCCTCAGGTAGCATAGAGAGTTGACGATTAAACTCATCCTGTATTGAATAAGACACACAAGTATACGCCAAATTAAGATGGTTGACACACAAAAAATAAACTTTAAATACAATCAAAGGTGTTTGGAAACTACCAAGGTCTGGATAACCTCTGGGTCATCTACTCTACGTGTCATAAGCCAAACATTCATCTTATCAGTAGACTCCCCCTTACTGGTCATCTAAATTTTTTTTAGAAATATGAAAATTAGAATCCAAATAATTTGCAAATATACAATGTTTATTTATATACAAAAATAAAACAATAAAATGTAAACCTCATGCCGTATCTGAGAGAAAGTAGTACGCCCTATGGTATGAGCTATGCCGTGAGCTCGCCGATTTTTAGCGTTCCTACTTGCAATTTTCTATAACAAGTTCAACAAATGTAAGTATGTAAATATGATTTGTATGTTTACATATCATAAATATAACGTAATTGTATACCTCAGCATCGGAAGTACGCCAATACTCCACAAGTTGTTCCCACTGGCTTGGCACAACGTTCATAGGAACATCATCCTTCAGATTAGGATCAGAGCTTCTAGGCTTGAAATACTTAGCCTTAAGCTTGTTCTTGTGATCCTTCCATATGCTGTTGCAGTTTTTCATGCAGATTGGCTTATACTCCTCTGGACATAGATTCAAATTGTCCTATAAAACACAAAGTTTAAGGCTAAGTATAACACAAATTTGGAATTCGAATTTGTGGACAAAAATATACTTTTACCTTCACATCCTTCCAGATAGCATCAATAATATCATCAGGCACACTGTTCCAGTCAACAAAAGTAAGAGGAACAATGTTACCATTCCGGACAATAATGCCAAGTTGAGTAGTTAACTTGGCCACGTTATCCCCTATTGGGCAGTAATTTCCATCAAATTGTATGTCCAGCTTTTTACCAGTACCCCACTCTTTAATGCCCTTGGCACATCCTCTACCACGCCTAGTCGAGGTTGATGAAGAACAAACATGACCTGCGATATACAATAATAATAAACAATATACAATGGTAACAACCAAATACAAATTTAAATAATGTGAATACAAATCATATCAAATAAACCTGATGTGGGCTGTGAAGAAGTCGAAGGGTCTGCAAAATACAATGAGAATAAACAAGTTATATATAATGAGCATAAATAAATGTATGTGTAAATAATTTTCATGCAAATCAAAGCAAATTTATATACCTGCAGATGGCTCATAAGCTGATGATGATAGCTGCTGTGGTGCCACTGATGGTGGACGCACCGATGGTGGACGCACCGATGGTAGGCGTGGAGGCTGAGTACATGGTAGCTGCTGTGCTGCCACTGATGGTGGTCGATACGGTGGTAATGGCCCCTCAGATGGTGGTGGCACTAATGGCCCCTCCGATGCTGGCCGATGTGATGCCTCCTCTAATGGTGGTGCTACTGATGTCCTGTTATGTAGCACATCAGACATCATGCGCCGGGGATGATCAGGCTTCCTCTTCCTTCCCATAATAATCTGCAAGCAATATAACATTAACTGACATTAGAAACATAGACAATGGTTTGTCATCAACTATAATATGACATGAATTGAACTAATACAATTACAAAGACAAAGTAAATTAAGAAATTGATGATTAACTACAACCTTGGCCTTAATTGAATTACTAATTGATTACATATCAGCCTATTTGAACATCAACTATTTCCCCTTCTGCGGCTTCCCTCACCCAACCAACTTCTTCATCACGAAGCATTATATTTTCTTCCAATTGTTGGCTCATGTATGGCTCGATTTGTGGATCAGTTGAACTCATATCAAATAAACCTCTTTGAGACATCTTCACCACGACTTGCCAGTCTGGTTGTAACGGGTCTGCAAGATACCAAACTTGCTCTGCTTGGGACGCCAAGATGAAAGGTTCATTGGTAATTCGATCATCTCGGTACAACAAATGATTGAAGTTCACCAACGTGAAATTGAAGACATCTTCTTTCTTTTCGTGAATGTTGTCAATCCAATCACACTTAAACAACACATGTTTCTTCTCATTGGAATATCGAATCTCAACAATATCTGTCAATTGTCCATAATAGTACACAGACCCCAGACGAGGATTCTTGTCTTTTCGACTAGCATAACTTATGGTATCTGCCTTCAAAGCTACACCACAATTTTGTGTGGCTCGACGATCATCCATGGCCTTTACTCGATACCGAAACCCATTCAGTATATACCCGTTGAACCTCCTTGCCAGGTTATGAGGACCATTTGCCAATAGAATAATCTCTTCAGAAAGTATGACATCAGTAGTCCTTCGCAAAGTTTGGACCAATTTAACACGAAAATGTAAAATTTAAAATGTAGATCGACTTAAGTAACTAGAATCTATAGAGTTAAATACATACATGTTCCTTGAACCAAATGTGAAAAGTTTCAAAATGTTCACGCCGAAGTTGATGATCGTCGACACGAGGCATTTTGAGCTTAAGTACTTCAAGGTGTTTGCTGTGTAGATTGAAATTTTAGCCATACAAAAAATTTAGTTGAAAATTCAATAAAACATAATAAAATATTGAGTGAGTGACTTAACCTACTTTATGAATGGTTGAACCGCGCTTGTATTGCATAAGATGTACCGATGAGCTTGTACCCAAGAAGTATTATCAAGATAAAAGCTTGTGTTTTCACCAGCAGCATGACCCAAATTATCAGCACCACTATAGTTCCTCACGGGTCGACTAGATTTGGTTTCCACATCACTGAGATATTGTGCACAAAAATTCATGCATTCTTCCATAAGATATCCTTTAGCAATTGATCCTTCAGGACGAGCTCTATTACGCACGTATTGCTTCAAAGTAAGAAGATACCTCTCAATTGGATACATCCATCGAAACTGAATCGCTCCACCCAATAACGCTTCATCAGCTAGATGTATAGGCAAGTGCTCCATTATATCAAAAAAACTCGGAGGAAATATTTTCTCTAGATGACAAAGTGTTACAGCGATACGATCTTTAATATATTGCAAATCCGTCGCACGATTCACTTTCGAACACAATTGTCTAAAGAAATTGCTCAATTCAATCAAGGGTTCAATTACATTCTTCGGTAACGATCTGCGAATAGCCAATGGAATAAGTTGTTGCATCAGAATATGACTATCGTGGCTCTTAAGACCCCCAATGCTTCTATCATGTAAGCGCACACGACGTGATATATTGGATGAATACCCGTCGGGAACTCTTACTTCCTTCAACACTTTCAAGAACAAATCTTTCTCATCCTTGGTCATCGTGAATTGTGCTGGTGGTAAATAGGCTTTATTCGACCCTCTTAACTGCAAATGTAGGGGTTTTCTAATATTCATATCTTGTAAATCACGCCGAGCATTAACACCATCTTTCGATTTTCCTGCAACCCCTAATATTGTCCACAACACATTGTCACAAACATTCTTCTCTATATGCATCACATCGAGGTTGTGTCTTATTAGATTGTGCTCCCAATATGGCAATTCATAAAAGATACTCTTTTTCTTCCAACTATGGGTGCGATGTCCAGCTTTCTCCTTCTCTACCTGTCTCCTATGCCTCTCCTTAAGGTCATCCCTATTGTATTGGGTTAAAATACCCTCAGATTCTAATTGTAGCAACATCTCAGTTCCAGACAACAATTTTTGGTTTGAGTCTGACTTCCCGACTACCCTCAAATGATACTTTATCCTTCCGGAATTTATGGCCAGTAGGTAAAAATCTGCGATGACCCAAGTATGATTGTTTCCTACTATGCTTCAACCAACACGATGTAGTTTCCTTATTGCAACAAGGACATGCATATTCTCCTTTAGTGCTCCATCCTGACAAGTTTGCGTATGCAGGAAAATCACTAATTGTCCACAGTAAAGCTGCATGCATTTGAAACATTTGATTTGTTGATGCATCAAATGTTGACACACCCTCATTCCATAGTTCTTTCAACTCCTCAATCAACGGTTGCATATAAACATCAATCTTGTCACCAGGTCCTTTCGGGCCGTCAATAAGCACGGATAAAATTAGAAATGGTTGCTTCATGCACATCCATGGCGGCAAGTTGTATGGAATGAGCACAACAGGCCAAGTGCTATGAACTATGTTCATCGTCCTGAATGGGTTAAAACCATCAGATGCTAAGCCAAGCCTTACACTTCGGCAATCATTACTAAAGTCAATATTCCGACGGTCAAAATCTTTCCATGCAAGGGAGTCAGCAGGATGCCTGAAGACACCATCATCAGTTCGTTCCTCTGCATGCCATCTCATTAACTTGGCCGTCTTGGATGACATAAACAACCTCTGCAACCTTGACTTTAAAGGAAAATACCTCATCTGTTTTGCAGCTATTTGTTTGCCACCTGTGTTAGGACCATTTGAACCACCATCACCATTTGATTTCCATCTAGAACTGTTGCATATGACACATTTATCAAGATTGGCGTCCTCGTTTCGAAACAACATGCAACTGTTGGGACATGCATCCCACGTCTCATACGTGAAGCCCAAATCTGTTGTGACCTTTTGAGCTTTATAATATGAGTCCGGGAGTTTCACACCCAACGGAAACGCCTCATTCAATAACTCAAGCAACATGTCAACAGACTTGTCCGTCCACTGATTAAGCACCTTCAAATGTAGAAGTCGAACAATGAATGACAAAGATGTGAACTTCTGACAACCCGGATACAATTCACTTTGTGCATCTTGAAGAAGTTTGAAATACTTTGTAGTCTCTGCATTTGGACCGAGCTGGGGTTCAGATGCATGGGGATCAGGCCCCTGTGGTTCATCACCCTCAACACTTGTACCGGCATGTGGATTTCCCATAGCCCCTTGTATCATTCCAATCATATCATCTCCAATGTCTAAATTAGCTAATGTTTCATTCTCTCGATTACTATGCAGAGATATGTAAGATTCCCCATGATTAATCCAATGTTTGTATTTTTTAAAAAACCCATTCAAAATCAGATGCTCCCGTACACCATCTCGTACAAAATAGTATCGATTCTCACACTTCCTACACGGACAACTGATCATCGAACCTTCAACCCTATTGGTGTAGGCAAACACAAGGAATTCATCAATCCCATTAATGTATTCACTCGACATCCTATTTGGCAAATCAATCCAACTCTTATCCATCATCTGTACACATCCACAAAAATATCTCACCAAAGTAACTCTAAATATAATACCTACACATAAATATTCACTCGACATCCTATTTGGCAAATTAACGAAATGTCTAAAATTCCTATTTAAGGTTTAAATTAATTAAATTAAAAATTTAAGATGGTCTTAGCTTTTGTTGTGTGAATAACATAGTCTTAGTTACTCACAAGTTTTACCTTTTTTCACCATCTTTTCATGGAAATAATTAATGTGACATAGAATTAAAGAAAAATAGGGAGAGATTACTCACAGATGGACCAGCCCTAATGGTGACCCCACATAAACTTAAACAAAAAATTAAAAATTAATTAATAAGGGCTATGAATGATATGTAGCATGTTATGCATGATGGTGAGTAAGAATGATTTATATTTTATCATCTCTTGTCATAATTCCACATGCAATGCAAGGTAGTGAACAATCATGAATTGGTCTTTCTCTTCATCTTTTGTCTGCAATTTTTTTATTTTTTAAATTATACTTACTTATTTCTTATAGTTAAACCTCTCTCACTCCAACAAGAATGAGTTCTTCAATGCTTATTTTATGAACCAAAAAAAAAATATTATTGAAACAAAATATTATTGAAACAATGCTTATATATATATAGACAGATTTATAGACAGATTGAAACAAAATATATATAGACAGATTTATATATATATAGACAGATTTATATATATATAGACAGATTTCAGATTTATATATATAGATTTATATACATTGCATATATATACAGATTTATATATATATCGACATTCATCAAATTAAAACAAAATATTATTGAAACAATGCTTATATATATATAGACAGATTGAAACAAAATATATATAGACAGATTTATATATATATATAGACAGATTTATATATATATATAGACAGATTTCAGATTTATATATATAGATTTATATACATTGCATATATATACAGATTTATATATATATATCGACATTCATCTATATATATATACAGAGAGAGAGAGAGAGAGCATACGCAGAGCGAGAGAGAGTCGTCGCCGGAGCCATACCACCGCACCACCGCACCACCGCTGTGTCTTGCTCGTAGCCCGTTTGAGAAATTTGGGGGTGAAGTTAGGGATTTGGGAGGAAGGATCGAGCGGTTTATTTTGACTGTTTGCGACGGTATGCTGTAGCCGTCGCAAATAGAAGGCAGAACTTCCTAAAAACGGCGCCGTTTGACTTAATAATTTTTTGCGACGGCACATTTCCGTCGCAAATGAGATATGCCGTCTCAAAAAAAGGTGCGTTTGCGACGGTTTTTTTTACCGTCGCTAATACTTCCGCATTTCCGACCCCTCCGCTAAGTTTCATTACCGACGGGTAACTACCGTCGCTAAAGGACATTATTTGCGACGGGTGACATTACCGTCGCAAAAAACCGTTTTTCGCGACGGGGGGCGCGGCGTCGCTAAAAGCTCCGTGTTTTTTGCTAAGTTTTCTTGTAGTGAATCAATTTACTTGGTTAGAGTTTTTTTTAAAAAAAATTTAAAAAAAAATTTATTTTTTGTGCTTTTTTGTTTTTATTCATTTTTTTTAATATTTTAAGTAATTTTTTTTAAATTTTTAGACATACCTAACATAAATATATCTAAAAAGTAAAAAATTTGTGAAAAAAACCTTTTAAATATTCACTAAATATCAAAAATACAAAAAATACAAGAATTCAGTGCATTTTTTGTATTTCTATGTATTTATTAATTTTTTAAAATATTTTTTCACAAATTTTTTACTTTTTAGATATATCTAAGTAAGGTGCATCTAAAAAAGTTAAAAAAAAAGTTTAAAATTTTAAAAACATTCACTAAAAACTAAAAAACTTAATTTTCAAAAAACTTAATCTAAAAAATTCAAACCAAACACACTGATTATTTTTCTCATATTTATGTGACATATTATAAGAATTTTTTTTTAAGAGAATCACGTCAGCATATATTTTAGGGAAAATCGGTCTAGGGTCCCTCCCACACTTTTCGTAATGGAAGAGATCCACAAAATTATTTTTTTGTCTAAAGTCCCTAAACATATATCAGAGAAATTTCAGTCCTTTATACTATCTTCATCATCTGACCCACCGCCACCCCAACAACCCGACTCTGAGTCCTCATCTTCCAACACTTCCCAAAGCTTTACCCAGTGGAGATTCCCACTTTCTTGATCGGAGATGGACCGACCAAGAGCAAGAGCTTCATCGGCGGTGTCAATACCTACAGAACCGCCACAGTGTCAATACCTAAAAATGGAGAACGTTCCACTCAAATTAATTGAAAAAACAGAAGAAGAAGATGAGCTTTCCAATATCAGCCTCCAGCTGCTCGATTTCTCTGATGTCGACGACTTCATGGTGTGGGCTACAGATGACAAAGTCGTCCAATTTTGCTCATGGGGTACAGACATTTACGCATCCAAAGAAGCTGCCATGAACTATATTGCTGATGTTGTGATCCCTCACCCATGGTTCAGAGCAATTTGCTTCGACGGTCGGGCCATCGGGGCTATGTCTGTCTCACCAAACAGGTACGGACATAGACGCGTATGTTGTGTCCTGTTTGGTAATTGAATTATGTGCATTTAAAATTTTTTTATGGAAAAATTTGTTGCAGTTTTAACAAGTTGAAGATGAGTTGAGTATGAATAATTTGATTTTTTAAAAAGTATACATACAAACTGGTTCTTATATACACAACAAACCCAGAGAAAATTTAAATTTCTCTGGGTTCAACCCAGAAAAAATTCAGTCCAACAACCCAGAGAAAATTCAGTCCAACAACCCAGAGAAAATTCAGACCAACCAAACCAGAGAATTTCTCTGGACCAAAGAAAATTCAGTCTAAACTAAAGAATTTTCTCTGGACCATGTAAACAAACCCATGGTGGTAACGCTGCAAATTCAAACAAGTGAAGAAATTATGAAAATATTGAGGAATTTTCTCTGGACTAATTTTTTCTGGATCAATTTTCTCTGGACCAATTTTAATAAATAAATTAATTAAAAAATTAAAAAGAAGATAATTGACCAACAGAAAAGAAACATTAGCCCAGAATGAAGGCACAACCAAAGACGGCTTTGCTAATAACATTTATATAATAAAATTAAATCAGTACTGCAGGGAAAACATTCTGCAAAACTTGTGCAATTGTGATCAAAAATCCAACGTCTAAAATTGTTAATGACATTCTGACAGAATTGAGGAACAGCTGAATATTAGTGTATATGTTTTTACACAACATTACCTGGTGAATCATCCATGGCTGGACAATTAATTTCAGCATGATCTTCAATTTGCATTTTCGCTTACATTTTCACTTCATCCGGTGGCTTACAGTTTCTAATAGTATGATCATCATGATCTTTCATCTCATCATAAGACTCCACAACTGGCAATACATTAGCAATTGAAACTGAATCATTTCGTTTTTTCCCAAACTGTCAGTAGCAACAATGGTGGAGGATCAAACCCACGGCAGAGAAATTTGAAATTTCTCTGGAGTCCATGAAAGGCTAAGGAAATTTGTCTGGCAGTGTCCATGAAAGGCTAAGGAGGCCAAAGAAATTCAAAATTTCTCTGAACCAATTTTCTTTTACTTGAATTTTCTTTGGACCAATTTTCTCTGGATTGATGTTGAGGGACCTTAGACATCATGAAAATATTTGATGTCCTTTATACTATAAAATCATAATATCAGGGACCTTAAAAAAAATACCCCTATATTTTACTTATTTTAAATTATACTAATAACTTTACCTATTTTAATTACATATAGAGTTCTATACATATTCAAATCTAATTTAAATTATATTAACTTTACCTATTTTATATGGATTCTATTTGAGAAATATTTTTTTTCATATATTTTTCATGATAAATTGAGATAATCCACATACCCAATACCAATTTTGCATTTTACGTTTTTCTTCTTAATTCTTTTAAGGGTGTTAGGATTTTTTTTTATTGCTAAATTGCCTTCTTTTTTTCTTCTTTTTTTCTCGTACATTATTTTATACCTAATACCAATTCTATATTATTTTGTATTATGGATTTGTCATTTAAATTTTATAGTGATTCTATATATGAAATTATACTTCATTTCTTATATTATTTTATATAATCACAACTCACTGGAGAAAAAATCTGCACAACAATGATACTCTTGAGGAATCTCTAAAGTTTGAATTTACTGCTTGAGTTACTTTTTTAATTATTGAACAATAAGTTCTTTTATATTTTGATGTCATATTACGGATGATTGATCACTTCACACACTGAGATGTATCTATTGTTTGTATGTTTTCATTATTTCTTCTTTTTGAGTTTAGATGTTATTATGTAATTCTTTCTTGGTTAGTCATTGTTGAACTTTTTTAATTTAATTAAGAATGTTTATTTTACAATCTTATAATTTAATATATATATATATATCTTATAAAATCATTATATGATAATCCAATTATAACATATTTATATTTAATTTTTTAATAAATTTTATATAATTTCTATTTCTACATATTTTATTTTCCAAATGAATATAAAAGAACATTAAATAGTTAGAATTACTTTTACTTTTATTTTACTATATATTTTCTAATTTAACTATTATTTTTAGTATCAAAATGAGTATTTATTTTACTATTTTATAATTTAATTTATATCATACAAAATTATCATATGATAATTACACTTTTATAATACGATATAACCAAAATTATCAAAATACACAAACAATTTAACTAAAATTAATATATATAAGTATTTAAGTAACAATTTTATAGAACAATAGTGTCAATATTATCAAAATAAATAATTAAAATCATACTTTAATTTTAATTTAAAATTAAAATTATTCTTTTAAAATACACATTGTACAATCAAATAGGTTTTGAAAAAAAACATTAGAGCATGCATTGCACAGGTCAATTGTTAGTATCATATATATATATTAAAAATAATTAAAATTATTCTTTTATAACACACATTGTACTATTAAGTATTTTTTGAAAAAACAAAAAGAGAAAATTAGTCTAATGCCCCTCTCCCATTTTTAGTATTGGGAGAAATCCATAATATTATTTTGTGATATCTAAGGTCTCTCACACATTCTCATACATCTCCCTCCGTATATGATCTTCCTGGAGAAAAGAACGCAGAGATTGATCTTTGAATTCGAGATTTCAAAGTTTGGTTTTCTTCCTCGCCAGATAATCTGACAATCACAACAGTGACCAAAACTAGTCTAGAACAACAATACACTGCACAATCGCGCCGGCAAAAATAACGTCAAATGAGAACAAACCAGAGCAGAAAATATCATAGAGGAGACCCTTACAACCAGCACCAGTGACTTACTATCTCCGACATCAATACAAACAGACAGTCTGGACATGGAGAGCACCTTTAAAAGAGACCAAAACCAGTCCAGCGCCGGAAAAAGAGACACACACATGTCCACCAGAGAACCAATGAAGTAAAGTAGCAACATTTCAGCAACAAGAACATGTCGGCGAACTCTAAACCCTTTTACCACATTGATCAGAACTTTCTCTCTCTAGAAAATCTAGAGAGAGAGGCTTTTCGTAGCATGAGTTGAGCACACACTGTAAGCTTAACCAACCAGGAAACAACCAAACTGGACCAAGCTCAACCACGAGC
The DNA here is from genome assembly GCA_036172215.1 of Camellia granthamiana. Taxonomy (NCBI): domain Eukaryota; kingdom Viridiplantae; phylum Streptophyta; class Magnoliopsida; order Ericales; family Theaceae; genus Camellia; species Camellia granthamiana. The sequence continues at coordinate 53,410,099 of CM069916.1, read as the reverse complement.
ACCATAATGGACGAATGAAACCACCACCGTGAAGACATATCCAAGGTGAGGGTTTCCTGGATCAATGTATGATCATCAAGGTCTGTTCATAAAAAAACAACTCTGCTGCAAATAGAGAGAATTTCTCTGGTTTCAATCCAAGGAATTTCTCTAATTTGTCTAGTTTGGAGAGAATTTCTCTGATTTTGGACCAAAGAAATTTGTGGAATTGTTAGTAAAGATTGTGTTGTGGCTTACTTATTACACAAAGTCGGAGAAATTCTTTGTGAATAGAGCCAAAGAAATTTATGAAGTCAGAGAAATTTTCTCTGACTTTATTCACAAAATTTCTCTGGATAGAGCCAGACAAATTTTCTCTACACAATTTTCTTTAGATAGAGCCACACAAAGCCACACAACTTTTCTCTACACAATTTTCTCAAGATGAAGCCACACAAATTTTCTCTCCATAATTTTCTCTAGATTTCTTTGGTTTTCAGAGAAATTTCAATTTTCTCTGGCTTGAACCCAAAGAATTTCTTTGGAGAGAATTTCTCTGGGATTGAAATTTCTCTGGATCGATATTGAGAAACCTTAGACATCATGAAAATATTTGATATTCTTTATGCTATAAAATCTTAATATCGGAGACCTTAAAAAAAATCTCCCAAAAAAAAATAGAACGTACATTGCACAGGTCAATTGTTAGTATCATATATATATATTAAAAGTAATATTTTTTCCTTACTTAGATGGCACATTATAAAGTCATACATTTTTTTCTAAGAGTGCCACATCACTATGCCTTTTTTATTTACATATGAAGTTCTACACAAACTCAATTTCGATTATAATAGCCAATTTTATATAAATTCTATTTGAGAAATACTTAATTTTCATATATATACACATTCTAAAATTTTACTTTTTTTTTTTCTAAAAAAATTACATCACCATACCTTCTCCATTTACATATAAAGTTCTACAAAACTTGTAACGCCCTTGAAATAATAGCATTAAACCCATTAATTTAGACATGCATTGATATATAAAAGTTCCACGTTCTTCCATTCATCAGAGTTTGATTACAAAAAGTATTACATGTTAACAATAAAAGCAAATGCCCTACGGGCTTACAGCTTTCCAAGTTAACACTTGGTTACAAAAAGGAGAGTACTAACTCAATTACACATTAAGCCCTTGGCTTGAATTTACATGTAATACATCAAAAGGAAAGACAACAAAAGTCTGCCCGCCTCTAGCCTCCCAAGCTATGTCCTTGGAGGTGGCATGCTACCTGTACCTGAAAATGATGTTCCCATATAGGGTGAGCCACAGCCCAGTAGAAATACACTAAACCAGCTATGAACAATGACTAAAAGACTAGCAGTTGATAGATGGCCAATACTAATACATCCACATATATCACCTTACAGTTTCATGACATACAAGTCCTTATTACAATTCATTTTCGATTTCCTTTCAATTCCTAATTCACAACCATGGCTCAGCACCTGGCCAAACAACTTATATGAGACAGTAACTCATCTTAAACATTTCCCATTTTATAACAGATAAGCATATAAGCTATATCAGCACTTCCATAGATATGCATAAGAGCAATATTACACTTCCAAAGACAAGCATATGAGCTGTGTCAACACATCACTAGATAAGCATATGAGCTATATCTATGGAGTCCATCCCCTATCTTCTCCCAAACAACATCCGGTTTAGAGGTCCATCCCTTATCATCCCCTAAACCGTGGAGTACATCCCCTATCTCCTCCCACACAACACAATGCATATAAACAATTATTATACACATCATCAATCAATACATAAAGTTAATGTATTCTTTCAACCGTCATACTTAATGACACATTCCAGTGATTAGTTTTAGTTTGCCTAATCATCATGCATTGTCTACAACAATCAAGACTATCCTCCACCGATAACCCAAAGCAGTTATTTCTATACATAATATAAATGCAACAAATGGATATATAATCAACATCCCAACTAGGTGAGCGATAAACAATCTAGCTACACCCTTTAATCCCAAACATTCTCAATCTCAACATTTCCAATTCAATTCCTCATTTCTCATAATTAATTATACAAATTAATTAATCAATGTAATTAGGGTATTTTCCATAATTAACATTACAACCCCTTAGGTTCCATTTTCATCAATGTTTCAACATTTCTTCCATTTCTCCATGCCAAACATGCATCTAGGTTCATTATAATTAAAACCCCAACTTTTGTAAAATTACACAAAGGCCCAAGGTTTTCTCAAAATTACAAAACAACTTCCAACATATCAAAATGCTAAAATTTAAAGACAAAGCTCATAAAGAGGAGTAGGGTATCCCTACCTCAAAGCTTGAGCTCAAATGGAGATGATGACCAACACCCAACTTGCTCCAAAACCAAATATTTTCAGATTAAATCGAAGCCCAAGTCACCCTCTATCTTTTTAACAAAGCACTTAGGATAGATTCACACTAGAAGGAGATGATTTCTCAGAGAGAAGGCAAGTCTAGAGAGAGAGGGTCTCGAATTTAGGGTTTAAAGATGAAAAAGTTGTGAAAAAGTGATGTTCTCTTCGGCTGCTGCTAACTGATATAAACAGGCTCGCTCGAGCGAAGGCTTGGTCGCTCGAGCGACCAGACACAAGAAACTGACCTCGCTCGAGCGAAGACACGCTCGCTCGAGCCAACAGTTCAAATCCTCAGATCTGCAACTAGACGCTCGCTCGAGCGAAGAACTGCTCGCTCGAGCGAAGAACAAACCAGATCGCTCGAGCGAAGAAAAGCTCGCTCGAGCCAAGAAATGCAACTTTCAGGTCTGGGCCAGACACAATCGCTCGCTCGAGCGAAGCCACCCTGGCTCGAGCCACCAGACACAAAAATCTACTCTCGCTCGAGCGACCAAATCCTCGCTCGAGCGAAGGACCAAAAACAGAAGCTCGCTCGAGCGAAGAACTGCTCACTCGAGCGAAGACCCAAAATTCTGGGCAACAACACTTGGCTCCTAAACACAACCAACCTGTAACAAACCTGCCCAACACATCCTATAACTCAAATACAAAGTAGGAAAGGATGTAAACAAGATAATAATCAACTACTAACATCAACGGACACGTGTCCGGATCACTGTACAACAAGGGTAAACCCGGGATCGCTATAACCTCCCCCCCTTAAAGAATTTCGTCCCCGAAATTAGGCACAAGTTTTCAAAAAAACAGGTTTTCCTCCATTTTAAACAATGTTACATTTTAACATTCAATAACTTGACCCATTACCGGTCATTCCATCTCTTATTCAAGAGGTATTTCTCAACATATATATTTCAACATGCATTCCCTTCCCTTTTCAACCATTTTCAACACACATGGTTCACTATTTATATCATAATCAATATACATGATAAAACTCCATTTCTACAATATAGCCAACATATGCAATATTATAATCAACTCCCATATCAAGGTAAGTCCTACAATGCTTCCATAAACCAAAACATTCACAATGTTTTACAACTTAAGACATCTTTAATGCTCATTAAGTTCATTAGTATTACAAAATTCTCAACACATGATTACATATCAACAAACAAATCCGGATAATTCTCGCGGACCTCCAACTCACGTTCCCAAGTGACTTCCTCCACTCCGTGATGTTTCCACAAAACCTTTACCAAAGGGATGGTCTTGCCACGCAAGACTTGATCCTGCCTATCCAAGACTCGAACCGGTCTCTCCTCATACGAGGCATCCTCATCTACCTCTAAGTCGGTCCAATCCAACACATGCGATGGATCCGGCTCATACTTCCGAAGCATACTCACGTGAAACACGTCATGAACTCCGGACAACTGTGGCGGCAAAGCTAAACAATAAGCAACCTCGCCAATCCTCTCAAGGATCTCAAAAGGACCAATAAACCGAGGGGATAACTTCCCACTCTTCCCAAACCTCATCAATCCCCGCCTAGGTGATATCTTCAGAAAAACGTGATCACCCCTCTCAAACGCCAACGGCCTCCTCCTACGGTCAGCATAAGATTTCTGACGACTCTGGGCTGTAACAAGCCTCCTACGGATAAGCTCAATTTTCTCCGTCGTCTCCCTAACCAACTCCAGACCCAACAAAGGTGCGTCACCCACCTCGGCCCAACAAACCGGAGATCTACAAGGTCGGCCATACAAGGCCTCAAACGGTGCCATACCGATGCTAGACTGAAAGCTGTTGTTGTAGGCAAACTCCACCAATGGTAAGTGCCTCTCCCACGTCCCACTGAAATCAAGAACACAACCCCGAAGCATATCCTCAAGGATCTGAATAGTACGCTCGGACTGCCCGTCAGTCTGAGGATGATAAGCCGTACTAAAGATCAACTTAGTACCCAAGGCACTCTGCAAACTCTGCCACAACCTAGCAGTAAAACGAGGGTCTCTATCTGAGACGATCGTCACTGGGACCCCGTGCAACCTCACTATGTCCCGAATGTACAAGTCAGCAAGATGGTCTACCGAATCTCTCACGCGCATAGGGATGAAGTGCGCCGACTTAGTCAACCGGTCTACAACCACCCAAATAGCATCACTACCCCGTTGAGTCCTCCTAAGACCTACAACGAAGTCCATAGTGACATGCTCCCACTTCCACTCGGCAATAGGCAAGGGTTGTAACAAACCCGCTGACCTCTGATGCTCGGCCTTCACTTGCTGACAAGTAAGGCATTTAGACACAAAAACTGCCACATCTCTCTTCATACCCCGCCACCAAAACTGGTGACCCAAATCCCGATACATCTTAGTACCTCCCGGATGCACCGCAAGGCGCGAATAATGAAACTCTCGGAGTACCTCCTCTCGGCAGGACTCCGGCACAAACAAGCGGTCTCGGTATCTCACACTCAGGTCAGGATACACCGTCAAACCCTTCTCAACCTTCCCACTGGAGATCTTCCCTCGGAGGGATTCTACCTCAAGGTCACCTCCCTATGCCTCTAACACTCAAGTCACAAGTGTAGGCTACGCAACAACAGAAAACAAGGCCGTAGCCTCAACGGATTCGCCCAGAAGCAAATCAAACTCGCCAAGTGCCCCCAACATCTCCCACTCCCGGATGGCTATACCAACTACATCACTAACGGATTTTCTTCTAAGGGCATCGGCCACAACATTGGCCTTCCCTGGGTGATAATGCAACTCGAAGTCATAATCCTCAATAAACTCCATCCACCTCCTCTGCCTCAAGTTCAAGTCTTTCTGTAAAAACAGATATTTCAGACTCTTATGATCCGAGAACACCTCGAATCTCTCACCATAAAGGTAGTGCCTCCAGATTTTCAAGGCAAAGATCACAGCCGCTAACTCTAGGTCATGCGTAGGGTAATTCTTCTCGTGAATTTTCAACTGACGTGAGCCATAAGCTACCACTTTCCCTTCCTGCATCAACACACAACCCAAACCCTCTCGTGAGGTATCACAATAGACTACATAACCCAACCCTCTCTCCGGAATAATCAAGACCGGAGCGGTGGTCAATCTAACTTTCAACTCCTGGAACGACTTTTCACAAGTTTCACTCCATACAAATTTGACTCCCTTCTGAGTCAATCTAGTCAACGGTGAAGCTAACCTGGAGAAATCCCTTACAAACCGACGGTAATACCCAGCTAATCCCAGAAAACTGCGGATCTCAAACACACTCTTAGGCTGTGCCCAATCTTGCACTGCCTCAGTCTTGGATGTATCAACAGACACCCCTTCCCCGGAAACCACATGGCCTAAGAACTTGACTTCTCCTAGCCAGAACTCACACTTCCCAAACTTGGCATACAGCCTATGGGCTCTAAGCAACTCAAGCACCACTCTCAAGTGTTCTTCGTGCTCCTCCTCTGAAGGTGAATAAATAAGAATGTCGTCCACGAAGACGACTACAAAACGATCCAAGAATTCCCGGAAGATCCGGTTCATCAAGTCCATAAAGACTGCTGCTGCGTTGGTAAGCCCAAATGGCATCACCAGAAACTCATAATGGTCATACCGCGTACGGAATGCCGTCTTCGGAATATCCTCCTCCCTGACTCTCAACTGGTGGTAACCCGATCTCAAGTCTATCTTAGAGAAACAACGGGAACCCTTCAACTGGTCAAACAAATCATATATACGGGGCATAGGGTACTTATTCTTAACCGTAGCCCGATTCAACTTTCGGTAGTCGATACACAATCTCAAGGCACCATCTTTCTTCTTAGCAAAGAGGGCCGGTGCTCCCCACGGTGAAACACTAGGGCGAACAAAGCCCTTATCTAGCAATTCCTGGAGCTAAACTTTCAACTCCACCAACTCTGCTGGAGCAAAACGGTAAGCTGCCATAGAAATCGGCGCCGTGCCGGGCACTAGATCAATAGAGAACTCAATCTCTCGGTGAGGTGGCAAACTAACGAGATCCTCGGGAAAGACGTCCGAGTACTCACAAACTACCCTCGGCAACACAATCTGGGTCTCATCACACTCACCACTCTCAAAGCTAGCAAGTAGACCACTAAGCTCACTCCGCCCTCGCGGATCATACCCCGGTGGCACAACACTACCAACCCGGTCTCCCAAGAAATGGAAACACTCCCCGCTCACGGTACAACAAGTGACCCTCTAATGGTAGCAATCAATAACAGCCCGGTATGACGATAGCCAGTCCATACCCAAAATAACATCAAAGCCCTTCATGGGCATAACTACAAAAGGAAACGGAAGCCTATGATCGGCAACCTCTATATCACAACCTCTACATCCGTGTTTCAAAATCAACTCACCCCCAATAGGTGACACTACACATATAGGAGATGCTAACAGCGCTAACTCCAACTCCAACACAGATGCAAATGCAGCAGATACAAAGGAATGAGACGCACCCGTATCAATCAACACACTAGCAACCGAATTGCAAAACAGAAAGGTACCTCTCACTACTGATGGAGCCGGTACTAGGTCCTGCGCGGTAACAGCATACACGCGCCCTGTAGGCCCCTGATCCACCTGCTCACCTCTAGGAGCATACGACTGCTGCACTGACTGGGACGACGAAGCCCCCGGATTGGCCCTCGAGGCCTGCACAGACTGAGCTGGCTGAAAACCCTGCGTCTGTCTAGAACCAGACGCTCCTGAAGTGGCACTCAGCTGTGGGCAGAACCTCTTCAGGTGCCCAGGCTGTCCACACTAATAGCAAGATAAGGGCTGCCCCCTGCCCAAACTCTGACTCTGCGGTCTAGCTGAAGAAGATGCAGCTCTCTGACCTCCGCCCTTCTGCGGGCAAACCGAAGCCTTATGACCCAGCTGGCCACACTTGTAACAGGTGAACTCTCCCTGATTGCCCCTCCCGGAGCCTGCACTCGGTACTGGGAAAGTCGACCTAGCCAAACCACCCTGAGATGGCTGGGGGTTATAACCCCTCTGTCTCCTGCCATCACCCTGGCCCTCTTGGCCCCTCTTGGAGCCTCTATGTTTCTCCTCCTCTTCCTCCTGCATCATAAGGTCCATATGAGCTGCAGCATCCACCAAATGCCTATACTCTCCGATGTAAGACCCACCAACCCTCAACTTGAGGCCACGCCTCAACTTCCGCTCAAACTCATAGCAACGGCGTTCCTCAGTCGCCACGAGTTCAGGTGCAAACCTGGACAAGCTAGTAAATGTAGCCTCAAACTCGGCCACAGACAAACCTTCCTGTTTAAGCCGGCTAAACTGATCTCTCAGTTTCTCCCTAGCAACTGCAGATAAGAACCTCTCTTGGAAAGCATTCACAAACGCCTCCCATGTACCGCCAACACGGACCTTCTCGTACTTCCACCATTGACCCGCATCTCCCTTCAGCTGGAAGGATGCCAAGGTCACTTTCAGTGCTCCGTCCTCGATGCCAAGCATCTCGAACGTCTTACTCATTTGTTCCAACCACTCGTCTGCCTTAAGCAGTTCCTTTGGATCCCCAACAAACTCATCCGGGTTAGACCAAAAGAACTCCCTCTTCAAGAAAGAAGGCCCTGCCTCAGCAACCTGATTCCCTGCTCTGAGAATACCCAAAGCTCCTGCTATCTCTCGGGCCAAGGCACTCATAGCCTGCTGACCCGCTGGCTCGACCACATTGGCCTGACCAACCCCCTCATGTACTGCCGGAATCTCATCCGGTAAAGGCATTTCCTGCCTACCACGCCTGCCACGCCTAGCACCTCTTCCTCGTCCTGACATCCTAATAAAGGTAACACAGAACGTTAGCACATTCATAAATGTGCCGAAACTAAACACTCACGTCCTAATGCATGGACAATTGTAATTCACTCCACGTAAGCACATAAACACATAAGCACTTACGAATTTCATTTCCGGATAATGATAGTCCCAAGGCGTTACTAGAGTTCCAATTAGAAACAGCATTGATCAAGTGCTTTTCCAACAAGACTCCCAGAAACCCAAGGATCCAATCAACATCCTAGAAGCTAAATCCCATACCCAAATAATCACATAAGCATGTTATCAATTAAATACATGGCATATGACACTACACCTAAGTCTCTATCAAGCGAGACAAACCCATTGTGATCCGAATCACTTCACACGTACCCAAAGTATTCGAACCCGGTACGCTCTGATACCAAGTTGTAACGCCCTCGAAATAATAACATTAAACCCATTAATTTAGACATGCATTGATATATAAAAGTTCCACGTTCTTCCATTCATCAGAGTTTGATTACAAAAAGTATTACATGTTAACAACAAAAGCAAATGCCCTACGGGCTTACAGCTTTTCAAGTTAACACTTGGTTACAAAAAGGAGAGTACTAACTCAATTACACATTGAGTCCTTGGCTTGAATTTACATGTAATACATCAAAAGGAAAGACAACAAAAGTCTGCCCGCCTCTAGCCTCCCAAGCTATGTCCTTGGAGGTGGCAAGCTACCTGTACCTGAAAATGATGTTCCCATATAGGGTGAGCCACAGCCCAGTAGAAATATACTAAACCAGCTATGAACAATGACTAAAAGACTAGCAGTTGATAGATGGCCAATACTAATACATCCACATATATCACCTTACAGTTTCATGACATACAAGTCCTTATTACAATTCATTTTCCATTTCCTTTCAATTCTTAATTCACAACCATGGCTCAGCACCTGGCCAAACAACTTATATGAGACAGTAACTCATCTTAAACATTTCCCATTTTATAACAGATAAGCATATAAGCTATATCAGCACTTCCATAGATATGCATAAGAGCAATATCACACTTCCAAAGACAAGCATATGAGTTGTGTCAACACATCACTAGATAAGCATATGAGCTATATCTATGGAGTCCAACCCCTATCTTCTCCCAAACAACATCCGGTTTAGAGGTCCATCCCTTATCATCCCCTAAACCGTGGAGTACATCCCCTATCTCCTCCCACACAACACAATGCATATAAACAATTATTATACACATCATCAATTAATACATAAAGTTAATGTATTCTTTCAACCGTCATACTTAATGACACATTCCAGTGATTAGTTTTAGTTTGCCTAATCATCATGCATTGTCTACAACAATCAAGACTATCCTCCACCGATAGCCCAAAGCAGTTATTTCTATACATAATATAAATGCAACAAATGGATATATAATCAACATCCCAACTAGGTGAGCGATAAACAATCTAGCTACACCCTTTAATCCCAAACATTCTCAATCTCAACATTTCCAATTCAATTCCTCATTTCTCATAATTAATTATACAAATTAATTAATCAATGTAATTAGGGCATTTTCCATAATTAACATTACAACCCCTTAGGTTCCATTTTCATCAATGTTTCAACATTTCTTCCATTTCTCCATGCCAAACATGCATCTAGGTTCATTATAATTAAAACCCCAACTTTTGTAAAATTACACAAAGGCCCAAGGTTTTCTCAAAATTACAAAACAACTTCCAACATATCAAAATGCTAAAATTTAAAGACAAAGCTCATAAAGAGGAGTAGGGTATCCCTACCTCAAAGCTTGAGCTCAAATGGAGATGATGACCAACACCCAACTTGCTCCAAAACTAAATATTTTCAGATTAAATCGAAGCCCAAGTCACCCTCTATCTTTTTAACAAATCACTTAGGGTAGATTCACACTAGAAGGAGATGATTTCTTAGAGAGAAGGCAAGTCTAGAGAGAGAGGGTCTCGAATTTAGGGTTTAAAGATGAAAAAGTTGTGAAAAGTGATGTTCTCTTCGGCTGCTGCTAACTGATATAAACAGGCTCGCTCGAGCGAAGGCTTGGTCGCTCGAGCGACCAGACACAAGAAACTGACCTCGTTCGAGCGAAGACACGCTCGCTCGAGCCAACAGTTCAAATCCTCAGATCTGCAACCAGACGCTCGCTCGAGCGAAGAACTGCTCACTCGAGCGAAGAACAAACCAGATCGCTCGAGCGAAGAACAAACCAGATCGCTCGAGCCAAGAAATGCAACTTTCAAGTCTGGGCCAGACGCAATCGCTCGCTCGAGCGGAGCCACCCTGGCTCGAGCCACCAGACACAAAAATCTACTCTCGCTCGAGCGAAGGACCAAAAACAGAAGCTCGCTCGAGCGAAGACCCAAAATTCTGGGCAGCAACACTTGGCTCCCAAACACAACCAACCTGTAACAAACCTGCCCAACACATCCTATAACTCAAATACAAAGTAGGAAAGGATGTAAACAAGATAATAATCAACTACTAACATCAACGGACACGTGTCCGGATCACTGTACAACAAGGGTAAATCTGGGATCGCTATAAAACTCAATTTCAATTATAATAAACAATTTTATATGGATTCTATTTGAGAAATACTTATTTTTCATATATATAATTGGGTAAATTACACTGACACCCCCTAAGGTTTATATTTATTACAGTTCTCCCCCTCACCTTTTGGAAATTATATCTCCCTCCTTGAGGTTTAAAATTTCATTACAGATTCCCCCCCAGCAATTTAATTTTTTTAAATACCAATTTTTCCCTCACTGGGTAAATTACATTAACACCTCTCACATTTTACAAATTACAATCCCCTCCCTAAGGTTTAAAGTAGTATTACTAATTGTCCCCTCGGTTAGTATTAGTTGGAAAAAAAATTCATTGAAAAAAAAAATTATTTGAAAAAAAAAAAAATTTGTTAGCAAAATTTTTAAATTTCTATTTAAAAATCAACGTAAACTTATTTTTTGAATTTACGTTTTTTCTTCAAATTTACAAACTGAGACAACTATTTATAAACCAAAAAAATTATCAAACAAGTTTTTATGACAGTTTTTAAAATTTTTGTAAATATAAATTGAAAACTGAAAACGAAATGATTACCAAACAGGCTTCAAATGGTAAAAATGCCGTAAAATTAACAAATAATTAAATAAGTTACTAACGTAAGAAATGACTTATCAAAAGATTCTTAGGCTATGTATGGTTTATTTTTAGAATTTTTTTAAAAAAATTAAAAATTAATTTGGTTAAGAAATAAAAAATAAAAAATAATTATGATAGGATATCGTCTCCCATGAGGTTTTAACTAATTTGGTGCTGCATCAACACACATCCCAACCTAGTTCCACTCACATCAATAAACACTACTAACTTTTCCCCTTGTACCGGTATAGTTAACACCGTAACTGTAGTTAACCGCTGCTTTAACTCCTGGAAAGTTTTCTCACAATCATCTGTCCATAAGAACTTCACATTCTTGCGGGTTAACTTGGTCATGGGTACTGCAATAGTGGAAAACTTCTCTATAAATCTCCTGTAATAACCGACTAGTCCTAAAAAACTTCTCACCTCTGTAGGGTTCGTGGGCTGCTTCCATTCTTTTACCGCAACAACTTTTTCAAGATCTACTGCTATCCCCTGATTGGACACAACATGCCCCAAAAATCAAACTTTTTTCTCCCAAAAATGACACTTACTGAACTTAGCGTATAACTGTTGCTCCCTCAAAGTTTACAATACAACTTCAAGTGTTCTCTGTGTTCCTCCTCATTCTTAGAATACACCAGGATATCATCTATGAAAATAATCACAAAATTTTCTAGATATAGTTGAAAAATTATGTTTATCAAGTCCATGAAATAGGCAGGAGCATTGGTCAAACCAAAAGGCATTACATGAAATTCGTACAACCCATACCGGGTCCGAAAAGCAATAAGCGGTATATTTTCCTCTGACACACCCATCTGATGGTAGCCCGTTCTGAGATCAAATTGAGAGAACATGGCTGCCCCCTTCAACTGATCAAACAAGTCATCAATTCTAGATAGCAGATACTTGTTCTTGTTAGTCACCTTGTTCAGCTCTCCATAATCTATGCATATGCGGAGAATGCCATCTTTCTTGGAGACAAAGATCGCGGGTGCTCCCTACGGGGAGGTACTTGAACGTATGAACCCTTTCTGAAGCATCTTTTCCAGTTGCTTCTTCATCTCCACAAGCTCTTTAGGCGCCATTCTGTATGCCGCCTTAGAAATTGGTGCAGTTCCTAGCATTAAGTCAATGCAAAATTCTACTACCCATCGAGGAAGAGGTCCAGGTATCTCCTGGAAAACATCCTCAAACTCACGCACAACATCTACCTCACTAATATCCTACATATGGATTTCTACCGAGCACAGAAAACTCGTCATCACCGACTCTTCTCCATCGCCAGAAGTGTGGGTAAGTTTTGGCATACCGGGAATATCTATATTTATAGTCTTTCCAGCACAATCTAGAGTCACAAAATATTTTCGCAGCCAATCCATACCCAAAATAATTATAAACCCCTCAAACCCTAAAACAATTAGGTCAGCATACAAGACTCTACCCGCAAAGTCAATCTCAAAATCTTTACACGTCTCATAAAGAGTAACTGCCCCTCCTAAAGGGGTCTTAACACGAATAGGTCTAGACAAGGAAGTAGTTACAATATGTTCTCTTTCTACAAACTGTCTAGATATAAAAGAATGAGAGGCACCAGTATCAAATAGTACTCTAATGGGTTCTTGAAAGAGATTAAAAGTACCTTGCTGTCACGACCCAAACCCACCCCTATGGGTTTAGCATCGTAACCGACCAGTAATCCTGAGATTACCAAAGGCCTCTGAGACAGATTAATTTAACAATAGGGGCTGGCGGAAGCAAATAACAAATATACAACATCCATTGAGCTATGCAGACTTAAATAAGACATAAAAATTTTAAAATTTTATATACATATCTACACGTCATCCTTACGTCATCATATACATACAGACTAGACAAAAAGGGACTTAGCCTTATTTACAAAATAAACGAAAACTTGTTTAATCAAACAAGAAAACAAAACTTAAACTTTATGCACTTAGCCATAGCCACTAGACATATCCGGAACCTCCACGAGAGGCACACAGGTTAGCTGACAAACAAAGAATCTAGGCAGCAGCTCTAGGACTAGTCACACGCCTAATCACCAACATATATACAATAAACTGAGCAAGAGCCCAGTGAATAATAACAAAGTAAAGGGGTTTTAATGAATGTGGTCCATAACAGTTACAGAAAACATAATTCAGTAGTTATCAGAAATGGATTCATAATCATGTTCAAAAGTCATAGTTCATAACAGATACAGATTCAGAATCATATTCATAATCAGAATTTGCAGTTAATCATACGTGGTACATTTATTAGCAATAGCAGTAACAATTGGCCTATAAAGGAACGGCCATAAAGGCATACAGTTGACCCATAAAGGGACGGCCATAAAGGATACAGTTGACCCATAAAGGGACGGCCATAAAGGCATACAGTTGACCCATAAAGGGACGTAACAGAACAGATAACATATGTCATTTGAAGTTAAGAATGTCACGCATATATTTCAGAAACATTGAACAACCATTCATTTATACAAAAACTAATATTTCAGAAATAGATCATCTTATATCATTCAGAAAATACTTAAAACTCAACATAGCTTAACAAAGTTATTACTCACAGTATTCATATGCCTGGTTCGCCCTTGTAGCTGACCCTACACAATTCATAGTACACGTAGAAATCGGGTCACAATATAATTTATTCCATTCTTAACTTGTTTAATTCTCTTTATACCAAATTACACATCAATTTGCAATTTCGCAAATTCATCACAAGTCGCAAATAACATCCTCAACTCAACACACTTCAACTCAATATTAGTCAACTCAACTTAATTCAACATAAGTCAAAACAACTTAATTAAACAATACTATTTACAATTCAACATAGTTCAAGATAAATTCTTGAATCCCATTTCAACATTTCATAACCAAGTTTATGTTGTTCATATCATTAACACATCTTTTCCCCCAAAACATTTCATAATATAGCATAATTTACAATGCCCATAACAAGGTTCAATCGCTAATTTTTAACATAATTTTTGAACATTTCCAAAATTCAATTAAACTTGTGTATATATAATTCAACCTCTCAATTTTATGATTCTACTTTCAATTTGGTCAGAATCTTTGATTATCATCATGAATCAACCTAGGATTTTCAAGAAAATCAAGGATTTCAAGAAAAATCCAAACTTCCCAAACCATTACTTTTTATTCTAATTTTCCCATTGATTACACACCTAAGGTTCATAATCCATCATCTTAACCCAACAATTGCACCCCCGAACATTTCAAACTCTAAACCCAGAAATCTCATATTGGACACTATATGCTCAAAAATATAGATTTTGTATTTATATAGTCAAAATACCACAACTCCATCCATTAATGCAAGTATTGAAAGGGAACAACACTCACTACTGATTACTGCTAAACTGTGACTGAACATGATAAGTAACTGATTAGGATGAAATCCTAAACTGATTGCATGAATGTGTTATGTTAAATGCATTTCTATCTGTTTGTCATTGATTTATCTGTTCATGTTTTATGTTTCAAACTGCAAATTGAATGCCTTATCGGCGGCCGAATCCGGAACTAATTAGTGTTTTGTGTTAATTAGAATTAAGGAGATTTTATGGTAAATTTAGTTGAAATTTGATTTGGTATGATTAAATTGGATTAAATAAGCTAAATTACATTAGTTAGACTTATCTACCATTTTTCCATTAGTGGGCCACTTTAGAACCATTGTTTGGAGTGTGATTTATATACATCTCATATCATTCCTTCAGCCATTTTGTTAAGGCAACCGACTAGAGAGAGAGAGATAAGAGATAGTTTGATTCAACAAGATTTGGCTTGGAATTTGGAAGAAATTGTAGAAGATTTGCAACATTAGACTCCCATACTTTGAATTCAAGGCATAAGGTAGGAGAATCATCTTCTTGATTGTTAAATTAAGTCATACGTTGCATGGTTCATGGAGGTTTAGAGTTTAAAGTCTAGAATTGGTTAAGATTGTTGAATTGAAGCTTAAATCATGCTTGCATGTGCTTATCATGAAATTTAAAGTTGTTTTCATGGAAATTCTTGCATGCATGTTTACATTTTGGTTGAAGCCCATGGATTCATCATGTTTTGAGGGAATTGGCTCTTTGGAGCATGTATTAGAAGCTTTGAGTTCATTAGAACACTTGCATGTTTCATAAACTTTATGTTCTTGAAGTTTATTTGAAAATGGTGTTCAATTGACTCATCTTTGGGCTTTGATTTCTCAAATTGATCTTCAAAACATGTTATACTATGAGTTTACAAGAGTTTTCCAGAAAATTAGCCCAAGAGGATCGAAATTGATGCTTTAAAAGTTGATTTTGAGCTTGTAGGTTCAATCTGGAATTTCCAGATTTTGGACCCACGCTCGAGCGTACACTTTGGGTTCATGCAGTCCGCTCGAGCGAAAAAATGAACGCTCGAGCGTGGAATGCGTGTATCCAGTACTTTGCATGTGTTTACAGTCCGCTCGAGCAAGGACTTGTGTCTCACGCTCGAGCGGGGGTCGAGCGCCCGTCGAGCGTGAATTTCGTGCATCCAGTACTTTTGCAGTCCGCTCGAGCGAGGAAAGTCACGCTCGAGCGGAGCTCCTTTGTCTGCATGTCCGCTCGAGCGTAGAAAGCCACGCTCAAGCGAGACCCCTATTTTCTGAAAATTCTGAAAAGTGTTTTTAAGTACATCTTTGCATCCTCATTTCATCCTAGGCATTCCTAGGCCTAGTTTAAGGCATCTTAATGAGGATATTGATGTAGAACCACACCGAGTCAAGATACAGACTAAGTTATTGTTTCCCAAATGTGCAACTTAGTGTGTGTTTATCCTGTAACTGTGTAGGGTTGGCATCCGAGGACGCTCACTAGCCTATTTATAGCCCAAAACTCTGTAAGTAACAATGTTGTAAAGATATGTTCAATCATGAATATTTTCTGAATAATCAACTGTACTGCTTTCTGAAATGATATTTCTTACTGAATGAATGTTTGTCCTATTTGTGAACTGTATTCGTGGCATCTATAGTAATTTACTGTCACTGTACTGTTACTGCTACTGTTACAGAAATCTCTGTCGGTTCCCATGTTTGGAACCACTACTGTTCACTGATATGATGGCCATCAACTGACTGTTCGATCTGTTAAGACCTACTGTACTGTTTTGCTGTTGGATGTACCACTTATGACTGCTATGATCGAATAACTGATATACTGTTCAAATGATCATTTTAAATACTGAAAGGACATTCATTCCTAACCTCTTTACGCATATGTTATTCACTGGGTTTTAGCTCACTGCTCATATATATATGTAGGTGTACAGGCGCCGGACCGTTGCTAGGAGCGCCGGGCTAAGCTCCCGTTTTGTCAAAGCCAACCACTGTGCCTCACTGAAAGGTTCCAAGTCCTTCAAGCTAGGGCTTTTTTTAGGGGTGTTCTAAATTCATCCTTTCTGTCTTTGCTTTTGTATAGACTGACTGTACCTGTACTGTACTGTTATGGTAGGGATTTGGTCCCTAACCTGAATATCTGTATATGATATATGTACATACTATTTTTGTTTCGAATGTGAATATATTATGAAAAGTCTTTTTGCATACAGACTGTCACAGCTCATTGGACATCTTTCATTTACTGTTTTGGCTTCCGCCAGCCCCTGTACTCTGTATTACTGTTATTACTGTTAAGCAGGCCTTAGGTAATCGCGGATTACTGGCCGGTTACGGTGTTAAACCCATAGGGGCGGGTTTGGGTCGTGACAGAGTGGTATCAGAGCGATATTAACCCACGAGTTATACCGCACACACGTGTCGAAATGAGCTATAGGCTGTCCTAGAAAAGGGGAATAGGGCACTGCATAAGCATTGAAAAAGTGTGTGTGGCCATGACATGAATATATGTGCTAATGTGCTAATGTGTTCATATGTTTAAAGTATGCAACTGCCTATGTTTATTATTGCTATAGTTGCCTATAGTGAAATGGAAAATGCAAGAACTACGGATGGAACTGAATCATCTGATGCCAGAATGGCGAGATTAAAAAGAACAGTTGAACTGCTAACTGAGGCCTTAAGGCAACAACAGAACCAACAGCCCCCACCTCCTCCGGTACAGCCGGAATCGAATATGACTGATGACATAATTGCTCTAACGCAGAAGTTCAGTAAAATGAAACCGCCATCATTCCAAGGAGGCCTTGAACCATTAAAGGCCGAAGCCTGGGTTCTTGAAACAGAGAAATTATTTGAAGGCTTTCCGTGTTCTGAAGCTCCAATCTGAAATCCAATCGGTTGAAAAGTGAGTTCTTCAAGCCTTCTTCACTTTTTGGTGGAAGATCTTGATCAATCCAAAGGGAAATGGAAGGCATTTGAGGTCAAAGACCTAGGGTTTTCGGACCTAGGTGAGAAGGATGAAGAGAGGAGATGAAAAGTGTCAAGAATGATCTAGAAAAGTCCCTTTAAACTTGCCGAATTCATGTGATCCGCTCGAGCGTCGCTTTTCCCGCTCGAGCGTACCTGCTTTCAGCACAGATTCCAAAACTTCAAACAGGTATAAATCTCTCATCCAGACTCCGTTTTAGGTCGTTCTTGTGTCCAAATCGAAGCCCTGGAAATAAGATTTCCAATGGTTCTAGCCTCACATTCAAATTCAAAGTGTAAAAAAAGAAAAGGCCAAAAGAAAAACGGCTGCTCGTAAGAAAAATTATCCGAATTAAATTCTTAGTTCACTCTTACTTTACCATTATGCTACCACTTCGATCAATACCACAAAATAAAATAAGGAGGTTTCAAATATACTAATAAAAATGTCAAGGGCAATCTCGCTTTCCATGCTCGAGCGCGCAGACCAACAAAGCTGTCCACTCGAGCGACCACTCCCACGCTCGAGCGAGAATTCACAACTCTCAGAATTCCGGACCGTCTGCAAAAATGTTGGGAACCTCTCAAGTCCGCTCGAGCGTCAACTCCACCGCTCGAGCGGAGGGAAAAATTCCGGATCGTTACACTTGCACTTTGTCATTTCCTGGCATCACTACAAATGCCCTGGCTGGAGCTGCCTAACCCTGTCGCGCCTACTATCTCTGAGGGCAATCCTTGATTACATGTCCCAACTGCTGACACCCAAAACACTTCTTATTGATCGGTTGAAGTGCTACTGGTCTGACAGGTGGGGACCCCTCTAACTGAGGTACGGGAGAACGATAACCCAACTATGGCACTTGCTACCGCTGTCCTTGATAACCCTGTAGGTGCGAACCACCCTGTCTCTGATAACCATGTGGGACCTGATAGCCATGTCGATAACCATGTAAGACCCAAACAAACTCCATGCGGCGCTCAACTTTATGCCCAAGTGGAAGGGCATTCTTATGCATCACTAAGTCAATGAATAACAAACAGCTAGGTAGCTTGCTCTGGCGCATGCACGTGTAACTTGCGTCACCGTGGGCCCCCGGGAAGTACTCTTGGATGAAGCTGTATATGGGTTGTCGACCCTCAACTTCCGGGAAGAGCTGGTGGTCTGCCTTGGAAAAGAACCCTAACACTTGGGCAATCATGGATTCTGTGATGCTGACGATGTGGCCCTCAATAATGGATAGGAGTCCTACCTCAATGAGCGACTCGTACATGTTCTAGGAGAAGAGCCGTACCAGACGAGGATAAGTGGGCGCCGTAACAGTGCAAAAGCCCAACTATTGCCGGAGATGGAGCTGCTCAACGACCCAAGAGGTGAGTGGGTCATTATGAAAATAGGTGATGTTGAACTGTGTAAGATTGTGAAGCGGTCAGGAAGCCCACTCCGGTCGTGGCAACTCAACCGGTGGTGGTGGCGAGGATGGTGGTGACAGTGGCGGCGGTGGCGCCGAGGAGGACAAACCCCTAGCCTTTTTGGAGGCCCGGGTGGATATCCGTCGACTCATGTCCTGCACACATCAAAAGCATACACATATACCTGTGGAACCAGCATGAGAATAAAGTAAGATATTAAAGCACAAGTCTGCCCACTGATGTACCACATGCAATTCTCATCATTTTTCTTTTTCTTTTTCTTTTTCTTTTTTTTTTGGTAATAAATGAAACCTTAAATAAAATTAAATAAAATGAACTAGACACATTAACATTTTATTTAAAAACTAATGACTAAACAAATAAAAACGAACTACACTAACAAGTAATGAATTAAACTAACAAGTAATAATGAGATAATAAAAAAAATAAACAACTAAATAAATAAATAGATAACTTAGGAAATAAAATAAATTGGAAAAGCTAAGCATTAGATTTTTTATTTTTATTTTTTTGTATATGGGCCGCACATGCGATGGTCATCTTCTTGGCTGCCCGGATTTTTATTTTTTATTTTTTATTTTTTTTAAGATGAACAATGGACAATGACTGGAGAAAAATAAAAACAAAAAAGAAACTTTACTAATCTACCCCTACACCCATTAATCTAAACAAAAAGGAAAGTTTACCTTGAAAGAGTGAAGAAAGATGGAGAAAGATAGAGATTCGCCGAAAACAATTGTAGTCGCCGAAGATCGCCGGACAGAGAGAAGATAGGGCGTCGGTGGTGAAGATCCAGTGGTAGAGTGGTGGTGAGAAGAGGTTGGGTAAAGGTTGGTGATGGTGGGAAGAAGAATGAAGAAAGTTGGTGAGGGTGGTGATGGGGTTTAAGCGAAAGAGAAAAGGATAAAGAAGATGATAAAGTAAAGAGAGAGAGAGAGAATATGAGAGGTAGAGAAAGAGAGAATCTGTGAGAGTAAGAGTAAAAAGTGGATCTCTAGGTTAGATATTCATTTTTTTTTTTTCAAAAACGAAAATAAAATAAAGTAAAATAAAATAAAATAATAATTATATAAAATTGCAGTAATTTTTTTTTTTTTTGGAAAGAAGAAAATAAAAACATTAAAAATAAACAAACAAACAAATAAATAAAACTGCAGTAATTTTTTTTTTTCAAAAACGAAAATAAAATAAAATTGCAGTATTTGTTTTTTTGAAATATGAAAATAAAAAAATTAAAACTAAATAAAATAAATAAAAATAATAATCAATAAATAAAACTACAGTAAATATATATATATTTTTTTTTTAACAACGTGCTGCAAGCGCGACGATGTGCACGCACCAGGAACCGCACCTGTATATAAAGCAGGCGCTACATTTGACTCAGAAAATTTCCCGAACATACGAGACTTGTAATAACTTGACCCTCTTATATGCTTTACATCTCTAGTTATATGAGCAATTACATGCTTAATGTGAAATTCCATGTGGAGTTGTGCTTACATACATGAATTATTTAATTATGATAATATATCTGTCGGTTATTGGAGAAAATCTGCTAAAATTGAGACGTTTGGACTTGAAATTGAAAGCCTTAGAGGCGCGATAACCCGAAATTGACTTTACATTTATGATTAGCATAATTTTTAGAACATAATATAAATTTTTGTGAAAATTTGATTCGTAATGAATTAATTGATGTAATTTAGGCCCCATTAACTTAACTAATGAGCCTTAGTGGATATAAGAAATATATGTATGACTCTAAATGACTTAGTCAATACAACTCTAAATATCTCCTGATAGAGAATTCTGAAGAAGAGAGAGAGAGAGAGAGAGAGAGAGAGAGAGAGAGATAAGAGATCAATCAAGATTTGGAGATTGAAGAACTTGCTAAGGGGATTTGAAGAATACAACTTAAAGTGAGTATAAATCACTAGTAAACTCTCAATCCTTCTTCAATTGGTTTGGCTGTGTGACTATCCCTTGCAAGCTTTAAATTGTTGAAGTTTCGGATTGAAAAACAGAGCCAGAACCGCACGTGCGGGGATCACAGCCGCAAGTGCGGAAAACAAGGAAGACAGACTGAAGTATACTGCAATAAAAGCATGTGCGGGCTGCACGTGCGGTGGGGAATTCCGCACGTGCAACCGCACGTGCGGCTAAAGGTGGAAAATTCTATTAATTTCTTTCGCTCTTTTTGACCCTCAAAATGTGTTAATATGTCCATTTGATGTTTCTGTAATACATTTAATTGCATGGAACTTAGTGAATCGAACATTTGATAAATAAGAGGAAACTAAGAAAAGTGATGTACTTACGAGTTATGTGCTATGTGTAGAGCACGTGCAAGAAGGGATCATTGTTCATCCGCATCACAGTGAGTAGTAGTAGTGCATCAATATGTTTACTTTACAAATTGTGCTCATACCTTATCCATTATGTTAATGAATAATGTATGATACATAAGCTCTGTTGAATAGACTACTTAACATGATTGAACAATGGGAACAATGGCATACGAGATGGACCCGAGGTCGTTTTGTCTCTGTATCATATTGGGCCTAAGGTCGTTCTGTATATGTTGGGCCCAAGGCCATTTTGGAAGGAATTTATGACTAAGACAGACACATAACTTGTGAAATTATAATCTTCATGTGTTATGCTCAGTCACGTGAACCTTACTACATTGCTATTATTCACTGAGCCTTGCTCATTTTATATTTGTGTGTGTTATGTAGGTGATCAATCCGGAGGACAAACCTAGGTCAACCCCAGGAGCCTTTTGTTGGATCAGTTTTGCCGAGCCTCCCGAAGTGGCCCTTTTACTTTATTTTGAGAACATCTTTATGATGGCATATTTTGTTAAATCTTTTGGATGACTTGTCTGATATTTAACTTTCAGATTGCTACCCGTTTGTATAGACTTACACATGTGATCTCAATGGGTATAAATGATATATGAACATGCCATGTATGTATATATGATATGATGTATCAAGATCCTGGCATTTAGACACAGCTCAATGGATGTTTATTTTGATATTATTTTTACTTCCGTTCAGGCCCCAATAGTGACTAAAACTTAAGAAAACTTGGTTTTGAGGCCTAAGTTCGGCCGGTCATGTCCAAACTTTTAGGGGTAGGTTTGGGTCGTGACAGGACCCAGGCCGCACGTGCGGTGACTGTGCCGTATCACCTCACGCACCTGCATTTAAAATAGAAGCAAGTTTAGGGAATGGGATTTTCGCCGCATGTGCGGTGGGTTGTGCCACACGTGCGAGAATATTTTTTTATTTTTTATTTTTAAATCTGAAGAGATTGAACCATTACTTACCCAAGTACTACCCAAAACATTTCAAACCATTTCTACCTTCATTTTACATTCGAAATAAATATAGCATTTCAAAAATAACTAAATGCTCAACAAAGGTATAATCTTCACGTGAAAACCACGGGTACTACTTTTTTCCCTAACAATGTTTGTAACTTTCCTTATTCTCCAATAGGGTGACAGACTAGGTTGATTTGGTATCCAGAATCGAGGCGTATAAAGCTAACTCGACCTATGGGGCTGCCATACAGAGTTCAAGCTGGGGTGATTTTGAAGCAATCTCCACACCCCTGGATATTTATACCAGACTTTAGTCTCGAAAATTCCAAACATTTGCGTTCTAAGCTTTGCCATTTGAATTCTAGTTTTCACCGTCTTAATTGGTCTCCTAGGAACTCACTACAAACATAGTTAGGTGGCTATACCAAACCGTCAGATGTCGTTCGGGCATGACAAACACCAAAAAATTTACACCTTTAGAGGAATTAAAGCCTCCTAAACTCAAAGTAATCACTATGGGAGATATATTGGGTCCGTCAAATGGATAACCTCAATCATCTCCCCTTTCTCGATACAATCCACATAATGTTTCAATCGTTGGCCATTAACCTTGAAGGTCGTACCATTTTGTGGATTTTTAATCTTAACCGCCCCATGCGGAAAGACTTCAATAACCTCATATGGGCCATCCCACCGAGACCGGAGTTTACCTAGGAACAAATGCAATTTGGCATTGAACCGCCACACTTTTTGGTGAGGCTCGAAGGACTTACGAGAAATATGTTTATCATGAAATGCCTTAGTCCTAGCCTTGTAAATTTTGGATCTCTCATATGTATCATTGCAGAGCTCCTCTAACTCATTAAGTTGGAGTTTCCGGTGGTCACCAGCTTTGGCCATATCAAAATTGAACTTCCTAATGGCCCACAAAACCTGGTGTTCTAACTCAATAGGGAGATGGCACGGTTTCCCGAACACAATCCTATATGGAGACATCTTGATGGGTGTCTTGTATGCAGTGCAATAGGCCTAAAGTGCATCAACTAACCTAGTGGACTAATCTTTCCTATCGGGCCTTACAGTTTTCTTGAGGATATGTTTAACCTCCCTATTAGAAATCTCTACTTGACCACTAGTTTGGGAATGATAGGGAGTGCCAACTTTGTGAGTGATCATGTATTTGCGCACCAATGCCTCGAAGAATCGGTTGCAAAAATGTTTGCCACCTTCACTAATTATGGCACGTGGGAACCCAAAACGACAAAAAATAGTCTCATGGAGGAATTTAACCACAACTTTGTGATCATTCGTTCTGGTGGCCACTGCCTCCACCCACTTGGAGACATAGTCCACAGCCACCAAAATGTATTCAAAGCCAAAAGATGGTGAAAAGGGACCCATAAAGTCGATGCCCCAAACATCAAAAATCTCAATAATCAGGATAGGGGTCATTGGCATCACATCTCGCCGTGACATAGATCCCATGTGTTGCCAATGCTCACAAGCTCTATAGAAGTTATGGGCATCTTTGAAGATAGAGGGCCAATAGAACCTACATTGTAAAACCTTGGCGGCCATTTTCTGCCCACTGAAATGGCTGCCACATACATGAGAGTGACAAAAGGTGAGAATCCTATGGGTTTCACTCTCAGGCACACAACGCTGAATCACTTGATCTGGACAATACTTGAACAATTCCAGGTCTTCCCAGAAATAATGTTTGATTTGTGAGAAAAATCGATCTTTGTCTTGCTTAGACCAAGTTTGAGGAATTTGACCAACTGCCAAGTAATTCACTATATGAGCAAACCATGGGAGGGTCACATGTGAAATCGCAAGAAGTTGCTCGTCCAAAAACAAGTCGTGGAAGGCTAAGAGAACACTCGTGTGCTCAATAAAGATGCGGGTAGATGATCCGCAACTACATTCTCGGATCCCTTCTTATCCTGAATTTCTAGGTCAAACTCCTGAAGAAGTAAAATCCACCTAATTAACCTAGGTTTAGTCACTTTTTTGGACAATAAGTACCGCAAAGCGGCATTGTCAGTGAACACAATGACTTTAGACCCTAGGAGGTAGGACCGGAACTTATCAAGTGCAAAGACAACAACTAGTAACTCTTTCTCAGTTGTAGTGTAGTTTAATTGAGCATCAGAAATAGTTCGACTAGCATAGGATATAACATGGGGCACTTTATTCACCCTTTGGCCCAAGACGGCGCCAATGGCATAATCAGATGCATCGCACATGATCTCAAATGAGAGCGACCAATCTGGTGTTTTCATGATTAGGGCAGTAGTAAGAGCTGCTCGCAGTGTTTCAAAGGCCTTAAGACATGCATCATTAGAGATAAAAGGTGCATCCTTAGCAAGTAAACTACACAAAAAACCAGATATTTTTCTAAAGTCTTTGATGAATCGACGGTAAAAACCTGTGTGCCCTATCAAAGACCTAAATTGACGCACAGAATTGGGTGGAGGAAGGCCTGCAATGAGGTCAACCTTAGCTTTGTCAACCTCTATACCTCGAGAGGACACAATGTGTCCTAACACTATACCCTCGCGAACCATAAAATGGCTCTTCTCCGAACTCAAAATCGGGTTTGTCTCCACACAACGAATAAGGACTTTAGTTAAGTTCTGGAGACATTCCTCAAAAGACAGCCCAAATACGAAGAAGTCATCCATGAAAACCTCTAAAAATTTCTCTACCATGTCAGGGAAAATGGTCGTTATATACCGTTGAAAAGTCGCCGGTGCATTACATAGCCCAAAAGGCATGCACCTATAAGGAAAAGTACGAGAAGGGCAAGTGAATGTGGTCTTTTCCTAGTCAGTGGGGTACACTGGGACTTGATTATAACCCGAGTAGCCATCAAGAAAACAATAAAAACCTTGCCCCGCTAACCTCTCAAGAATTTGATTAATAAATGGCAAAGGAAAATGGTTCTTCCTAGTCATGGAATTCAATCTCCTATAATCAATACACATTCGCCACCCAGTAGTAGTTCGTGTGGGGACTAACTCTTCTAAGTGATGCCCGATTTCTTGGGCACCACTTGTGTGGGACTCACCCACTTGCTATCTGAGATAGGGTATATAATACCTACATCCAACAATTTTAACACCTCATTTTTCACCACCTCTTTCATATTGGGATTAGGCCTCTGTTGCATTTCACGAGAAGGTTTGGTGTCCTTCTCTAAATGTATATAATACATGCACACGGAGGGATCTATCCCTCGTAAATCAGCCACCGACCACCCTATAGCACTCCGATGTGTCATGAGAACACTCATTAATTGACTCTCCTGCTCAGCAGTCAAGTCAGATGCAATGATGACAGGTAAAATATCCTTAGGCCCTAAAAATGCATACTTGAGTGTGGCCAGGAGTGGCTTCAACTCAAGTGTAGGTGGTGTGACTAAGGATGGTATGGCAGGCTCTGTAGACAGAGGAGGAAGAAACTCAAACTAGGCTTTCTATGGAGGAAAATCCGGTGTATAAGAAGAATTAAGTAAGGCATTCACCTCCTCAACTAACCCGTCAATATCAAAATCCTCAAACCCAAAATGAGCTAGACAAGCCTCTAGAGAGTCCTCTACAAGAATGGTGGGCAAAGCCTCCTCCACAATCCCATCCACAACATTCACAAATAAACACTCATCTCTTTCATGAGGTTGTTGGAATGCTTGGAAAACATTGAGTTTCACTTGCATATTTCCAAATGAAACATCTATCACCCCAGTACGACAATTTATGCATGCATTGGCTGTAGCCAAGAAAGGCTGACCTAAGATTATTGGGATTGGTTTCCTAGAGCTTGCTACCGGTTCCATATCTAAAACCACAAAATCAACAGGAAAATAAAACCTATCGACCTTTACTGACACATCCTCAATCATGCTACATGGCACTTTGAGAGACTGGTCAGCCAATTGGAGTGTAACAGTAGTGGGCTTCAACTCGCCAAGCCCGAATTCTTCGTACACAGAGTACAGCAACAAATTGACATTAGCCCCTAAATCTAACAAGGCCCTATCAATGAAATGATCCTTTATAATGCATGCAATGGTTAGGGCACACGAGTCTTTAAGCTTAGAGGGTGTGTCACTCAATAAGATGGAGCTTACTTGCTCCATGGGTATGACCTTTTGGGACACGTCTGTCCTAGATTTACGTTTTTGTGTATAAAGGTCCTTCAGAAATTTAGCATAGGAGGGTACTTGCTTAATCGCTTCCAATAGGGAGAGATTGATTTTTACTTGTTTAAAGACCTCCATCATCGCTTCCATGGATGCCGTCTTCTTATTAAAAGGGGATGGTGTATCAAGGCATTGGAGAAATGGTGCCTTAGGCACATATAATGCCTTAGGCTCATGTGAAGTCCTAGGGACTAAGTCATCCCCCTTAGGTGTCTCTCTCTCACCCTTGCTCTCTTTGGGTTGACCACCGTGATCATCCTTCTTAGCCTTAGTTACATCAACAGCAATTGGCCGAGGCTTTAACTCCCTCTTACTTCTCAAGGTAATCACCGCTTGTACCTGCTTATGGTGCTTTCCATTCCCACCCAACCCCTCTACCCTATATTGACCCTTAGGGTTGGCAACAGTCTGACTCGGTTCCCTCATCTCTCATATTCATGTTATTAACTATTTGACCTAATTGGGCCTCTAGCTTGGCAATAGAGTGAGTATAGGAGTGAACTACTGGTGTTAATCCCTTAAGTTCTAAGAGAACTTCCAACACCTGAGTCTCAAAGGCAGAGTTGCCTTAAGGAACAGGCAGGGGTTGTGGTTGCCAGTACGGTTGTGTGAGTCGATAAGGTTGTGGTGGTCAGTAGGAAGATTGGTTGGCAAAATTATTAAAATTCTACCTTGGTGGTGAAGGATTGTAAGAAGTGCCTTGTGAAGGAGGTCTCCATGAAAAATTAGGGTGATTTCTCCATCCCAGATTGTATGTGTTGGAATATGGGTCATTACTCGGGTTGGAGAATCCTTGAGCCACATTCATGTGCTCTTGGACTAATTCCAAAAATTGTGATGCCGAAGGGCACTCACTCAAGTCATGAGCAAGGCTTGCACAAATAGCACATTTCTCGTGAAATTGAGGTTGTTCTTGCTGTGTAGGGGCATGTCCTGCAGCTAATAATTGGTCTATTTTGTGGGACAATGCCTTTACTTGTTGGGCTAACTCTAGGTTTTGCCCTACTTCATAAATGCCCCCTCTAGTCGAGTCTCCAACTACCGGTTACCGGACTTGCCGAGCCACGGAGGCATAGTGAAGGGAATTATCACTTAGGTTCTCAAATAATTGTCATGTCTCGACGTCATTTTTGGACATAAATATCCCACCACAAGAAGAATCCACCATTTGGCGGTGAGGCTCAGTTAAGCCATAGTAAAAGGTCTGAACAAGTTGCCAATCAGGCACTTGGTGGTGGGGACACTGTTGGAGAAGGTCACAAAGTCTCTCCCATGTCTCATGAAATTGCTCACCATCAATTTGAGCAAAATTGGTGATGGCTCGCCTGAGCTAGTTTGTCTTACCAATGGAAAAGTACTTCTCCAAAAACTTCTGATATAATTGGTCCCAAGTTGTGATAGAATTAGCAGGTAAGGAGTTCAGCCAATGTTTGGCTTTGTCCTTCAGTGAAAATGGGAGTAGTCGCAATATTAGGGCCTCATTTATGAAATTATGGATCCTCACTGTAGAGCGAATTTCCAGAAGTTCATGTAGATGTTTATAAAGGTCATCATGAGCTAGTCCATAGAATGATGGGAGCATTTGGATGGTGCTGGACTTAATCTCATAATGAGCAGTAGTGGTGCCCAGTAACTGAATACATTATGGTGATGTATATACAGTGGATGTGAAGTAATCCTTAAGGTCCTGGTTGGGCCCATTTAGGCCATTCGGGTTCGCCATCTCTAATGGCTCGAAGTATGGATATGAATATTCAAGCCTAGGAACACGGGCAGAGGCTCTAAGTTTCCTAAGAGTCCTTTCTAGTTCAAGGTCCAAACTCCAGAATTCAGTGCAGCAAGAACGGCGCCCGTTCATACACTACTCACACACACACACACTAAGTGCCTACTCTGTGCACTAAGTTATAAAAATAGAATACCAAAGGAGAAAATACTCACAGCGGTTAAACGAAAATGCTTTACTCGTTTTGTGAGTATTTGAGGTGTAGACCGTTGTCTCTAATCCACTTAAGCTCTTTCCTTCTTCTTAGCACTTTGGTGTTCTGGTTGCGAGTATTTGCTTCTTTTCTTTTCTTTTTAGCATTTTGGTGCCATGGTTTTTTTGTTTTAAACTTGGTTGTGCTTCGCTTGCACTTCAGTGATGGCTCCAATTGCAAATACTTTGCACACTTAGCAACACAAAAATATAAAATCCTAAACTAAAAATTAAAATAGAAATATAACTTTAAATTAATTAGTTTCGCCAGAAGTCCTCAGCAATGGCGCCAAAATTTGATAGGTCGTTTCACACACCAAAATTAAACACTAAACTATACCAAATTCCTTAGAATAATGGTAAATCCAGGTATCGATCCACAGGGATAATTGTGAAATTAAACTAATTTAAATGCTAAATTCCTAAATTAATTTTGATGAAAAATATGGTTGTTCATAACCTAATAATAATTAAATTAAACAAAGCGATTAAAATTGAAATTGGAATTACTGATTGTGGAAAAACCTAGGGTAATGAATTCACCACTAATTACATAAATAAGGCTTCAATTTGATACTCAATTATGTTACGGGTCGAACAAAATAATACTTCACAACTACAAGCTTGAAAGCATTTATCAAGAAAATCATCACGTTCAATGTACAGGCGCGAACCATCTCAAGTAGTACGAGTCGTTCGCTCTAAACTAGGGTAACGACACGACTCATCCCTCGTAGTATGGTTGTGACAACACTCACCACTGATTACTGCTAAACTGTGACTGAACATGATAAGTAACTGATTAGGATGAAATCCTAAACTGATTGCATAAATGTGTTATGTTAAATGCATTTCTATCTGTTTGTCATTGATTTATCTGTTCATGTTTTATGTTTCAAACTGCAAATTGAAGGCCTTATCGGCGGCCGAATCCGGAACTGATTAGTGTTTTGTGTTAATTAGAATTAAGGAGATTTTATGGTAAATTTAGTTGAAATTTGATTTGGTATGATTAAATTGGATTAAATAAGCTAAATTACAATAGTTGGACTTATCTACCATTTTGCCATTAGTGGGCCACTTTAGAACCATTGTTTGGAGTGTGATTTATATACATCTCATATCATACCTTCAGCCATTTTGTTAAGGCCAACCGACTAGAGAGAGAGAGATAAGAGATAGTTTGATTTAACAAGATTTGGCTTGGAATTTGGAAGAAATTGTAGAAGATTTGCAACATTAGACTCCCATACTTTGAATTCAAGGCATAAGGTAGGAGAATCATCTTCTTGATTGTTAAATTAAGTCATATGTTGCATGGTTCATGGAAGTTTAGAGTTTAAAGTCTAGAATTGGTTAAGATTGTTGAATTGAAGCTTAAATCATGCTTGCATGTGCTTATCATGAAATTTAAAGTTGTTTTCATGGAAATTCTTGCATGCATGTTTACATTTTGGTTGAAGCCCATGGATTCATCATGTTTTGAGGGAATTGGCTCTTTGGAGCATGTATTAGAAGCTTTGAGTTCATTAGAACACTTGAATGTTTCATACACTTTATGTTCTTGAAGTTTATTTGAAAATGGTGTTCAATTGACTCATCTTTGGGCTTTGATTTCTCAAATTGATCTTCAAAACATGTTATACTATGAGTTTTCAAGAAAATTAGCCCAAGAGGATCGAAATTGATGCTTTAAAAGTTGATTTTGAGCTTGTAGGTTCAATCTAGAATTTCCAGATTTTGGACCCACGCTCGAGCGTACACTCTGGGTTCATGCAGTCTGCTCGAGCGAAAAAATGAACGCTCGAGCGTGGAATGCGTGTATCCAGTACTTTGCATGTGTTTACAGTCCGCTCAAGCAAGGACTTGTGTCTCACGCTCGAGCGGGGGTCGAGCGCCCGTCGAGCGTGAATTTCGTGCTTCCAGTACTTTTGCAGTCCGCTCGAGCGAGGAAAGTCACCCTTGAGTGGAGCTCCTTTGTCTGCATGTCCGCTTAAGCGAGACCCCTATTTTCTGAAAATTCTGAAAAGTGTTTTTAAGTACATCTTTGCATCCTTATTTCATCCTAGGCTTTCCTAGGCCTAGTTTAAGGCATCTTAATGAGGATATTGATGTAGAACCACACCGAGTCAAGATACGAACTAAGTTATTGTTTCCCAAACGTGCAACTTAGTGTGTGTTCATCCTGTAACTGTGTAGGGTTGGCATCCGAGGACGCTCACTAGCCTATCTGTAGCCCAAAACTCTGTAAGTAACAATGTTGTAAAGATATGTTCAATCATGAATATTTTCTGAATGATCAACTGTACTGCTTTCTGAAATGATATTTCTTACTGAATGAATGTTTGTCCTATTTATGAACTGTATCCGTGGCATCCATAGCAATTTACTGTTACTGTACTATTACTGCTACTGTTACAGAGATCTCTGTTGGTTCCCATGTTTGGAACCACTACTGTTCACTGATATGATGGCCATCAACTGACTGTTCGATCTGTTAAGACCTACTGTACTGTTTTGCTGTTGGATGTACCACTTATGACTGCTATGATCGAATAACTGATATACTGTTCAAATGATCGTTTTAAATACTGAAAGGACATTCATTCCTAACCTCTTTACGCATATATTATTCACTGGGTTTTAGCTCACTGCTCATATATATATGTAGGTGTACAAGCGTCGGACCGTTGCTAGGAGCGCCAGGCTAAGCTCCCGTTTTGTCAAAGCCAACCACTGTGCCTCACTGAGAGGTTCCAAGTCCTTCAAGCTAGGGCTTTTTTTAGGGGTGTTCTAAATTCATCCTTTCTGTCAATGCTTTTATATAGACTGACTGTACCTGTACTGTACTGTTATGGTAGGGATTTGGTCCCTAACCTGAATATCTGTATATGATGTATGTACATACTGTTTTTGTTTCGAATGTGAATATATTATGAAAAGTCTTTTTGCATACAGACTGTCACAGCTCATTGGACATCTTTCATTTACTGTTTTGGCTTCCGCCAGCCCCTGTACTATGTATTACTGTTATTACTGTTAAACAGGCCTTCGGTAATCACGGATTACTGGCCGGTTACAGTGCCAAACCCATAGGGGCTGGTTTGGGTCATGACAATGGTTCGTCTCATACATTGAATATAAAAGAATAGAAAACCATTGTATGGAAAGCATTCAACAATCACAGAAAGCAGAATACTTAAAAAAATAATGAAAAATGTATATTTGAAAACTTCATAAACACCATACAATTTGTTCAAACCTTTACATAATCAAAAAGTAAAGAGAAAACCTAATTACATTGCTAGGGTTTCGTCAAAACCCTAGAAAGGGGAACCTAGCCACTCATGGAGGAGTGGGAAACGGTAGAGGTAGAAGAACCATCCATGGAATGGCAAGTTTGAGAATCCTTTCTTCTAAACCCTAGCCTCTTCTTTCTCTTGGAATTTTTCAGAACCCTATTACAGTCTATTTTCTATCTTTTTATATCTCTGTTGTCTTCCAAACAAGTTTAAAACAATGGCACAAATTCCGAGGTACGACTATATGTGCGGGAGTGGTGGCCGTACGTGAGGGGGGTGGTCACTGCACATGCGAGAAGGGGTGCCGCACGTACGGGAAAAACCCTCCGCACTTGCGAGAAGCTGAGGCTCTGTTTGGCTGCGAAGCAAAGGCCGCATGTGTGGAAATGGGCCATCGCACGTGCGAAAAGCAATTTTCTGCTCATTTTATGCTCCCCACTGTGTACAAAACTGATTGACATTAAACAGGCATAAAATGTATAGTTTGTCAAGCAAGTAAAGTTAAGAGATCCTAATTAATGGTTTCAGTGTTGCACAATTCAGACTTAATCAATACACATTGAAAGACGAATTTAAGTCTCATTTTTATTTTTAAAATACTTTTCAAATTTTTTTAATACATATAATTTTTTCTAAAATTTCTTTAGAAAAATTGCTTTTGCAAGTACAAATCTCTCTTGTTCAAAAAAAAATTATGGCTTTATTTCGTTTGGGTTTTTGAATAGGTTTTTGTTTGTCTTTACTTAATTTTTTTTTAATATTTTAGTCATTTTTTTATATATATCAATATTGGATGCATCTACAAAAGTAAAAAATTAACAAAAATATAAAATAAACAAAAACCCGAATAAAAATGTACACAGTTTGTTGTTCAAATTTTTATTTGTGTTTAGTGTTTTTTTAAATATTTTAATCAATTTGTTTTACTTTTTAAATGTATTTTGATTAGTTACAGCTAAAATATACCAAAAATTAACTACAATACTAAAAAAAATCACTACACATAAATGATAATTCATTTAAAAATAATTTTTAAAAAATAAACCAAATAGTTTTCAAATATCTCAAACCAAACTAGTTGGCTCTATTTGGCAACAACTTTTTTGGCTATTTTAGTTATAAAAGACAAAACATCACATCTCATCCAACACATAATCATTACACTCTTCTCTCACAAAAAAGTCAAAAGTGTTAGGGAAAATCGATGTGATTCCCCACAAGTAAATCAATCAATGGGAATAAAAACTAATGCGGAAAAATAAATCAAAAGCAACACAAGAATTTTTACGTGGTTCCCTCAATGTGAGGTACATCCACGGGATCGAAATCCGATTCCACTATCAATCAAATAAGTTCCAAACGATTACAAACGAGACACTAATGGTCTCACAAAACCACCCTTAGGTGAATTCCAAATAATCACAAATAAACAAGAGGAAAGACCTCACCAAATAGAAAAACCAAAATCTTCAGAATCAAAGTTGAAGAAGATCCAAAACAACGAACCAAATCAACATCAAACACCGAATCAGCCGCTTCAAAACCGAGCAACAAACGAAGGCACTAATTCTTGGTTGACCAAGTCAAACCCACTAAAACATGATCAAAAAGTGTGCTACTATTCCATAGTTGTATGGCTGCCTCTTTTTTCACACACCCAAAAAAAATTGATTCCACTGAGTTGAAATTGTATGTAACAGCCGTTCCCCACTTTTCTTAGGAGAAAACAATACCAAATATGTATTGTGAATCTAGGGTTTTGTTTATCAAATCTTAATTGTATCTAAATTGGATTGGGTCTCCACAAATATAATATATAAAAATATTATACCTAAATCAAGTCAAATTAAAACTCTTTTTCCAAAACCAATTGGGTCCCACACTCCAATAAGGAGGTATACCCAACAATTCTCCCCCTACCGACTTAGGTGGAGAGATCAACCATACCCGCCAAAGTTCGACACTTTAAATGTTTGTCCCTCGACAAAGTCTTAGTCAACATATCTGAAATATTATCATCTGTGTGAACCTTTTCGAGTTGCAACAATTTCGAATCTAACACATCACGAATCCAATGGTATCTCACATCAATGTGTTTCGATCTCGAATGAAAAGTAGAATTTTTACTCAAGTGAATAGCACTTTGATTATCACAATAAAGCACATACTTTTCTTGCTTCAAACCCAATTCTTGCAAAAATTTCTTCAACCATAACTCTTCTTTGCAAGCTTCTGTAATAGCAATAAATTCAGCTTCGGTAGTTGAGAGAGCAACACATTTTTGTAATTTAGATTGCCATGCCACAGCTCCCCCTGCAAAAGTCATCAAATACCCCGAAGTAGATTTCCTAGAATCAACATCACCAGCCATGTCAGAATCTGTGAATCCATCAAGCATCGGCTTACCATCTCCAAAACACAAACACACCTTCGAAGTCCCTCGAAGATACCTTAGAATCCATTTTACCGCTGCCCAATGTTCTTTACCCGGATTAGAGAGAAAACGACTCACCACACCAACGGCGTGAGCAATATCCGGCCTTGTACAAACCATGGCGTACATCAAAGAACCAACTGCTGAAGCATAAGGAACTTTCAACATCTCTTCTTTGTCTTTCTCACTTGTAGGACATTGATTCGAACTAAGTTTGAAGTGACCCGCAAGTGGACAACCAACCGGCTTTGCTTTATCCATGTTGAACCTCTCAAGAATTTTCTCAATGTAGCTCTCTTGAGACAACCAAATCAGTCCCTCTTTGCGATCACGAACAATTTTCATACCAAGTATTTGCTTTGCCGGCCCCAAATCTTTCATAGCAAAAGATTTGCTCAACTCCAACTTCAACTTGTTAATCATGGTAGAATCTTGACCCACAATTAACATGTCATCAACATAAAGCAAAAGAATAATAAATTTGCCATCCGGGAAATTTTTCACAAACACACAATGGTCCGAAGTGGTTTTAGAAAAACCATTATTCATCATGAAAGAGTCAAATTTTTTGTACCATTGCCGCGGAGCTTGCTTGAGGCCATACAAACTTTTCTTCAATTTGCAAACAAATTTCTCTTTTCCTTTCTCCACAAAACCTTCCGGTTGCTCCATGTAAATTTCTTCTTCAAGATCACCGTGAAGAAATGCGGTCTTCACATCAAGTTGCTCAACTTCAAGGTTCATACTTGCAGCCATGCCAAGTACAACCCGAATAGAAGACATCTTTACAACCGGCGAGAAAATCTCATCAAAGTCAATACCTTTCTTTTGCCCAAAGCCTTTCACAACAAGGCGCGCTTTGTACCTCAGATTCTTTCTATCATTCTTCAATTTGAAAACCCACTTATTTTTCAGAATTTTCCTCCCTTTAGGCAACTTCACTAAATCATAAGTGTGATTTTCAAGTAAGGAATTCATCTCCTCTTCCATAGCCTTTTTCCAATCATCTTTCTTTGCATGCTCAATTGCTTCTTGGTAGCTCTCTGGCTCCCCTTGATCAAAAATCAACACAAATTCATTGGGAGGATACTTTCTTGAAGGTTGTCGGTCCCTTGTAGATTTTCTCAACTCAAGTTGTGGTAGCAGTTCTTGAGTTGGATGCTCTTCCTCAATTTCTGGCTCAACTTCATTAGGATTAGCATCATCCTCTACATCTTCAATAGATGGCTGCATATCTCCCCCATTTTCATCATTAACTGGAGATGAAGGAGATGGATCCATGTCAATGAGATCACTAGTTTTTGGCTCCGGTTGATCACCTTTGCCAAAGTCTTCAATTGTTTGGTCTTCAAGAAACACAACATCACGGCTTCGAATGACTTTCTTGTCGACCGGATCCCATAATCTATACCCGAATTCATCACGCCTATAGCCAAGAAAAATACATTGTCTTGACTTACTATCAAGCTTGGACCTCTCATCCTTTGGAATGTGAACAAAAGCTCGGCAACCAAACACTCTCAAGTGCTCATAAGACACATCTTTGCCAGTCCAAACTCTTTCAGGAACATCACCATTCAAAGGATAGCAAGGAGATAAATTGATCAAGTCAACCGCTGTACTCATTGCCTCACCCCAAAAGGGTCTTGGCAATTTAGCTTGTGAAAGCAAACACCTTGTTCTTTCCACAATGGTGCGGTTCATCCTCTCGGCAACGCCATTTTGTTGAGGAGTCTTCTTAACTGTCCTTTGATGCCGAATACCTTGGCTGCGACAATACTCATCAAATGGCCCAATGTATTCACCACCATTATCTGATCGGATGCACTTCAATTTCTGCCCTGTTTCTCTTTCAACCATGGCCTGAAAATGCTTAAATACTTCTAGAACTTGATCTTTAGTTTTTAGTAGATAAGTCCAAACTTTCCTTGAATAATCATCAATGAAAGTAACAAAATAAAGTGCACCACCATGTGTTCTAACTTTTAAAGGACCACAAACATCCGAATGAATCAACTCCAAAACATTTTCTTTTCTAGAAGCAACATTTTTATGAAAAGAAACTCTATGTTGTTTACCCGCCAAACAATGAATACAAGTTTTAAGATGTGTACCTTTCAAACCGGGTAGAAGCTCTTTCTTGAACAAAACTTGCAGCCCCTTTTCACTCATATGGCCAAGCCGCTTGTGCCACAATTCGGTAGAAGTATCATCTTCAAGTGCATTGACAACACCTTTACAAATTTTCCCTTGCATCGAATAAAGTGTATGACTCTTCTTGCACTTAGCCACCACCAAGGAGCCCTTTGTGAGCTTCCATATTCAATCACCAAATTTGTTGTTGAAGCCTTCATCATCTAGCTTCCCAGTAGAGATCAAATTGAGGCGAATGTCGGGAACATGCCTTACATCTTTAAGCAACAACTTGAGCCCAAATTTGTTTCCAAGCAAACATCACCCATACCAATAATCTTGGACAAACCTTCATTACCCATTCGAACAAAACCATAATCTCCTGCAGTGTAGGTAGTGAAGAAATCAACTCGAGAAGTCACATGAAAAGAAGCACCGGAATCAATCACCCAATTGCTCTCTTGGCCCACAAAATTGATACAATCATCTTCACAAACGACCATGAGATCATCGGTAGTAACTGCCGTTGTGTCTTTTTGCTTCTTATCCACACTTTTGTCATGCCTTTTCTCCTTATTCTTGAGCTTTCGGCATTCTCGCTTCATGTGTCCTTTCTCATGGCAATAATAACACTCAATGTCTTTCTTTGAAAAAGAATCATCTTTTGATTTGTTACTATCACCCTCAATGGGTCCATACAAATCTTTACAAAATAAGAGGTCCTCCATTTTAGTTTTCCAAGTTACCCAATTGCTTCCATTGAAGCTAGACATACGACCCATATTCCCGTCCATTGATTTACACAAATAAATAGACCCCAATAAACCGTAAGCTCTGATACCAGTTGTTAGGGAAAATCGATGTGATTCCCCACAAGTAAATCAACCAATGGGAATAAAAACTAATGCGGAAAAATAAATCAAAAGCAACACAAGAATTTTTACGTGGTTCCCTCAATGTGAGGTACATCCACGGGATCGAAATCCGATTCCACTATCAATCAAATAAGTTCCAAACGATTACAAACAAGACACTAATGGTCTCACAAAACCACCCTTAGGTGAATTCCAAATAATCACAAATAAACAAGAGGAAAGACCTCACCAAATAGAAGAACCAAAATCTTCAGAATCAAAGTTGAAGAAGATCCAAAACAACGAACCAAATCAACATCAAACACCGAATCAGCCGCTTCAAAACCGAGCAACAAACGAAGGCACTAATTCTTGGTTGACCAAGTCAAACCCACTAAAACATGATCAAAAAGTGTGCTACTATTCCATAGTTGTATGGCTGCCTCTTTTTTCACACACCCAAAAAAAATTGATTCCACTGAGTTGAAATTGTATGTAACAGCCGTTCCCCACTTTTCTTAGGAGAAAACAATACCAATTATGTATTGTGAATTTAGGGTTTTGTTTATCAAATCTTAATTGTATCTAAATTGGATTGGGTCTCCACAAATATAATATATAAAAATATTATACCTAAATCAAGTCAAATTAAAACTCTTTTTCCAAAATCAATTGGGTCCCACACTCCAATAAGGAGGTATACCCAACAAAAAGGCCAAAAAGTCCTTCTCAAACCAAGCTTTTTAGCCTAGGCTAAAATAGTCAAAAAAAGTCAAAAAGCCAACTCACTTTCCAAATGAAGGCTATAAATGGACTGAATTTTATTGAAGGACATATCCGTCAGTACATAGGTTTATTTTGGGAAGCACGTTAAAAATTAATTTTTTTATTTTTTTATTTTTTAAAAAAAATATTAAAAAAAGGGTAAATTACAAATATATCCATTGAGGTTTGCTTAAAATACGAATTGTCCCGGTAGTTTGAAAAATTACAATTACATCCCTTGATGTTTGCTTAAAATACGAATTGCCCCTGTAATTTAGAAAATTACAAATACCTTCCTGTTAGAATTTTTTATTTAACAAAATTAATTGAAAAAGTAAAATTTCTAACTATTCACCTATACAATAATAAAATTATCTGAATTATTAATTGAAATAAAATTTTAACATTATTAAAAACTGTTAATTAACTTGATAATTTATTAATAAAACAACATATTTGTTATGAAATTAAAAATCTTATGGGGCATAATGTAATTTCTAAAACTATATGGATAATTTGTAATTTAAATAAATCTCAAAAGACGTATTTATAATTTACCCTAAAAAATAAAAAATAATAATATAATTCAAAAAAATTAAAAATTAAAAAATTAAGGCTCCGTTTGGTGAATTTCAAATTATAGTTCCACCTATTGATTTGAGTGTGTTGTTTGTTTTGAACTTTCAAATCATAATTCTACACTCATTTCTCAAAACTCAATTCAAAACATAATCATTACTTTTCAAAACGCATAACCAAACACATAATTCAAAACTATTTTCAAAACTCAATTCAAATCAATATTTTAATTTTTTAAATATTTTAACTATTTAAATATTTTTAAAATATTTTAATTTTGTTAAGATTTTAAATATTTTAATATTTAAATATGTTACGATTTTTTTTTAATTTTTAAATTTTTTGAATATTTTTAAATATTTTAATTTCAAAATATTACGATTTTAATTTTTTTAATTTTAAAATATTTTATAAAAATAAATTCAAACTCTATTTTATAAAAATATTTTTAAATATTTTAATTTTTTTGTTATGTATGTGGTTACGATTTAAGTGTAGAATTGTGAAAGTAGTATGGAGTTTCGAGTTATGTGTTTGGTTATGAGTTTTAAAAATAATTTTTTAATTGAGTTTTGTTTTATGTGTTTGATTACGATTTGAATGTATAGTTGTTTTTAAATTAAAATATTAACATTTTAAATTATTTAAATTTTTTGAATATTTAAATTTTTACGATTTAAATTTTTTGAATATTTATTTTAATTTTTTACTTATTAAATTTTTTAGATTATTTAAATATTTATGATTTAAATTTTTTGAATATTTATTTTGAAAAAAAAAATTATGTCCTTTGTAGTATTTTTAATTAAAAAATTGATTAATGTTATTTTCTGTTAATAATAAAAAAATTTAATTGAATTTTAAAAAGAGTTTGGTTATGTGTGTTGATCAAAATTTTTAATAGTGTGAAAGTAGTATGTTTTGTTATGAGTTATTAACAACTTAAATTAAGTTTTGAAAACTCTTTCCAAAACTCATAACCAAACAAATTTTCTTACTTCACATGTCAAATCAAATTTTCAAAACTCAATTTCATATTCAATTCAAAACTCAATTCAACACTCTATTTAAAAATCATAACCAAATAAATTTTTTACATTCAAATCATAATTCTACAACTTAAAACTCAAAATACAACTCATACTCTTAAATCATATTTACAAAATACTACCAAATGTAACCTAACTTTTAACGCCAAAATAGGCAAGAAGACATTTTAAACGTTATCACAACTATTCACGTCAAAAATAAAAACAAACGGCGCCACGTAATTCCAGCCGTTAAATCACCGCCTTGGCTTCTAACGTAAGCTTTTCCTTTGAAGAGGCGTTTAAAATGCCTCACAAATTAAATTCTCAGCGCCCCGTTTGTTTTGGGAGATAGAATGGAGGAGATTGATAGTGAGGGGATTGTTAAATTATTTTTATATAAAATAATAAAATAAATAAAAAAATATAAAAAATTAAAAATTATATTTAAAAAAAAATTCTCAATATATAAAAAATAAAAAAAATAAAAAAATTTCTAATCCCCTCACTATTTTTCTAATACCATCTCTACCTCCTCCTTACCAATCCCCTCTCCAAGGGTATTACTAATACCTTAGGACTAATAGTCCCAAGACCTTCTCCCAAAACAAACAAAAATATTACTAATACCTTGATATTGATAATTCCAATACCCTCTCTTTCACCCAAAAACAAACGGGGCCTCAGTTTCCACTTGTTTGGACTCTCTCTCTCTCTCTCTCTCGCTCGCTCGCTCGCTCTTGCTCTCGCTCTTTCTTCTCTTACTTGGCTTCAACTCTCACTTTCCCGCTACTTCGTGTCGATCTCTTTCTCAATGGCATCTCCATCAAACCCTAACCAAAGCTCGGTTAGTTTCATTCATGTCTCTCTCTCTCTATATATATATATCTATGTATATATCGCTAGCATCTCTCTCACTTGCTCTGTTTGTCTTTTTCGATTTTCTGACGGTTACAGCTTCAGAGCTCTTTTTCCTAATCAGAATCTTCAAAAAGCCCTACAATTGACTTCCAGGTCCCTTCTCTTTCTCGCATTAAATCTTCCGTTTTAGAAAAATTCAGATTGAGGCTTTGTTGCTAGAATTCGACCTCTCTTCGCTGTTTGTTTTCTATGAAAATTGTGGGCAAGTAAGCCATAATAATTGAAAACTATATAAAACCTGAATTTTATGTTGTTGTCAATTTATTAGTTTACCTTCAAAAAGTTTAATTATATGTAGCTTTGGGCTAAGTTGGTTTATTGTATTGATTATCTTTGTGATTGTATTGAATCGGCGCAGAGTGATCATGATAGAGGTTAAGGAGGAGGAAGAGTATGTTATGGATTTCACGAAAGAGGTCGGATTGTCTACATTCTCTCTGGTTTCTGATAGCAGTGGTGATACCTTTACTCATCTTCTCAGGCGTAGGTTTTCATTTCTTAATTTTGTACGGTTATATAATTATTATAACATGCAGAGCTTATTTGTTCATTAAAAATGGTTTCTTTTTGTAATCTCCAAAGAATTTGTTGA
Organism: Camellia granthamiana; assembly: GCA_036172215.1. NCBI lineage: Eukaryota > Viridiplantae > Streptophyta > Magnoliopsida > Ericales > Theaceae > Camellia > Camellia granthamiana. The sequence goes on along the minus strand of CM069916.1, from coordinate 53,368,734 downwards.
TTACCTGGCTTGAAAGAAAGGTTGATGAAGCAGATAATGGATAGATTTGTGTTTATTAATAATTTTTTTTTTTTTTTTTTTTTTTTATGAGTTTATTTTTCTTTGTTGTTGATGAAAATTTCCCAGTGCTGATTGGACGCTGTTTTTTAGTCTTAGGAAGACGACAATTAGACGATCGTCACAAGCAGGCTGGACAGAGGAAGAGGTCAGTAGCCAGAGGTTATTCTTGAATTGTACATTACTGTTATTTACATCCATTAAGCTTGCTACCTGTATGGTTTTCAATTTCCCCTGATACTAGCTTGAATTTGAAGAAATTTTCTCTTGATTACAGGATAATCTTTTAAGTGAATATGTCAAAAAGTACAATGGGAGAAATTGGAAGAAAATAGGTGAGCGTGGCATCATTTTTCAGTTTTATGCTTATAGCTCTCTGAGTGGGCCTTTGGTTTGCTAACAAGGGCCAATCCTTGAACTTTTTAGTAGGTGCAACTTTTAACAGGTTGAAATGGCAGGCCCGTTGTTAATTTGCTTGTAACATCTCTTAATTAGTTTCATTGGGTCATGACCATAAATGTTCCTATATGGTGGAACAACTTGCATAGTTAACAATGGGTTATTGAAGTATTTGGCTGCTGAGAGGAGTCTCTCTCTTTCTCTCTAACCATAGTTCCTTTTAAATTATTTTTGAGTGCAAGAATGATCCCGGTGAACGAATTTATTGTATGACTGTATGTTTCTGTAGTAATTAAAAATTGGAAAAGTTGTGAAAACATCAAGATGATGTTTTGCTTTCTCAACTCTGCTGATATAGTTAAATGTTGTTTTCTTTTACAGCTGAATGCCTTTCTGGACGGACAGATGTTCAGTGCTTGCATCGCTGGCAGAAGGTTCTTAATCCTGAACTTGTCAAAGGACCATGGACAAAAGACGTATAAATCAATCTTCTTGCATGATTTTGTTGCTGAGAATAATAAAAAACAATGCATGTACTTTTTTATGAAACCATTGATACATGATTGTACTCTGTTTCTCGTTTGAACCTTCAGGAAGATGATTGCATAATTGAATTAGTGGAGAAATATGGGTGTAAGAAATGGTCTGTTATTGCAAAGTTCTTACCAGGTCGAATAGGAAAGCAGTGCCGAGAAAGGTAGGTGGCACTGTGGTGGTGTTTAAATCACCTTTTGATTAGTATTCTAAGGTTTATGCCTTGAACTGCCATTGAGGTTGTTTGACAATGAAATCCTGAATAATTCTTAGTAATTACTGTATGTAGCAGTCCATTCCATGTGCAGTAGTTGCCTTGCCTATTGGACCTTAATTACATTGCCATTGTCCATAGACTGTTGTCTTTCAGTGCTTTTTTATACAGATTTAATATTTAGCAAATTAGCATCAATTTGTGAACATAAGTGGACATCAATCAACTTTATTTTGCTTTGCATGTCTTGTGCTATATACAACTTTTTGTTTTTTGTTTGGATGGCACTTTCTTTCTACCCAGGGGGGTATTATTCTCATTAGGGATTGAAAAATTACCTACTGTTGCTTAGAAATTTTCCATCCTTACCAAAGTTTTTGAACTTTGACATGGATTGATTAATCCACTTTTTCTGCATCATCACGTCATATGCTAGTCATTTTTTGCTACAATGTTTTATTTTTTTCAACTTTTAATTACAAAAGCTAAACAGTTCAAAGAAGCTGGCTGTGCTGAAGGGGCATTCCTAATGTCATATTGAAGTCAATTTTATGCTATGTAAACGTTTTACATCATTGCATTGAAAACGTCGATAATTTAGGTCATTGAATTAAGAATTTCAGTAGTTCAAAGTAGTTAAATGTGTTCACAGTTGAAACTGACTATCTTTTTTTCAATAAGATTTGTGGCATCAACCATGCATGACTTATCCTAAGCTGATACGAATTTCAAAATTATAAAGCTGATCTGTTATTTATCAGGTGGCACAACCATTTAGACCCAGCTGTAAAGAAAGAAGCATGGACCAAAGAGGAGGAAGCAATACTTACTTGTTACCACAAAATATATGGTAACAGGTGGGCAGAACTTGCAAGGTTTCTACCTGGAAGGTATGTATTGAATATTAATGTCTTTGCAAGAGAGTGCTTACTAATGTCTTTGCAAGGGAGTGTATTGAATATTAATTTCTTTGCAAGGTCATGGATTTTTCTCATGTTCCTCAACTGAAAGATAAACAGGATATCCATGAAACACATGTAAATAAGTATTTATATAAAAATATGTTGGCTAATTGTGGGCACTACTTGGAACAAAATATTTCACAAAGAAATTAAGTGGGCATACAAGGTTTATCCTGAGAGTATACTAAAATGGGACATGTAAGGTTCTTATGCAGATGACCATTAGGGGGTAATTTCATGAGGCTGAAGTTTATTATTTACTTCGGTATTTTGCATCTCTAATGTGTATATTGTTATTTGTGTTATGATCTTTGTCTTTTGTGTTGATTACACATGATTCTTCTGACATTAAGCATCTTTATTTCAAGACTTAATAATGCTGGAATTCTCAAATGAAACTTTTTGTGGCCAGCACACTAATTCTAAGGATAGTACGGGTTCATGAACATATTACCTAAAATTTCAATGCCATGCGTAGTGCAAAAGAAAATTAAGAAATTAGATTCCTGACATGTTGTGCTGGTCATCCAATAGCAAATGTCTTATTACCACATATGGATGGAATTGATTGTATGATTGTACAAACCACTTGGTCTATTAGGTTCACAATTCAAATTTCAAGTGTCACTGAGTACTGGTTTGAACATTGCCTTACAGGAATCTGAAGATGAGAAAATTCCTAATCTGTGTCCATGTAAATGTTTATTTATTATCATTTGGTTTTATCTTTTTGTATCTTTTGGGTATTCTCAGGACTGATAATGCTATTAAAAATCACTGGAATTGCTCAGTGAAGAAGAAGTGGGATTTAAATTTGCCTCCCAGTTTGGACTTCCAATTCCTTGCTGCATCTCCTGATTTCTGCAGCACTGAAACAAAATCAGTATGTGCTGAGGTTACTGTAGACAGACATAATCTCACTGAAGTGTCTGTTGATCTTTCAAGGGGTAAAGAGCATGTTGGTGATGCTTGTTCAACAGAGTTGGTTCTTGGAAATGCTAATATAGGTGAGAATCGTTTAGAATCAAATCCTTCTATGCTAGGTGCCTGTAGATTTTCAGAAGCAGGGTTAAATAAACTGGTAAGTCCACTTAGGAGGATCCAGTTTAATGGGACAGCTATCACAAGTCGTTTGACTAATGAACCATCTCTAGGCAATGATCATCATGATATTCGTGGCACCTTTCAAGCCTCTTCTTCAGATGATTTCGTTGTTGCATCTGGTTCAACTAAATCCAGTTTTACCCCTCTTGATGTTGTTCTTCCCGTCACTACTGAGAAAACATTTGAATCACCCAAAAGGCAAAGAGGTCGTGATCTGGATGTTGTGAATTTGGAATCTAGGAGCTTGTTAGACAATTCCTTCTTAAGTTTGTCGACGTTTGGAGTTAGGGAGCACAATGTTCATGTTAGCAAGAAAAGCAGAGTCGATGAAACACCTCATCTAGATGACAAACACTTTGGTTGCTTGTGTTATAAGCCACCCCAATTGAAGGATTTTGTTATTCCTGATGAAAATGGTGGTCAATGTCCAAGTGTGGAGAACCATGTTAGGCGTGCTAACAGTCAGGTCCATTTTTCTACTCCTCCTGACCTTGCATTAAGTATCACTTTTAATAGTAGCAGTCCAGAATCCGTGTTGAGGAACTCAGCAATGAGTTATAAGAATACTCCTTCAATAATAAGAAAGCGAGCTTCTAGAGAAGCTGGCAGTGGTAACTATTCTGTGCGCAACTGCACTCCTGCAAGGATGATTTCATGTACTAGTGAAGCAGATTTTGTCAATGTGAAGCAGGATGCACATTCTCCATTTCATAGACCTAAAATATCAGTTGCTGATAAATCTCTGGAAAGACGTCTGGAATGTGAATTTGATAAGGAATGGGATTCAGCAGTAGCAAGATGTTGCACCCCAGTTTCTGCATCTGCATCATCTGGTCTCAACTTTGGTGCAAATATGATGTTGACTCCTTAAAATCTGTTGAATTGGGTGAGTAATTCGGTCTTCCCCTTGTTATTACTTTTAAAGTCAGAAGAAATTATGAACCCACCTCTTATATCAAAGTTTTTTCCCCTTGTAGTTTTTCGATAAATAGAATTTAAAATGAAAAAAAAAAAATGAAAATTTGTACACAATACAAGGGGTTTACCCCAGATGCTTGATCGATTCCAAACTGAGCTAACCCCCACTCAACAAGCAAACTCAATCCAAAGAGTTAAACAAAACTCCCAAATGGAGTTCTAGTCTTGCTGTCCACTATTTTTAAACATGGGCTTTTCCTTTTCTTTTGTTTATTGACATAATTCCTTTGTTGTTTGTTAGTTTATGAAAGAGCTTCCTCTTCTTGTGCAATGCTCAATCATGCTTCAGTTTTTCTTTGCAGGACTTTACCTTGTATATCATATATTTGACTTCAGGAAATACTAAAGACATAATAGAGAGCAGTTTTATGGCATTTGGAAATATAGAGGTTTGTTCAACTTCTATAATTTTGGATGTCTCAGTTTTTATTTTGATTCGTGAACTATCAAGTTATTTGATGCAGTAGCTTGTGACTTTAAATAATGGAGTTAATACATGCTCAGTGCTAGTATTATTTTTAGGGCTTGCAATTTTGTTAAATGCTTTCTATACTAACTTAAATCCACCCCTACCAGAATATTTACTGTGTTTGGATCATGGATTTGGATAGGGATTGGGAAAGGGAAATAGAGAAAAAAAATTGCTTATATTTCATTCAGTGTCATCACGTCTTCCCTTTCCTTTGATTTTCCAAAGTCCTATCTAAATTCATGATTTAAACACGACCTAAAAGAGAGACCAATGACCATTAACAGAGCACTCTTGAGATCATATCGAAAGGTCCCCACACTTTAATATGCAATTTGTTTTGAGATCATCGTGTAATTTTAACTTGCATTTTTCCTAATATAACTACTGAATACATTTGTAATGTGTTTTTTTTAGGAGATAAATTAGTTGAGATCAGTCGTTGCCCTTGTAAAAGTAGTAATTTCAAGAATTTGAACTGTTGGTGACTATTTTTTACCTACATAATTCCTTTAATGGGGATATGTAGCAAACATTAGAAGTTCTTCGAGTTTGCTTCTGAACATAAAAGCAGGTTTTTTCAGTCGTTTACCTCAGTCTAAAATTTTAAAGGAGTGTGCTTTCCAAGACAATTACAAGTGGGTTTAGTAATGTGAATTCATCATATTCCTTTTAATAATTTATTTTAACTGTCATACATACTAGGAATAAACAGATTGCTGCATAAACAGATTGTTGTCCTCTAATGCATAAAACAAGTAGACACACCTACTATGCACACTATTGCATAAACAGATTGTTGTCCTCTAATGCATAAAGCAAGTAGACATACCTACTATGCACACTATTACATAAACAATGTCAACTTTGGGGCTTCGATCTCTTGATGTTTTGTTTTACACATCTTTTAGTTAAGCATATTTCAACTTGCTTTATGTACAAAATTGAACAATAACACCTCTGACAGACAATTTTGTCGCATTGCATTCTGAAAGAACTCTTAAGTACATGGCAAATCATCTATTGGATGCAGATTGAAGTTAAAGATGAAATATATGTTGCTGTAAGTATAGTACCACAGTTTGTCTTTGCCATAATTGAACTTTTAAGGCCTCAAGGGATAACCATTATTTTATGACCTTGTAAAAATTTGCGTTTAATTTTTTTCATATGTCGACTGTCTCGTTTTCTGCAGATTACAATCAACACTGTGAAGCATCCCAGCCTATATTCAAGACAGAATCAAATCAGACAAAGTGCAAATGTTGCCGAGACAACGTGGCACACATACTTTTGGAATTGCCCATTCCAGCAAGTGTATAATGTTGGAACTTGGAACTCGATGCATATGTTGGTTATCCTTCCGTACAGTTAGGAGAGATGCCTGAGAATAATTTTTTTTGTTGTGTAAATCTCTTTCATGTTGGCATTTTTTCCCTTTTAAAGTAGTAATGAATACACAAAACCGGAGTTTGATTATATCCACACCTACATAGGCAAAGACTAAATCCTTATGACTTGTTTTGAATAGGCTTCACTCAAAAATGCTAATGAACTTTGTGATTAGCCTTTGTTGCAACAATTTTGATCTGTTTCACAGAGGGTTAAATTATGAATCCATATTTAGTTGGTTTATCAGTGTTCACTTGATCAGAAAGAAGTAAGAAACGAAAAATATCATATAGCATCGTGAAAAATGCATATAAATTGGACGTGTTTGTTTGGCCAGACTAGAGGGAAGAGTGGGATTGAACTGGGGAACATGTGGAATTCTTGTTGTAAGCTTTTATCTTCTTCTAATCTTACCTAGTGTGGCGTATGTTTAACCGGATTGGTAGTTTGGACTGGCATATTAATCTCATATGGATGACAATCGAATCTCACCATCTTTTAAATCTTGTCATATCATTTGTCTCACTCTAACCAAATAAGCTCAATTAGATACCATTTCTCTCATCATTTTAAATCTTTTCCCATCATATACTAAAAATATTATATGGGTAGGGTTTAATGGATTGAAAATATTTTCAATTGAACCGTCCTTAATGGGTTGACTATTTTTTCACGTCAAGCCATATACTTGACTCGGCAATTTTCAAAAAACAAGAGAAGAGTTTTAAGACAGGCAAACTCAGTTCTGAAACAACTCCTATAAATAATAAGATAAGCATGGAACCTTTCTGATTGCAAGAGATTTTTGAGGAAACTTAATCACCAAAGGAAAAGAAAGACAATGTGGATTTTAGCTTCAAAGCTAATACCCAGAACTATTGTAAAGCATTAGCACTACTTTGCTCAAGGAACTGATTTTTAGAATTTTAAGAAAGAACATTGACATATGCCCGTAATGATATACAAACATAATTTTAGCAAAAACATTCATATACAAGAGCACAAAATTGTGAAAATTAGTAAATTATTTTCTTTAACATGACCTACCAAACATTTGGTGGGTTAGAACCCAATCAAAAGAGATGGGTCTACTGAAGCCTTCTTAATGGGTTAGAACTAAGTTCAAAACAGAACTCATTTGGTGCAGTTTCTAGTTAGAAGGTCATAATCTAAATGCAAAAACTATAAAAGCATTTCCTCTTAAGTCACTTAATAATTAATTTTTAAAAATTTATTTAAATAACTTTTGCCACATAACTTAGGGAGTGCATTTAATAAACTGACAAACTCTCAAAATAAATAAATAAATAAAAGCTATAATTCCCCAATAAATTTCAATCCAAATTTTTCTATATGTAGTTTGCATTAGCATATTTTTGGTGACTGCTACTTTCAAACTTGGCCAAGGTAATTAGTCAATTCATTCATATGATATATAACTGCAACCTTTTATTTCATGTACAAAAATGCAATCTAAGATGAATTGCAAATTCATTACAAAGGTAATTTAAATCAAAATTGATAGAAATTCACATGATATTTACTAGTTAGTGAAAAAACCAACTAGCCTAGAACATTCACAACTGTTATCAGAACAAAAGCAACAAACCTGGGACAATTTCCCTCAACATTTCTCCTGTAAGAGTTGGATATGAAATTTTAGAGACATTTATTACCTCACTTCATCTGATCTTTTTCCTTTTCTTCGGCGATGAGAAGTTTGCCTTCTGTAAACTCACAAGCTTGAATGGGTACCCCAAGCTGCCTCTGAAGCTTCTTCACAACAAACACTTCCGGTTCCTCGCATATGGTGACCACAGTACCCTTCCTCCCAAGCCTGCCTGTTCGACCAGCTCGATGTGCATAGTGAATTGCATCTGTGGGTAATCCCAGATTCACCACAAGATCACATTCTGACACATCCAAACCCCTTGCAGACATCTCACTCGTCACCAGAACTCTCACCTCTCCATTCTTGAATTTCTTTAAAATTGTTGATCTGGCAAGCTTGCCTAGATCACCATGCAGCTCAGCAGCTATCATACCACGGGCCTCTAGCTTGTAGACAGCGTCTTTTAGTTGTTTTGTATGATTCATGAAAGCTATAACAGACTTTGAATCGAGTGCATGAACGCATCTCCTCAGCATATCAACCTTGTGCTGTAACCTTGTGACACAGTAGTAGTGTTTCAGAGCAGGTGGGAGGCTCTCTACTGCAGACTGTAACTGCAAATTCGACGATGAACTAGAATTGGAAGCGTTTTCTGACAAATTAACAGGTCCAGAGGGGGAAACAGATTCAATTGGGTTAACTTTTTTAGCTTGTACAAGAAGGGGATTCTGCCCCCAGCTCCTAGCTGCTCTAATCACTGAAAATGGCACTGTTGCAGACACCATGATAGTCTGACGTTCAGCCCGCTTGGCAAGCAGGTTTTTTGTGCCACGTGTGTCTGAACTAGATTTCCTTCCCACATGTTCCAATATCCGGTGCATGTCCTCTCGGAAATTGAATGAGAGGAGCTCGTCAACTTCATCTAAGACCAGGTAACGACACCCATGAGTGTGAAGTTTCCCAGCTGCACTAATCTCTGCAATTCGCCCAGGTGTTCCAACCACAATGGCTGGCTTGTTCTTCTTGAGAGCTTCTTCTTGCCTTGATCGGTTTGCACCTCCGACAAGCTGCTGAACCAGTTTCTTGTCTCCAGGTCCTAACAGCTTCTCAAACTCCCGCACAATTTGCATGCCCAGCTCCCTAGAAGGAGCCACAACTACTGCTTCTATTTCCATTTTCTTCCCAGGTTGTTCACCAGTAGGAGACTTCTTCTTCAGTGGACCCACTTCAGAGAGAATAGGAAGGAGATAGGCTAATGTCTTTCCCGAACCTGTGTATGACTGAATCACAACATCGTGATTTTTAAGAATCACTGGAATTGCTGTTGACTGAACGTCAGTTGGAACTGTAAAACCCTCCTTCTCTAGCCTTTCTAACAACAAAGGTGAGAGGCCAAGCTCAGAAAATGAATTTGCAGCAAAAGGAGCTGCCTCTATTGCAAGTGAATTTTTCACCCCAACTTCCTTAACTCTTTTAACTTCCTTCACTTTACTTCTGGATACTTCAGTCTTGTTAGTAGTCTCAAAATCACTTTTCAACCCTAGGTTTGCAAGGGAGAGAGGCCCATTGTCACGATCAATCCGGCTCAAGAAACGTACACTTGTGTAGAACGGAGCTCTCCTGGAAACCTGTGGTAACTTTCTCAAGGGTAAAACATCACCAACGAAGAGAAGAAACCGTGTTGTGACTAGAGTCGGCATCTTTGGCAGTGTTCTCCGTTCTAATAAATGTTCATGCTATTCATAATAGCACATCCAGGTAGAATAGGATGATCCACAGATGCTAAACCCCTGCAACATAGAAAATCAATATGAAGCTGTCAGTTGATATAGGATAAGAATATTTATAAAGTCAGCAACACAATCATATATTCAAAACAGATATTTGCCCCAAAAAATATGCCATTAGTTTGCGTGCAACTAGAAATATCGGATTAAGGTTGTGCATTTGTGTATGCAAGCAAACTTAAAGTTACTATTTAGAAGAAGAAAAAAAATTCACCATCAAAAAGAAAAGTACCAGTAGATACTTCTAAATGCTTTGCTATAATCTAGCAGCATTGACATGGATAAGGACATGCAAATTTTCAAAAAATACAAGACACGAAATGTTAAGAATGCGTGCAAAACATATAATTTTATATATTTATATGTTATATTTTTAAATATTTAATATTTATTTTATGTCAAATATTTAATTTTATTAAATTTATCAACTTCAGGTATGCTTTGAAAAAAAATGGTCCTCGGTGTATCCTCAGCATGTCCAACTCTCTCTAGAGTGTCTGTGTCTGGAAAGTGTCAGACACATATACGTCACCTCTGGGAGGTATCTGTGCTTCAATTACAATCACTGAAGTATATAATCCAAAAGAATGTAACTGAAAGAGCTCAATCACGTTGACCCACTTCCAAAAATATCAACTAGATCTACATAAGTTAAATGTTCCAATCCAGTTCCTATTTCCGATCCAACTGTCTATTATTTACAATAAAAAAAACATCAAAAAAGTATAAACCACCATCAGCAACTCACGAAAGAAGTAAACAGCTCAATAGGATACACAAACTTTCTATCACACTAATGTCTGGAGATAACTAGCATAGAATAGTCAACCATAAGGCCGAACCTTTCATGCATTTCCCATTTATCTTCAATTTTAAGAGCTTGTCTGAATTACTATGAGTGGTCATTCTTTTCAATTAACAAAAAACAATTCTTTCTTGACTGAGGCATTTTGTCGAACAACTGGCGAACAAGAAAGTTTTAAAAAATTAAAAAATTATTACTTTCAACGAGTTTTTGGTTAGTGTCTCTTTCGCCACAAAACCAGAACTTACAGAACAATTGGGCTAATTGGGTTTCAGGGTTTTGAATTATGTACAAAATAGAACAACAATCAAAATTAAAATGACAAAAAGACATTGCTTTTCTTTGCATTTCTGAACAGCAAAACGAAAAGTGAAGAGAAAGAGAAGCGACGAATCGGAGTAAATCTAAAATAAAGAGTACAGACAATGAGAGACAGAGAGAGACCTTGGAAGATATTTGTTCAACGGCGCTATGAGTGAAACCCAGTTGAACCATGGCAGACTTGACGGAGGTGGAAGAGGGCTTTAGGACCATGTCATGGTTTTAAAACCGCCCGGCCCAAATCTGCAAATATCATCCACTTTTCCAATTTTATAGATTAAATTGACAATAAATTCACGGGTAAATTACACTAACGCTCCCTGATGTTTATATTTATATTTATTACAGTTCACTCTTTTATATTTAGAAAATTACACTGACTCTTTTATTAATTTAATTTTATGTATGATGATCGTTACGGTGATGGAGGAACTGTTATGAAACTTTAAACCTCATGGGGCAATCTGTAATGAATCTTTAAATCTCAGGAAGGAGGATGTAATTTCTAAAAGGTGAGGGAAAACTGTAATAAACATAAATCTCAGGGAGTGTCAATGTAATTTACCCTAAACTCAATGTAAAGAAGGTATAAGGTATTATATATTTTTTTTCTTGGTGAGAGGTTTATCATTTGTGAAATAATTTGATGAAAAATTCTTTTGTTTTGAGTTAATTACCTAAGAGTCTGATTTATAAATGTTATAGTAGCTCATGTTTTTATCTAAGATTTTTTAAATCAATAAGTCCTATTTAGTAAAACTAATAATATTATCAGTTTTTTCTAATTTTTAAAACTAAGACATTATAAATTTTACATAGTAATATTTCAAATAATTGTTTCACTAACTGATGAAAAAAAATAGAACATGAGATTAAACGTTTTTACCCTTCTACTTATTGTTTTGATTCAACTATTCAATAAAACAAAGAATATCATCAATTTTTTCAATTTTAAAACTGAGGACATTATCAGTTTTTTCATTTTAAATTTTTTTTTTTTTTTTGCACATCAATGTTCCATCGTCATACTTCTTTATAGACACAAAATTTTCAGTTTTACACAAAAAAATAATTCAATTTTTTCAAATATATATATATATATATTAAATATAATTTGTTTTTGCAATTTTTTCAATTTGAAAGTTAATCTTTTAAAGTTTTGAAAATCAAAATAAATGTCAAATCATTATGTTCTTTTATAAATAATCATAAATGATGAACAATCATTATTTAAATAGTAATTCCGCTTATGAAAAATTTAATGGGATTAGAAAGTCTAAAAAAATCTTAGTTAGGACTTAATGGAGTATAAGTTCATCAATTAAGACTTCTATATAAATGTCCCTTTTGTTTATTTTGAAGGACATTTTATTTTCAATTTTATATCTTAATTTATCTGTTGACTTTTTTTTGTCTATCTGTTCAAATTTATATCTATTTGTTTAAATTATTTTCTATCTGTTTAAATTTTTTATCTATATGTTCAAATTTATATTTATCTGTTCAAATTTTTTTAACCTATCTGTTGATTTTTTTTATTTGTTGAATTTTTATATTTTTTTCTATCTGTTCAAATTCATATCATTTTCAAACTCTCTTTTTCTATCTATTTCTCTCTCCACCTCTCTATTTTCTCTCTATCTATTGAAAAATCTCATTATTTTTGTTTTATCTATTGAAACAACTCTCACTTCCTCCTCCCACCACCGCCACCTACATATATATGTTCAAATATTTTATTTGTTTAAAATTTTAACTTATCTGTTTAAAATTTCAATATCATCAACAACAACAACAATAGATCTGAGCCAAGAAAAAAAAATCTGAGGCAAGAAGAAGAAAAGGGAGGAAGAAAAAAAGAAAAAGAAAAAAAGAGAGGAACCTTTCAAAATTTCTTATCTATAGTTGAATATACAAATGAAAATACAAATTTATAGATGAAAATGCAAATCTCACCTCATTCAACAGATCAACTCATTTTTTTATCTGTTTAAATCAAACACAAACACAAACACAATAAAATTACAAACTGATCAACTTCACAAATTTCATAATCAAACACAAACAAATTTCAAAATCAAATATTTATCAAATCAAAACTATTTATTTATAATAATAAAAATTTTAAAAATTCTGATATATATATATAAGTGTTACAGAGCAATCATGTTTCTAATATAAACATATATATAATAAGAAACAATAAATAAATACAAAACTTTCTTACTGATGGATATCTACTGAAACCAACGAATGTATATATACTCTAGAACCAATAAATAATAAATAAATAAATAAAGTAATTTAACATATATATATATATATACACATCAGAGCCTCTTCTTGCTGATGGATACCTACTAGAAGTACAAGACCTTCATGCAAGTCCCACACTTGCAGTCCTTCAAAGCATTTTTGCCACAAGAAGTGGTGCTAAGCAAGAACGACCAGAAGTCCTCGGTAACAGATCTACTTAGATCTATGACCGGTGGCACTGGTGGTGGTTAGATGGCGACGGTGAGAAAGCGGCGGTCTACGTGGTCTCGAATCTAGAAACGACAATGAATTGTCTGCTAGAGAGCAACGGATGAAGAGGAAGAGAGAGAGAGAGAGAGAGAGAGAGAGAGAGAGAGAGAGAGATGGATAATAGAGAGAAACAAAGATCTGAAAATGAGGATTTGAGGAATGTATCCAATATACATATATATGCTAGGGTATTTTGGTCATTTTGTATAAGCATATCCTTATGGACAATATATTTCAACGCGCAACCTTTGGCCAAACAAAATTCAACTTTGGACTTACACATCGAGTCTCCTTTTAAAAATTAGAATTTCACCATTATAACATGTCCGGGGGTACCCGTGCATGTTAAACAGTTCAAACTCTCAACTTCTTTGATCTAGTCTCACGAGTCCAATGTGAAACATAGATGAGAGTCCAGATTTGGCAACTTTTATGAAAAATCTGTTTGAATACAAAATCTTTGCCAAAAATAGACTACATTACCAGATCTTAGAGTCGTCACCTAATATTTTTGAGAAAATTAGGAGACCTATGACTTGTGCCAAAGCCACTGGCACTATTCATCGTAACCAAGGATGCTTGGCTCGAAATCTTAGGTATAAGAGGGGGATGTCATTAATTAAGCACCCTCATTCACTCGATCAAAAAATTGGCCTCTACTAAACCATAATATGAGTTTTATTAACTTTGTATGTTCATATTTTGGTTATTAAATAACTCTTATAATTTACTATATGAAGCATACAAGTATAGACTATACCATCTACTGTAATGACTCGGATTCTAATTCGTATTGGATTGGTATAAATTAGTACCCGTCACCTTAAAACATGTATGGTTGTCGGACTCTTGACATTGATGGGTTGGCAAGTGAACTCTAAATATTATAATTGAGGATCTTTGGAGGATGTTTGGAACCTTGATTGAAGCCTTAACAAGGTATTTAGGCAAGATTAGATCAAAAGTCTCAAATTTGAGTTTTCATTTTTGACCAACCTTCACTCTTTAACATTTTTCTCCCTCCATACTTTGTATTTGAATGTAAGGCTGGAACCATTGGAAAACTTGTTTCCGGGGCTTCGATTTGGACATAAGAACGAATTAAAATGGAGTTCGAACAAGAGAGTTATACCTATTTGAATTGTTAGTGCCTTTGCTGGTTTTCTCTGGAGTCGACACCCGAGTTCCAAAGGTAGACCCTTCTCTTGCTGTTTTGTCCTGGGTCACATTCTAAAATAAAGGGTCGACACCTGAGTTCCAAGGATCGACCCTTGGCTGCAGAAAACATTAATCTTCCAGCTTTTCTTCTTAAGGGTCGACACCTTAGTCCTAAGGGTTGACCCCTGCGTGTTATTTCCATAATTTTTGGGTTCGAATGGGTCCTACTTTTGGGGGTTTTGGACTTATTCTTTGCAATGACCTTAGGGCTTCTTTTCTACTGCTATAAATAGACCCAACACTCTTCTCTCTCATGATTTCCTCTTCATCTTTCCTCTCAAACAGTGAGCCTCTCTCCTCTCTCTCTAAACCCAACTTTTTCCCACTTAGATCGCTAGATCTACTCGTCTAGAAACATCTTCTCGCCTAGGTCCCTTTGGGAGTAGAGCGCGTCAAGGGCTTTCTTTTGATCCAAGGACTTCGAGATTTCATCAACTATGGGTTTCTCCGAGTTTTCTTTTCATTTCTTTGAGGTAGGGATACTTTTATCCTAGTGTTTCTTTATTTTGAAGAGATTTCATGGTATTGTTGTGACTTATAAGCTAATTTGAGGATCTTATTGGATTAAATCCATGTTTTATATAAATAAATCATTTTACTTGACTTTTGCTCGAAATTTCTTAACTTTTTTTTCAAAAACATATATATAAATGTTGTTAGAACCTATATCTATGATGGAGGAGAAAAACCCCTAAATTTGATAAAAACCCTAACTTTTCAATTTGAGTAGAAAACACTAAATTGAGTGCAATTTCCTTTGATTCATGGAATATTATGAACAATCAAGAGATGAAAGATGTGGATGTTGATATAGTAAAGGAATTGTGACTTGAATGTTATTATTCTTTGAACATTATGTGGTGTTTCATCTATTGTGATGGATGATGTTTGTTGATGGAATTAAAATGTGATGGAATTGTTAATTGTGCATGAGTCCGGGTAAGAGTCGATTTAGGAAATGTGGTGTTGTGTTGGTACCCGCACGGGGAGTTTAAAAGGTGCCCAAATGCTTTGTCTAGGCTTATCACTGGACGAATGTGGGAAAAATATTTTTGGGTATCCACACAGTCCTGTCGTATAATAGCCAACGAAAGTAGAAAAATTGACGGTTTTCTTGGGTGCCCACTTCCTGCCGTATAATAGCCGGCAAATGTAGGGGATGGTTTTTGAAACTAAAGCAACTTGTGTTGGACTCTTACATGGGACTCATGGTTTATTTCCATTAATATGATTGTTTAATTATTGTGTTGTAAAGGTGTGAAATGTAATGGTCCATACTTAATTGTTACGTATTTACATAATTAATGAAAATTACATGTGTTCATAACTCCTTATTATGTTTTGTCTCAAGGGTGCCATAAATTTATTCGAATGATTAAATACTTGGTTAAATGTATTCCTACTGGGCATATAGCTCACCCTTATTCTATTATTCAGGAAATAATGTTGTACAACTACAGTGGTGACTTGAAGTAAGCTGTTTTGGGATTGACAGTTGACAATATTTTGTTGAGACTTAGAGTTTTGTAATAGGGTTGTTAGACTTATTTTGTTATTCTTTTGTACACCCATGAGGTTCTGTTATTGTAATTGTCATCTTGTTTATAGAACTTGGAGTTGGATACAAGGTTTTAAGGACATGTAAATAGAGAAGTTGTAAATTTTAATTCTTAGTTCAGTGAAAAGGATGGCTTTGGGGTGTGTTGTTATATTGGTTACGATGGATTCATGTATGAAATAACAGGGCGTTACACCTACTTTGGAACAACTTGGTTTCATGTAGTTTGAAAGAGTTTTGAAGTCATACAACTCAAAGAAATTGAGTTTACAAACATAAAAATCAGTATCATTCCAAATTAAGCGACACAACCCCCATCCACTAGCATTCATACAGTTATACCAAGTAAGCAAGTAGCCTAATGGTAGAATAGTAAACATAGTAAGAAAAACACACACAAATGGGATGTTAAAGCATAAAAACTTACATGTTTACCGACGTCCCACGAATAGTTACAAAACAAAGTTAGCGAAATATGCATGACCTTATATACAAAATCCTAATGCAATTCATTCATGAGATGTAACTAAAGATTTAGCTTCTAATATATAACATGTGAATTATCTCAAGAACGTGAGGTAGCGCACATAATCACATAAGAATTGATTAAATTCATAAATACATACTTAGTCAAATCAAGATGCATGAAAAGCATGGATAGGATTAAAAACAAAATATGATGCTTATGTACAAATAAGGAAAGCAAGTAAAGAACGGGATAGAAAAAAGCGGGGCGGGAAATTATTACAACACTTTGAATAAATAATTACAAACCGAATGAGAGATAGAGAAAGAAAATGTCACAAAAAAAAAAAAAATTAAATCTCACAAAACTCTCAGATGAAAATTAAAACAATAGCTTCAAGTGTCTTGGAGACCATCGGAAGTTAGTATGCTCAATGCCAGAACACTACTCCGTTCTATCCAAAAGAAGTTAACTGGTCAGCCGGCCAACTAGGCCTAGCAAAACCTATCTTGTTGCAACAATGAGAAAAGAACAAATAAGGAATATGTAGGTGGCTCAACTTAACCACTCCCGGTTAGATTACAATAAAACTAATGTGAAACTAAAATAAGAAAATAAATATAGGATAGAAAGTGAAAGAAAATGAATAATTGAAAACTAATTACTTTCGGTTAGATTACAACAAAACAATATGAAATGAAAGCAAGAAAATGAATACAAGATAAAAAATGCAAGGAAAATGAAAAAATTAAAAATTCACATTCCAAAGAAATATTGAACTTCTTGATTTCCAAACTTCCTCTTGATCAACCGCAAGGTTATGAATTGCGTTCTTAACTCTCAATTCAAAATTTTAGAATATGAGCTAGAACGGTGGTTTCAGACAAGTGTAGGAAATGAGTGATCGGTTCTTCAACTTGGCAAAGACTACCCTCTCTTTGATCAAAACTCTAGAATTTAACTATAATAACATGACTTGGATGACTTTTGTAATAGGAGATGAGATATGGTGTATGGCTTAAGAAAATGGAAGTTCACAACTAACATTTAATTTTAGCTAACTCTTGAATTCAAAGCTTAAACTCTCTTCTTCTCTATCTCTAGCCTTCTCTACTCAATCTATCATTCTTCTCCTCTCAACAATCCTATGTATTCATATATGCAATGCAAGTGGAGAAATAGTAGAAGACAAGAATGGAGCATAATGAAGATAATGGCGTAAATAGAGCACTAATGGAGCTAATAGAAGACAAAAGTGGAGCATTACCTTCAATGGATTAAGCACTAAGCAATAGAGGATGAGTATACATGCATTCAATGCATAATGGGTCAGAAAAATGGGTTATGAAGTGCCCCATCTGAACCAACATAAAAATTGGGCGAATCTGTCTCTGGGCGGTCGACCGGCCGGTTTACTGGTCAAAGAAGAAAATGCCTGGTTTGCTTTAGTTCAGTCCAACTTCGCTCTAGGTGTCCAACAGGGCTTAAACACTTGACCAATAGGGTTGGGAATAAAGCTCAAATTTCATCTCTCTTCTTGAGGATTGTGTGAGAAACTGTAACAACCCCGACATGTGATTAACTATTAATCTATGATTAAGAATGCCTAATAAGTAATTAAGGTGAAATTTCGAATTAATTGCATGTATGTTGCATTCTTTGTGTTTATATATGTTCATGGTAGGAATATATGTCTGTATTTCTGTTTTGTTTTGCAAATTGAAGGTCTGATCGGCGTCCGATTGAGAAATTGACTTGATTTATGTGTTATTTAGAATTTTTAGAATTTTATGGTAGGTTGAATTAAAATTCGATTCGAAACCAAATACTTAGGATAAATTGAATAAACTAGGCTAGATTAATTAGTGTTAATCACTCTTCATTAGTAAATACTAATTAAGCCTATATAAGGCTAAAGTTGACTCAAGAACCTTCCAAATATACACACCTTCATCATCTTTGCCCATCAAAAACGTGAGAGGGAGAGAGAGAACTTGAGGGGAGAGAAATTCAAGCTAAAGAAGGAGAATTATAAGGAATTTAGAGGAGTTGGCTTGGAGATTCAAAGAACTAATTATTAAGAGCCCAATTGGAGAGTTTAGGTAAGAATCCAACTCTTAATGTTGTATTTAAGTCACCAAATGTAAGAATTCAAAAGAATATAGGATTAAAGACATGATTTAAGCTAAGGAATAAGAAAATGGGAGGAATTCAACCATGCATGCACAAAACACTAAGATTTGGAAGTTGGTTCTCAAGAATTCATACATGCATGAGTCTATAGTTGCATAATATTAAGAATTCAATATGATTTGGTACTTATCACTTCATTTGTTCATGATTTTGAAGCAAAGAGCTCATAACATTGCATGCATGTTATGTTTTCATAAGTTTAAAGTTTACTTTAGAAGAATTCACTTGTTTTTGGACTTGATTTTGCAAAATGACTTTCAAATTATGAAGTTCTATGAGTTTACGAGTGTTTCCTCAAGTTTTGGGTCCAAAAGATGTGTTTTGAACCATTGAATTCAAGTTTTGAAGCTTGGAAGCAAATTTGGAAATTCCATAATTCTGCTTTTGCGCTCGAGCGACAGATTCTGCGCTCGAACGACAGATCTTGCACCCCAGTGACCACTCTGTGTTTTGCACCTCCACTCGAGCGACAAAAAGTTGGCTCGAGCGTAAAATGCATGCTCCCAGAAGTTTACAAGTTTTATAGACCATTCATGCGACAAGAGTTGCGCTCGAGCAAAGGCCTCAGTCTCTCACTAAAACAACCGTCGAGCGGAGAATTCATATAACCAGTACTTTTGCAGAGTTTACAAATAGCTCGAGCGAGGACCCTATTTTCAATGAATCTGACTAAGTATTTTCAAAAACATTTTGGCATCCTCATTGCATCCTAGGTATTCCTAGGCCATCATTAAGACATAATAAGGAGGATAAGACTTAGAAACACGCTATCCGAAATGAAATGAAATAAGTTACGTACTATTCGAGTGTGTATTTCAATGTGTGTGTCTATTATGTTTGTGTCGGTCACGTGTCACAAGTTATCTGATTCGTTTGCTCTATCTGTCTGCTTTTGGAACCATTTATGAGTAATAACTTTGTAAAGCTATGTTCACGTTTAAGTATTTCCTTATATGATATAATATGCAAGAAATGATTTGTTTTCTAAAATGTTATGTTCTGTATCAATAAATGATTGTCCATATATTGAAAAGTATTCGTAGCATCCTTAGCACATGGCCTTTGCCCAGGGATAATAATACCGTGGTCTCATGGCCCTCACCTGGGGATAACAATACTGTGGCTTAAGCATGTTATTTGTTCCCGGTACTAGAGGCTCCTTTATAGAACTGGTCAAGGATGGCCCTTAATGCTATGTATCTGATCTGTTAGCGCTAATAGATGCACCATATATGATTAAGCATGAACTCTGATTTCTATATATGATTGAACAAGAATATGAATATGAATCTGTTACTGTTTTTAGAATCTGATATGGGACATCATTCATTTAACCATTTACCTTGTTATTATTCACTGAACTCCCGCTCACCCTATTTATATTATGTATGTAGGTGACTAGACGCATGACCGGGCTCAGAGTTGATAACCTGGAATTTTGGTTTGTCAGCCAGCCTTTGTGCCTCCTGAGGAGGTTCCGAACGTCATGTGGTCATGTTTTGTGAACATTTAATATTTTGTTTTCTTTTTGGAATATGAACAAGTTTTCCGTTTATCTGTATATTGGGCTAAGTCCCCTTTTGGCTGTATCTGTAATGAATGTGACGTAACACTACTGTAATTATGACGTCACGTATATGTATAGAATGGTTTGAAATTTATGTCTCATATATGTCTACACAGCTCAATAGACTATGTATATTTTTATATTTGCTTCCGCCAGCCCCTTATATTTTATTATTCAAGTCAAAGGCTTTCGGTAATCCGAGAATTACTAGTCGGTTACGACGTTAAACCTGTAAGGGCGGGTTTGAGTCATGACAAAAACACATTCTAATTGCCATTGTCGGATAATCAAAAGGAAACGCCCCAAGTCTTAGGGCCCATCAAAATGGGGTGTCTACATCCATACTTATCCAGTTTTTAAAATATTAAGGGTTTATTATACTTTTTAACCCTAAACTATCGTCAAATTGTCGATTGAATCCCTAAAATTTCGATTGAATCTATTTATAATTCCAAAAGTATACAAATCAAAGTCTATTTAGTCCCTAAACTATTGATTGAATCTATAAAGGTGGCATTTAGTTTACTTCTCAAAACTCAACTCTGTTTTTAAATTATGATTTAGATGTTACATGTTAACCAAACATATTTTTAAAATACAACTCAAAATTACTTTCAAAACTCTTATTATTATTATTATTATTAATCAATATGTTTTCTTTCCCCTCTCTTCTCTTGTATTCTTACATTTTATACATCAATCAATCAATATATATATATATATAAATTACAAACGATCTCAAAATTATTTTCAGAACTTATAACCAAATAAATTTTCTCTTTTCAAATCATGATTCAAAAACTAAAAACTCAAAATATAACTCCACACTCAAATCATAATTCTAAAACTAAACCAAACAGACCCAAATTTCTAAAATATTTCAAATATATTTAGTCCCTAAAAAGATTACAAAAATAAAATATATAAATTAGTAAAAGGCCCTCCCCAATTAAGATTTTATTGCAAAAAATCTTTAAAATTTTTATTTTCTATTTAAAAGGTATATTATTTCATTGTGTGTTTAAATTAACATTAGAGTATGATTTTTCATTCTTACCAATAAATTATATGAATATTAAATATATTAAAAAAGTAGAATTAGATAATTAAAAAGAAGAAGTTAGCGAAAAACTTAAAAACAAATAGTTTGTTAGCAAAAAACTTATAAACAAATAATTATAAATTATAAATGAAATCTGGCACATAATACTAGATACATGCAAGCACGTATCCATTGTAGAAAATAGGTAAGAAAATATTATAGATAATTACTCTAATCCTTATAAAGGAAATTCAATATGTGAATTGACGCCCACTTTTGAAAGACAGAATAAAAATTTAAGATTTTTTGAAATAAAATTTTAATTAGATAGGGTATTTTACTAATTTATAATATTTATAGGCTTATATTTTATTTTTGTAATTCTTTTAGGGACTAAATAAGTTTGAATTAAATGTTTAAGGGATTTAATAGATTCGATTGTTTTACTTTAGGTATATAGTAGACACAATCGATAATTTATGGACTGAATAGATAATTTGGCGATAGTTTAGAGATATAAAGTATAATAAACCCAACTAGTAATAATAAAAAACTTTGTTCCAAAAAAGAAATAAATAAAACACTTCAACCTTTTATATTTTTGTAATGTTAATTTTGTACGTGAAATATAAGACTGGTTTAGTATAATTTTTTTAAGGGGTACTTACACATAAGTGCTAATTTATAAACTTATATTTCATTAAGTCCTAACTAAGATTTTTTAAACCTAAGTCTTATTAAATTTTTAATAATTGGAATTGTCTTTCAAATAATGATTATTCATCATTTATGATTATCTATAAAGGAACATGATGATTTGACATTTATTTTGATTTTCAAAACTTTAAAACATCAACTTTCAAATTGAAAAAACTATAAATAAAAAAAAAATTATGTGAAAGTATTTGTTTTTTGAAAAAACTGAATTATTTTTTGTGCAAAACTGAAAATTTGTATCTGTAAAGGAGCGTGATATGAAACATTGATATGCAAAACTGGAAAAAAAAAAAACAAAAAAAAAAAAAAAACAAAAAAAAAAAGAAAAAAGAAATGATAATGTTCTTAGTTTTAAAATTTAAAAAAAACTAATAATGTTTTTAATTTTATTGAATAGTTGAATCAAACCAATAAGTAGAAAGACAAAAACGTTAAATCTCATGCTTTGTTTTTTTTTTTATCAGTTAGTGAAATAATTATCTAGGACATTACGATGCAAAATTAATAATATTTTTTGTTAGACTTATTTATTTTGATGATTTATTTAATTATGTTTTAATTTATTTGAAAGAGAAAAATAGAATCCAAAATTTATTTTGATGATTTATTTAATTATATTTTAATCAAAATTTATTTTGATAATTTATTTGAAAGAGAAAAGTAAAATCAAAATTTATTTTGATAATTTATTTGAAAGAGAAAAATAGAATCAAAATTTATTTTGTCCCATTATTTCTCACCTAAACTTTTATCCTAAATATTGTTAGAATGTATTTAATATTTGACTAAATCAGGAGTTCAAATAGCCCAAAATAAAGGTTCAAACAGCCTAGCACAGTAGCAAGCCAAAAGGTTCAAAAGGTTCAAGTAGAAGATATTCAAATTAGTAATGATGGAAGTACAACGGCTATAAAGGTTCAAAAAGCCAAAATGTTCAAAAGGTTCAAATGGAAGATATTCAAATTTGTAATGATGGAATGGAAGATATTCAAATTAGTAATGATGGAAGTACAACGGTTATAAACGGCTATAAATTCAAATGACTACAATGGTTATAAACGGCTATAAATTCAAATGAATACAACGGCTATAATTTTCATTATATATACCAAAACCTCTAATGTAAACAAGTTACAAAAAACCTGAAAATATTCTTTGATCTATAATCACTCACATCTATTTTCAGAAATTATACACTGAGACGTATAGCTTTAAGTCCATCTTTCCTGTGTGAGATTTATAGAAAAATCAAAACTTCATTTTATATATCTATCTTTGAGAGATATTTATTGTAAACTTTCTTTGAAAGCAAAAATATCATTTCATCTTGGAAAAGTGTTACAAATACTGTGTTCTTAAAATCTTGAGACTGATTGTGAATCACCTAAGATTTATAAGGGTTTGGACTTGTGAAGTCTGTGTAAAATCCGTGGAGGATTACTCCATTTATAAAGAGGTTGCTAGAACCCCTGTGAAGCTAGAAGATAGTGGAAAATCTTAAGTAAAACTTGAGGAGTGGATATAGGCTTGGTTGAAGCCGAACCACTATAAATCTGTTTGTCTCCTCTTCCCTAATCTCTTTACTTTCCTACTACTGCTATATCTATCTAATAGTCATGTGCTAATCATTTGATTTACCCTGTATGTTAGTTATACTTCATTGTTATTTTGCTTGATCATTTACTGCTAAGTTCATCATTGTGCTTGTTAATAATTTGTTGCACCAGTAGTTAATTTTATTGGGGTATTATTAATTTTAATTTGTAGAAACCTAATTCACCCCCCCTCCCCCCCTTTTAGGTTGCTTTTGGATAACAATTGGCATCAGAGCCTGGGACTCTTGTTTAGATTTAACAATTTTGAGTTTTTGATCCATAGCAACCATGTATTCTACTTACTCTGCTGTAGGACAAGCTAGCAATAGGACAACTCTCTTTGATGGTAGTAATTACATTCATTGGAAAGAAAAAATGACTTTGTATCTTCAAGCTACCAATTATGCTTTGTGGTTCATTATCACTAAAGGTCCTAAAATCCCTACCAAGATAGTAGACCATATCAGTGTGCCTAAACTTGAGGATGAATTTGATGAGCGTGATTATAAACTCCTTCAAGCTAATGCTAAATCCAAGCTTATTCTTGTGTGTGGACTAGATGCAAATGAGTACAATAGAATTTCTGGGTGTATTACTGCTAAAGAGATTTGGGATAAACTTGAAATCACCTATAAATGAACTAGCCAAATAAAAGAGTCTCGGATTGACATGCTTATTCATGATTATGAATTCTTTACTATGGAATCATTTGAATATATTTCTGAGATGTTTTATAAATTTACCAGTATGATTAATGCTCTAAAATCTCTTAGTAAATCTTATACTAATGATGAACTTGTAAGAAAAATACTTAGGTCTTTGCCAAATGAATGGGAAGCTAAGGTTACAACTATCCAAGAAGCAAAAGACCTAACAAAATTAGGCATTGAAGAACTTCTAAGCTCACTCTTGGCTCATGAACTTTCAATGATGGATTACAACAAAAAGGAAGCCATTTGGGAAGAAAATGATGGAGTAGCCAACCTATGTCTCATGGCTCTTAGAGAAAAAGAATTCACTCAAGATAAGGTAATTTCTAATTATGTAGAACTTGAAAGTGCTTTCAATGAATTACATGACATATTTAGAAATGTTTGTGTTGAGAATTCTAAATTAAAAAAATTAGTTACTTCTCTTTCAAATGATGTGAATGTTTTGAAAATGGAAAATGCTACTTTGAAAAATGACTTTGTGTCTATTGCCAATGAGAAAAACATTTTGAAAAACAATGTTGAGGATTTAAACAAAACTCTTGAAAATTGTGTTTTTGACAAAATAGGCATTGGTTTTGATCCTCCCAAACCTTTTATGAGATTAAATGTTCTTGAGACTAATCCCTATGGACCCAAGAAAGTATGGGTACCAAGAAAGAAATTAAGATATTTTGTAGGTGGAATCTCAAAGAACACCAAGAACTTCGAGAGGAAATGCACAACAAAAGTGTTCAATCTAAAGAGCAAAATCAGCTCCTACAAGAAGAAGAATGATTAAATGAAAATCACCAAGATAAACAATAGAGGTAATGTATGGGTAAAGATTCCAAAGAGGTAAATGAAGATATAACTCCTAACACACCTTTAAATTTAAAGTTCTATATTCTTTAAGGTGTGATTTGTGTACAATAGGTTGTGTCTAATCATTGCTTCCATGTAACCTAATTGTACTAAGTTTGCTAAGTCATGTTCTGCTAGTTTCTTTCAAACATTCATTGAACTCAAAAATGAAAATTATATTATTTTGATGAATGCCTATTAGAATATGAATGATTCATGTGTTCAATAACATTGTATATCATGTCATCCAATGCTATGAAAAAGAGATAAAAAGTGATAAATATTTTTTGTGAGCATACTTTTCACATCTTATATATGACTTCATACTAATATGTTAATTCTTTTTTGAGTCATATCTTTGTAGAATCAATTTTGATGTCATAGCATGTTTTTGAGATGTATACTGTCTTTATTTTGAATTATACATTTATGATCTCAAGAATATGCTCAATATGAAAATTTCATGCTTATATGCTTTACATTGGAATATTTAAATGAGTTATGAAATTAGTTGATTATGATCCATTAACAATGTCTAAATGAAAAAAAGTATCATATGTTTGTAGAGACATTGCATCTATCCTATTGAATATCTTTTGAATATGGATTATATTGGCATACATCTCATGAAATGCTTTTGATTGATAAATTGTTGAATTAATTATTTATAGCATTCATTTTGTGTTCTACATTGAGTAAAATGTTTTATCACACTTGAGTATGTGGATTGAATTGATGAAAATGTCTCTTGATAATGTTATGTGATTAAATGAGATTGTTGCATTATTTTTTTAATAAAACAAATAGTATAACACTATTTTCTTATGCATATTATGCTATGTGCTACAACTTGAAAATTCTAAAAAATAACATTCTAAACTCTTGTTTGATCATTGAATTATTTTTCACTTTTTAAGTTTGTGATAAGAAGTGATTTGTGCTGTATTTTTATTGAGTAATAGTGATTGTTCTATGAATACTATATTTACACAAATCACATTAGAAAAGGGTAGCACCAACTTAGGGGGAGAAATCATTTTGCTAACATACTTGTTAAACCCTTTTGAGATGAACTCCTCATGAAAGAAAATTGAAGATTGAAAAGCTTCCATCTCTTAAACCTAACGTATGCCTCATATACTCTCTCAAGCTTTTGAGGTAAAAATTCTATCTTATAGCGTTTGAGCTAATATTGTTATTACTTTAATATGAAAAAGATTGATTATGCTTCATATGATTTGCAATGTATACTCTGTGATGATGCTCTTGCCTAAAAATCATGTCTATGCTTAAAATGTGTGCTATATATTGAAACTCATGATTTTTCTTGGCATATGGATTGCTATACCTTGAAAATGCTTCATTTTTTGGATTTACATTAGCTCCATAAGATTATATTGAGTTCAACTTATTATAAGCAATATTTGGTATTCTACATAATGCTTGAGCTATGATTGTTAAATCTTCTAGATTGCATATTAGTATCCTTGGTAGATTGCATGTTGGTATCATTTTGGCATCCTATTTGATATTATTGACGAAAACATTTCAGTTATGAGCTTTCATTTATCATATCTCCTATTGATTTTGCCAAATGAAACAATGGGAAGAATTTAAACTTGATTATTTTTTAAAATCCTCTCAGTTTCTATTCTGTTTTTGATATCAAACTTATGGGCTTGCACTTTCACATGTTACTATTTTTTTTCTCATTATTGTCAAATGGTATGAACTTCAATTGTATGATCATTATGTACTATCATTTTTTTGGTACCATATAGCTACCTTGATATGGATGACTATTTGTGCTTGATTTTGTTGAAAATGTCATCAAGGGAGAAAAAGAGACTTGATTGTTTTAGTATTTCTGATTATTTTGGTATCTCTAGACTTTTGGTATCTTAATTCTTACAACATGACTTTTGAGCTGATTAGTTGTTGATAATGTAAGAGGAAGATCATTTTTCTCAAGGAAGAGTGACTTGAACTTTAGCTCCATATTTATGCTCTTGCTTGGCAACCTTGTTTGATCTATACACTGTTATATCTATTATAGTCTTGAGATTGGTATGCTCTTGCTAAGAAATTGAGAATTAAATCATGCTCAAATGCTTCTCATATACTCATTAACAATTTGGTCTCTCATTATTATTATTATTATTATTTTGGCTTAATTTTCTTATTTTTTTTTCTCTGCTTTTTAATTTCATTTTTCAGTACTTAAATATAAACACAACAACAAATCAAAATACAAATATTTATATAAAAAAACCAAAAAAAAAAAGAAAAATAAAAACACCCTTCATTTTTTTTTTTACGGTTACACGCCGATCAAAATAAATATTAAAAAAAAAAAAAAACCCTTCATTTTTTTTTTCGGTCATACGCTGATCTTACTTACTCGCCTCTTCCATCGTTTTCTTCTTCTTTTTATCACCTTGGGTGACCCTTGACACCGCTGCCCCCGTGCTTTCGTCGAGAGCGACAACTCCCCGCTGATTATCAAAGGCCAAGAACGACATTGCCCCAAATCGGGCCATGGAGGCAATCTTCCATTTAAGCTCTTTATTTTTGGCCTTCAGTGCACCTATTTCTGCTCGCGCATCCTTGTACATGCACTGGAGTAGAGAGAGTTGGGCGTTGACTTGATGGAGCTCACTCGTCCTGTTCTGCAATCGATGAGCCAATTTTGTGACTGCCGTCATCGTCTCCATACAGGACGTCAATGTGAAATGATTGGCTTCTATGTCAGATTGAGCTGCCATGATTTGCTCAATCGATATCATAGGAAGGTTGGGAAAAGTGGGCGCCGAGACACTTGGCCCAGCAGTGCTTACGGGATCATTCAGGGCCGGAAAGAGAGTAAAGGGACGGGACGAGACCATGTAGTAAGAGAGAGAGATGTAATCGAAATGAGAGTAGTTTTTGGCAACATTTCTACTCTGTTCAGTCTCACTGTTCTATCTCTCTCACGAAGGGAATGAGGAAGAAGAAGGCGAAGAGAGTGATTAAGAAGAAGGCGGAGGAGAAGACGACAAGAGGGAAAGAGAGCCGAGGCAGCTGATTGACTGATTGACCCGTTTCACTTTTGTCGGTTGGCTGATGCAAAAGCGAGGACGCATGTCCGACGTGATTTTTGACGAACAAAAAAGAGACGCGGGCGAATCATATATATATATATATATATGTTTTCATTATCTATTTTTTGATGCATTTATCCTTATCATTTTTCTCCTCCTCCAGATTCTGACCCATGATTTTCTTTTGATAATGTCATAAGGGGAGAAATTATATGATGTTATGTATTATGGTATTATTTTCAAACTAATCTGATGTTATGTATTTATAGTTTGATATTTTAATCTTATATCATGTCATTGATTAAAGCTTATTTATTACATATGTGCTAACCTATGTATTTAGAAATGAATTCAGGGAGCATGACTTGAGGGGGAGCCTTTCTTACTCCCAAATCAAATCAAAACATCATTGTGTGCCATCATCAAAAAGGGAGAGATTGTTAGACTTATTTATTTTGATGATTTATTTAATTATGTTTTAATTTATTTGAAAGAGAAAAATAGAATCTAAAATTTATTTTAATGAGAAAATTATATGATGTTATGTATTATAGTATTATTTTCAAACTAATCTGATATTATGTATTTATAGTTTGATATCTTAATCTTATATCATGTTGTTGATTAAAGCTTATTTATTACACATGTGGTAACATATGTATTTAGAAATGAATTCAGGGAGCATGACTTGAGGGGGAGCCTTTCTTATTCCCAAATCAAATCAAAATATCATTGTGTGTCATCATCAAAAAGAGGGAGATTGTTAGACTTATTTATTCTGATGATTTATTTAATTATGTTTTAATTTATTTGAAAGAGAAAAATAGAATCCAAAATTTATTTTGATGATTTCTTTAATTATATTTTAATCAAAATTTATTGTGATGATTTATTTGAAAGAGAAAAATAGAATCAAAATTTATTTTGTCCCATTATTTCTCACCTAAACCTTTATCCTAAATGTTGTTAGAATGTATTTAATATTTGACTAAATTAGGAGTTCAAACAGCCCAAAACAAAAGTTCAAACAACCTAGCACAGTAGCAGGCCAAAAGATTCAAAAGGTTCAAGTGGAAGATATTCAAATTAGTAATGATGGAAGTACAACGGCTATAAAGGTTCAAAAGGCCAAAATGTTCAAATGGAAGATATTCAAATTTATAATGATGGAGTGAAAGATATTCAAATTGGTAATGATAGAAGTATAACAGCTATAAACGGCTATAAATTCAAATGACTACAATGGCTATAAACGGCTATAAATTCAAATAAATACAACGGCAATAAACGGCTATAATTTTCATTATATATACCAAAACCTCTAATGTAAACAAATTACAAAAAAACCTAAAAATATTTTTTAATCTATAATCACTCACATCTATTTTCAGAAATTATACACTGAGACGTATAGCTTTAAGCCCATCTTTCCTATGTGAGATTTACAGAAAAATCAAAATTTCATTTTATATATCTATCTTTGAGAGATATTTATTGTAAACTTTCTTTGAAAGCAAAAATACCATTTCATCTTGGAAAAGTGTTGCAAACACTGTGTTCTTGAAATCTTGAGAGTGATTGTGAATCATCTAAGATTTGCAAGGATTTGAACTTGTGAAGTTTGTGTAAAATGCGTAGAGGATTGCTCCATTTGTAAAGAGGTTGCTAGCACCCCTGTAAAGTTAGAAGATAGTAGAAAATCTCAAGTGAAGCTTAAGGAGTGGATGTAGGCTTGGTTGAAGCCGAACTACTATAAATCTGTTTGTCTCATCTTCCCTAATCTCTTTACTTTCCTACTACTGCTATATCTATCTAATATTCATATGCTAATCATTTGATTTACCCAGTATGTTAGTTATACTTCATTGTTATTTTGCTTGATCATTTACTGCTAAATTCATCATTATGTTTGTTAATAATTTGTTGTACCAGTAGTTAATTTTATTGGGGTATTATTAATTTTAATTTGTAGAAACCTAATTCACCCCCCTCTTAGGTTGCTTTTTTGGTAACATTTTTCATTTTAAAAATTGAGAAAAACTGATAATATTCTCAGTTTTATTAAATAAGACTTATTGGTTTAAAAAAATCTTAGATAAGACCTGAACTATCATAAGATTTGTAAATAAAACTTTTAAATAATTAACTCTTTCTTTTTAAGTTAAAAATTGATATTTCAAATAGACAAATGATAATAAGTGTCTTTAAGACACTAGTTAATATCAAAAATTTAAGGGAAAGTATTTATAAAAAAAAAAAAAAAAAGGTATAAAAGAGATTATTTTTCGAAATCTGAATATCATACTCAAAATTTGTGAAATTCAAAATTTTTAATTTTGTTTTGTATGTGGCCAGTTATTGTTGAATCAAGATGCTCTTTGTGATCTCTCTCATTGACTCCTTATTGGCTAGGTTATTGGGCTTACTTTTGGGCCTAATTTTGATGATTTGAACCGTTACATTTTAAGATTTGTTAAGTATATCATACCTGTAAAAATCAAGTTGATCGGATATTAGAAACTACATGTTCGAATCATCGAACTAAAAACCTTTTTTTTATAAAAAAAATTAATAAACAGTTTTTCGAAACACATACTGTCTGATATTCGATCAATTTGATTTTTTACAGATATGATATACTCAATAAATCTTAAAATGTGAACGATTCGGATCATCAAAATTAAACCTAAAAATAGGTCTAATGACTTAGCAAGTAGAGAGTCAAAGAGAAAACTCAAATAGAGGATTTTGATTCCTTACATTGAAATCAAAGAATTTCTCACTTCTAATTTTGTAAAATTTCATCTTTTTTTCCTTGCCATCACATTTGTCAACAATATCTACATGCATAAAAACACACAAGTTTCCCAACGTAGAAACCATGAAATTTCACACTTTCATGCCAATTGAAAATTTTCACATTTTTTGCATGAATGTAAAAGTGTGGAACAGTGAAGGGTTTTTTTTTTTTTTTCTTTTTTCTTGAACAGTGTAGGGTTGTTGAATTCTTGAATTTCACACTTCCATACAAAAAATGGACAATTCACACTTTTATACAGAAAGATGATATTTCACACTTCTATATAAGTTAGTATATGTCTTTTATATATAGATCTTATTAACGTTGTCACACTAGTTTTACTATTACTATTATTACCACCATCACCACCTCAACCAGCTTACCACCACCACAAATCACTACTACATCAAAATTACAACCAAATAAAAAATATATTTTCAATGAAAAATAACTTCAATAAAAAAAAATATAAAAAAATAATTTTCATCAAAATCAACGGACCGTAAGTGAAAAAATTTATGTTGTGCTCATGAGCCAACATATAACCATGCCACATACCAATTATCAATTCTCAATTTTTTTATGATATTTTTTAAATTTCAATATAAAGGGATAAATGTCACTATATATGCCAAATCACTATATATATATATATATTTTTCGTTCAGAAAAAAAAAAACGACTTCTCCTCTAGTGGAGACTTTAAACCGGACTCTTCCTTCCCACTCAACATCATCCTTATCTTCTTAATTGATTGGGCTTCCATAAACCTCACCCACTCACACACCAACAACAAGCTCAGCTTAAAAGTTGTGTTTGGTAAAAGAAAAAATAAAGGGTTAATTATACAGAAAAACCCGTTAATTATTAATAAATATCATTTTATCTATTTTAATTATAAATTTATACATTTTGACTCTCTTAATTATAAATATATATTACTTTTACCTATTTCAGATCATCTCCAAAAAGAGTATATTTGTACGGAATATTAATAAATATAAGTTCATAGAAGAGGGGGTGAAATGATACTAATAGTTGAAGAATCTTGGTGTAATTAACCCAAAAATAAATGATAAATTACACTATGAGTAATAAAAGATCATAGTTCCGATCAAAAAATACATATAGTTAATATTATAATTTTGATAAATTTATGTTGATCTTTTCTAATAATTGGTAATTTAGGGTCAAATGATACAATTTCGCTTTCCTTTACCTAATTACTCGAATTCTGCTAACAGTGTGGATGAGATGCATATGATGTTCGGAGTTAAGGACAGTAAAAGATGGGACTAGTTCCTTCCATACATCATCTCTTTATATTTCTATGTATTCTTTTTATGGGTTTTTATTCAAATTCGTATTGATAATATGAACCGTTTATTTCGTAGGCTCTGCAATGAAAGTCATCCATGCAAAAAATTAGTTTCATCGGACAACTATAAACACGGGAATAATCGTATTTTATTTTATAAAATAGATGGTTTTTGTTTAATTATATTTACCGTTCATTTTATTAGTCAAAATGTGATTCATTCTTGTATTTGTAATTGTCTGATGAAGTTAATTTTTTGTATGGATAGCCTTTATTGTGAAACCTACGAGATAAACGATTTGGATCATCGATGCGAGTCCAGATTGAAACCTACAAGAAGAATATGGAGAGATGAGATATGGAGGGGAGCTTATCATGTAAAAGATACCATAAACATCGTGAAGATTAAAATTGTGAAGATTAGATAAAAGTAATTCATTACTTGAAAGAAATTAGTGTAAATTTTGTCATCTTTTTGTCTTGTTTGGTTTGGTTTGTTTCTTCCGATTATTTGGGGGAAAATCAAAATATAATAAATAAAGAGACATTGTACAAGTAATTCTGAATAGTGCACTTCTTGCTTGTCAAGGTTGGAGGCTCCTTAAGTTTCTAAATTCTTTATTTGCTCAATTGATGAAAGGGATCTGCTACCTCCAGTTTGACTTTTGACATGCGACGAGGGGGGGCACATGCTTCTTGGGCCTGGGCCAATTTGCTCAAAGGGAGGGAAGTGCTTAATGGGGAATGAGATGGCAGGTTCGAAATAGGGCATCTATTAATTTTTGGGATGATTGTTGGATTCCAAAGGCTAAAGGCTTCACAGTGTTGTCCAATCGGGATCATGTTAATGTGGTTCAAAAGGTAAAGGCGGTCATTAATCCATGTACCAAAGAGTAGGATAGGGATAAGCTTAAGAACCTGGTTACAACTGAAGAGTGTGAAGCTATTTTTCCCATTCCAATTTCAGTTGATGAAAGGGAGGATCAACTGGTATGGCATCATGATCCCAAAGGGTATTACTCTGTGAAATCGGGGTACCAAACAGCCTTGTGTCAGGTTTATGATCGATTTGGTTTACCTTCTTCTTCTCTTGTATGGACAAACAAAAAATGTAAGCAGTTGTGGAGCCTGAAGATCTCTCCTAAGCTTAGACATTTTTTGTGGCAGGTTTGCAATAATTATATCGCAACTAAGCAAAATCTTTGTGTAAAGAGATGCCCCTCTATGGATACTTGTCAAGTGTGTCACAATGCTTCTAAGTCTATTGAGCACTTGTTATTTGGTTGTACCTGGACCAAAGCGGTGTGATTTGGTTGCGGTTTAGGTTTCAAATTTGACCCACACTCCACTGGTTCGGCAAAGAAGTAGTTTGGTGGTCTCTTTGTTCAGTTTAGGGACACAACTGCGGATAAAGCTATTCTCTACAAAATTGTGTGGGTTGCTTGGAACATTTGGAAAGCCAAGAATGAGTTCATTTTCAAGCATGCTCCAGTGAATCTGATGGGAACGATTGCTAAAGCCTGTCGTGTAGAAAGGGAGTATTTAGATGCCCAATTGGTCCCCCCAATTTCAGTCACCCCTTTTTCAACTTCTGGAGCAGGAAGCAACAGGGTGCTCAAGCTTGGTAGTAGGTCGCCTCCTTTGTTTGGGGGGGGGGGGGGGGGGGGGGGGTTGGGGGTGGTCTTGGAAAATGAATTGTGATGTGGCTTCCAATCTAAGATCAAGAATGGGTGCAATTGCAATCCTTCTTCAGGATGGGCATGGTTGCTTGATTGACAGTATGGCTAGGAAGGTCCATTTGGTATTCATTACGGAATGAGAGGCTTTAGCGGTGCGTCATGCATGTGTTGTGGCTACTTCCCTCAATCTATTCCAAGGTAGAAATTGAAGGAGATAACAAGGAGGATCCAATTGTGTATAGGGGTGTAAATTTGGCCCAGCCCATGTCGGGCTTCGTGGACTCCCACCAAAATTTGGGCCAGACCAGCCCACTGGCCAAAAAATTAGGCCCAAGCCCAGGGGGTATTCGGGCCGGGCCTAGGCTCGGGCTTGAGCCAGGCTTGAACATTTTTTTTTATTTTTTTCTATTCTTTTTACCAAAATTTTATTTTTTTCCATAAAAATGACACTGAGCCTCAAGCGGGGTGGGTCGGGCCTCAGGCCGAGCTTTGAGTGGGCCATGAATTGGCCGATAGGTTGGGCCCACGGGTCGGGATGGGTTTAAAAATGATAGCCCAAGCCTAGGCCCAAGGTCCCGAGCTGGGCTCGAACCCGGGCCTAATCAAGTTAAGCCCACCCCAGGCTGCGGGTTGACTTCGGGCGGCCCACGGGCCATTTTTACAGTTCTAGTTGTATGTTTTAGAAAAGCTTCCTCTATGGGACTACGGTGTAATCTTGGAGGATATTAGATCTTTGACAACCCAAGTTTGCTTGCACTTTAAATGGTTTCCCAGTGTAACTAATGAGGCAGCCCATTGGATGGCTTAAGCATGCTTGGATAAGTTTTTACTTTTGAACTGGGCCTCATGTCCTCTATTAGCTCTTGTTAGCTTTCTTTCTTTCAATTTTGAGTAATTGGAATTATTTCGATGAAAATAAATAATAATACAAGTAATTCAACATTCTTAGATATTTGTGAAAAATTATTTAAAATTTTTAATAAATATATAAAAATAAGAAAAATGTATTAAATTTTTATATTTGATGAATATTTTAAAGATTTTTTCCTAAGTGTGGGGACATATTTTGAATGACAATACGTGGCCAAGGTGACGCCGAAGTGTCAGCCGAGGTGCCACATGGCTTGGTCTTGATGCCGAGGTGATCTCGGCTAGGCCGAGGTGATCTACGAAGATACCGGAATCCGAGATAAGTAAATAAGGGACAAGAGTCCTAGAATAGGAGAGGATCTCAGTCTAGATAAAGATAAGGCTCTTATGGAGTTTATCCCTATCTAGCTGAGAGTCTAGAATGAGTATTAAGCCTAAGTCCACTGAAGTGAGGCTTCTACAGGGATCAGGTCAATGTTGGCTATAAAAGCAGGGCACCCTCGTGGATCTCAAGTATGTGTGATATACTATGAACAATAAGTTCTTTCTTATGAGTTAAGCACAATTAGCTGTCTTTGAGAGATACTTGATTACTGACTTAAGCATTGGAGTGCCCCCGGGTGGACGAACCACTGCCGGATTCTTATCTTTCTATGACAAGTTGTTCGGGCTTAATCTATTTTGCCCGTGCTCTCCAACTAAGTTCCCGTTTGGTAGTGTAGTCAGAAATCAACACCCACAATTTGGCGCCATCTGTGAGAACGTAAGGAGAATAGATGGCCAATGACAGACAAAAAGAAAGGATCGGGGACAATGTCCCATGTGGGAGTGATAAACATGCCGATCCAAACACTGAGAAAGAAAACCATAATGAAGGAGCACGAGATCAAAATCTCGGGGATAAGGATGTCAGCAATAAGGCAGACCCCCCAAAGAAATCAGGTCGAGATGAGTATTATAACGAAAGCGACCTCCAGGTATGGAAAGATAGATGCCTAAGAAGGGACGGCGAGATGAAGGGAATGGCCAACAAATTGGCAGATCTACAGACGGTTATCAAATTCATAATGCAGAACAATGTCATACAACCACCGTTTCTATTGCAGTACACGCCGATGCCAGGGGCCAAGACTGACGCCCAAAAATGAGGGCAGAAAACAATCCCAGCAATCCCACAGCGTGGCAGGCAAAAGGAGCCCTCACATCGGCCTTCACAGGGATGTCGGGCGAGGAGAGTCGATCAGGGGTGACTCACAAAGGACACCTTAGACCAGGGGGACGTATGTCAAAGAGCCCTAGAATATTCAAGGGAAGGGACTATCTTTTGATACAGTAAAGAAAGAGAAGTCCAAGAGGACACATAACGACACTAGGAGTATCGCACCAAAAAGACTGAAATCCGTTGACAACGGAGCTCCTGGTCGGACTAAAGAGGATTTGAGAGACTACCTCCAGAGGAAACGGCAGAATGCCAAGGTCACATCCCCAGTCAAACCGAGAATGTCATTCCTAGTTGAGTTGGATAGGTTTGAGGCCCAAGCCGAGCTTTAAAATTTATGACAGTAAGTCCGATCCAAACTTTCAAGTCGGCTTATATCTGAATTTGATGGCTTTGTATACCCGGAACAAACCATTGTTATGCAAGATGTTCCCCTCGTTCTTTGGAAAATCACTTCGAATTAGTTTCACAAGTTGCCAAAAGGAACTGAAGAGTTGAGAAGGCCTGGCCGAGATGTTTATGGCTAGGTTTGTTACAAACAAGTTGCAACCACTAAGGGTAGACTCCCTGATGGCTCTGAAAATTGGCGAGGGTGAAAGTCTCAGAGCTTATGCCAAAATGTATTATGAGGTGTTCAACCGAATACCGGGATACAACCAGAAGTTAGTGGTCATGTCTTTTAAGAATGGCCTGGAGGATGATTGCACACTTCGGAAGTCGCTGGCAAAGACTCTACCAAAGAGTATGGAGGAGCTCATGGCAAGGATCGAGAAATATGCCAGAACAGAAGAGGATACGCTGGGAACGAGGATGCTGAAGTAGGAGAAGAGAAACAGCTCGTCAAAGCAAGGCCGAGGTAATACAGGTTTTAATAGGTAGGAAACAGGGTTGAGGGCTGTACAAGCAGTCACCACTGTGTTCCGAATCCCAATTTATAAAGTTCTAGAAAGGATCAGGAACCAACCGTATTATAGAGCACCGGAGAAGATTCCTGGCGAATTTATGGGGAAAAACCTTGGGAAGCACTGTGCTTACCACAATGAGGATGGGCACCTGACTTAGGAGTGCAGAGCCCTAAAGACGCATTTGGAAGATTTGGTCAGACAGGGTCACTTAAAGGACTTGGTAAATGAGGCCAAGATGAAGGAAGAGCAGGCAAGGCTGCCCTAGGCACCGACAACACCACCTCCACCGCCACCACAACAGCAAGCAGATGGACCTCAAGTGATCAATGTGATTCACTCGAGGGTCAATGAGAATAAGGTGCGTGGGGAGACTCAGAGGGTAAGGCACTTGCAACATGTGTGTCAGATCCAGCAAAAGAGGTCTAGGACAAACGAGTACCAGTTACCAATAGTGTCCTTTACAGAGGCAGACCTAGACATAGTGCAGCATCCACACAACAATGCTCTAATAGTGACCCTCAAGGTAGGAGAATACCAGGTAAGGCGCATTTTGATCGACTAAGGCAGTCCTTGTGACATCATGTATGTCAGATGTTACAAGGAGCTTGGCCTTCACCGAGATGATTTGGAGCAGTCCAACAGCCCAATGGTCGAGTTCAATGGAATGCCGACATGGCCCTTGGGAACAATAAGTTTAGAGATGCAGGCAGGCACCAAGAAGGTAAGCACAGAGTTTACAGTAATTGACACCCTCTCTTTTTACAATGTTATCTTGGGAAGGCCATGGTTGCACGCAATGAGGGTTGTTCCCTCAACACTACACCAACTGCTGCGGTTCTCAACAGAGCATGGAGTTGAGGAGGTTAGAGGGGATCAAGTGTAAGCAAAGAATTGCTCCATGGCAGCAATGAAATCTACCTGCAACGTGCGAGAGGCAGAAACAGTAGAAATCGAAGACGAGGACATGGAAATCCTAGATTATGTCGGCAAAGAACCGGTCGAGAAGAGGGAGGAAGCCTTGAAGAAAATTCTGGTCCAACTAAAGGATGAAGACCGCTTCTTCTTTCTCGACTTAGGCTTGACCGAGAATGAGGAAATAGAGTTAGAAGCATTCTTGCAAGCAAACATAGAAATGTTTGCTTGGACGCCATATAACATGCCTGGCATTGACCCCGAAGTCACTTGCCATAGACTCAATGTAGATAGGTTGGCTAAACCTGTTATTCAGCGGGTAAGGAGGCCGACGTGGTTCATGTGGAGGCAGTAGAGGAGGAAGTGGACAAACTGCTAAAAGCCAAAGCCATTCGCGAGGTGAACTGCCTATAACAATCCCGACCTCTGATTAACATTAATCCATGATTTAATACGCCTAATAAGTAATTAAGATGAAATCATGGGTTAATTAATTATGCATTGCATTATTTGTATTTATATCTGTCTAATGTAGAAATATCTATTGGTGTTTCTGTTTCGATTTATGAATTGAAGGCCTTATCGACAACCGAATGCGAAATTGACTTGGTATACGTGTTATTTGGAATTTTTAGAAATTTATGGTAGGATCGATTGAAATTCATTTCGGAACGAAATAATTAGGCTAAATTAATGGCCATTGCTTAGACTAATTAAAGCTTGATTAGTTAACTTTAAACCAAGCCTATATAAGGCTCCTAGACATCAAAACACTCTTATTTTGGTGACTCTTAGGAGCAAAAACATGAGAGGAGAAGAAGAACAAAACCTTGAGCGTTAACCTAGCAAACAAGAAAGGATAGAGAGAATTTAGAATGAGAGTTAGGAATTAGCCTCCTAGCTTAAGGAATTGAACACCTAGAGTACACTTGATCACTCAAGGTAAGAATTTTAGCCTTTAGCTTTGTAATTTAGTTGATTAATGCATGGAAATAAGTGAGGTAGGTGAATTCATATGAGAATTGAACTAGAAATGAAGGAAGTTAAGTCATTCCATACATGCATGCATATATCATAGCATCTTGAGTTAGAATTCAAAGAATTACCGCACGCATGTACTCATCTTGCCTTTGTTTTGGGAATTCATCAAGCTTCATACCATTTGACCTTAATTGATCATGTTTTGGAAGCCTTGAAGCCAATCATCACA
Source organism: Camellia granthamiana (assembly GCA_036172215.1). NCBI lineage: Eukaryota > Viridiplantae > Streptophyta > Magnoliopsida > Ericales > Theaceae > Camellia > Camellia granthamiana. The sequence goes on along the minus strand of CM069916.1, from coordinate 53,329,672 downwards.
TGTATGTTATGTTTTCAAAGATTTGAGTTTAGTTGTGAACAATTGGCAAGCTTTTGGGCCGTGATTTTGTGAAATAATTTAGAATTCACTATGTTTTATCCATTTACAAGTATTTCCTTAAGTTTCCTCAAGTTTTTGGCCCAAAAGACCATGATTTGCAGCTTTGGAATTAAGTTTTGCACTTGGCAGAGCAGTCTAGAAATTCCAGATTCTGCCTCTCCGCCCGACCAACTAATTATGCGCTCGAGCGACAACCTTTATTTTCGTACTTCTGCTTGAACGACCAAAAGTTGGCTCGAGCGTAAAATGCGTGCTCCCAGAAGTTTGCATGTTTTGCAAACCGCTCGAGCAACAAGAGTTATGCTCGAACGAGGACCTGACTCTCACGCTCAAGCAACCGTTGAACGTCCGTCGGGCGTGAAAATCACATAACCAGTACTTTTGCAGAAGTTTATAGACCGTTCGAGCGGCAGAAGTTGTGCTAGAGCAACCACTCATATTTTGCATGTCCGCTCGAGCGAAGGAAGTTGCGCTCGAGCGGGACCCTTGTTTTTAGCAATTTTTGTTAAGTGTTTCCAAGTACATTTTAGCATCCTCATTGCATCATAGGCATTCCTAGGCCAAAGTTAAGATATAATAATGAGGACAAGAAGTAGAAACACACCAAGATAAGAAAGAATAAGGATAATGATTCCGAGTGTGTAATTCAGTATGTGTTCATTCTGTAACTGTGTAGGTCACGTGCCACAAGACGTCTAATTTGCCCATTCTGTCTGTTTGCTTTGGAGCCAACTGTGAGTAATAACTTAGTAAGGCTATGTTCAACTCTAATTATTTTTTGTATAATGAAATAAGATCTATTTTATGAAATATTATGTTCTGTATAATGAATGATTGTTCAAATTCTAATAAGTATTCGGGGTTCAAGTAAGTTATCTATTTCCGGTCCGGAGGTTCCTTTATAGAACTGACAAGTTATCTGTACCTAGCCGGAGGTTCCTTTATAGAACTGACAAGTTATCCATACTCGGTCTAGAGGTTCCTTTATGGAACTAACAAGTTATCCGTACCCAGCCAGATGTTCCTTTATGGAACTGACAAGTATGATCTTTAATGCCCCGCATATGATCTGTTAGCGTTAATGGATGTAAGATTAAATATGTATTCTGATTTCTGTCGTTGACTTGAATAAGAATATGAATATAAATCTATTTCTGATATGAACTCTGATTTCTGAATATGTTGTGGACAATATTCATTAAACCCCTTTACTCTGTTATTATTCACTGGGCTTTTGCTCACCATTTATATTATGTATGTAGGTTAGTAGGCGCGTGACCATGCCTAAATTGCTGCCTGGCGAGTTTTTGAGTCAACCAGCCATCGTGCCTCCCGTGGAGGTCCCTTTTGAGATTTGATCAAGTTTTTGAGTCTTTGGGACTTTTGTACTTTCTGATATTTGTGTTTTGTTTGAACATGTTTTGGAAGTTCTGTATACATGGCTTTGGTGATGTAAGACTAATATATTTATGATGTCACATATGTGTGTATATATATATAAGTTGGTTTTTAAAGATTTCTATCTCATATACGTTAACACAGCTCTATGGACAATGTATATTTATATATTTGTTTCCAAAGCCCCTTATTATATGTCATTCTATTAAAAGGCCTTTGGTAATCTAAGGATTACTGGTCGGTTACAACGCTAAATCTATAGAGGCGGGTTTGGGCCGTGACATTACCCTATTTGGCTATCCAACACTGTGGTAGTAAAAAAGAAGAATGGCAAGTGGAGGGTCTGCGTGGACTTCACCTGCCTGAATAAAGCTTGTCTCAATGACAGCTTCACTCTACCTAAAATTGATCAGTTGGTAGATGCCACTTCAAGGCATGGAAGGATGAGCTTCTTGGATGCTTATAAGGGATACCACCAGATAGCGATGTATCCCCCTGACGAGGAGAAGACTGCATTTATTACCCCGAAAGGGCTGTACTGCTACAAAGTGATGCCTTTCGGGTTGAAAAATGCAGGAGCAACCTACCAGAGGCTGGTAACTAAGATGTTTAGACATTTGATTGGCAAAATAGTAGAAGCGTATATTGATGACATGGTCATAAAGACCAAAGAACCTGAGAATCACTTGGCTGACTTGAAAGCAGTCTTCGACATCCTAAGAACATATTGGCTCCGACTCAATGCTTCGAAATGTGCATTCGGAGTTGGGTCTGGTAAGTTTCTAGGGTACTTGGTCACCAGAAGGGGCATTGAGGCAAGCCCAGATCAAATCAAGGCCATCCTTGACTTGAAGAGCTCGACATCGGCAAAACAAGTGTAGACGTTGACTGGAAAGGCCGCAGCCCTAAACAGGTTTATAAACAGAAGTTCACATAAGTGTAAACCATTTTTTATTTTGTTAAAGAAGGCCACAGATTTTTTGTGGACGGAAGAGTACAAAGTCGCCTTGGCCGACTTAAAAAAGTACCTGACAATAGCTCCAGTTCTGTCAAATCCAGTGCCTGGAGAAAAATTGCTCCTATACTTAGCAATTTCAGAGCATGCAGTAAGTGCAGTGGTAATCAGAGAAGAGAAGGGAGAACAAATGGCAGTATACTATGTGAGTAAAACCTTAGCAAGTGTAGAGACCAGGTATTTACCCCTGGAAAAATTGATACTAGCCCCGGTGATGGTTTCAAAAAAACTGAATCACTACTTCTAAGACCACAAAATTGTGGTACTGACTAAGCATCCTCTAAATTCCCTGTTGCAGTAAGGAGATCTAACAGGCGGGCTAATACGACTAGGAGTTTAGGCCTAGAACAACAATTAAAGGTCAAGTTCTGGCCAACTTCGTGGCCCAGTTCACCTCTGGTGCCATCCCGCGTCAAACACCGGTAAGCCGTGGCTTGGGATATCCAGGAGAGCAGGAAGAAACCCAACTGGGGCCCAAGAACCCTACTGTAGCAAAACAGAAGAAAGAAGAAAAATCAAAGCCTTGCAACATTTACATTGCTGATTCCTTCCACCTGTTTGTTGACTGAAGCTCAAACCGTCAAGGAGCGGGGGCAAGAGTAGTGTTAGTATCACCAGATGGACGAATGATACATCAGTCTATTCGTTTGGGGTTCAACGCCTCAAACAATGAAGCAGAGTATGAGACACTGATTGCAAGATTAAAGTTGGCGGCAGCAATGGAGGCCGATGAGGTGGTAGTCTTCTGTGACTCCCAACTTATTGTGAATCAGGCAACAGGCGAGTATGTAACTCGAGATGAACGAATGATAGCCTATGTTAAAGAGGTTGTCAGATTGCTTTCCTTGTTCCAAGATTGCAGGCTACAACAAGTTAGCCGAGATGACAACAGTCACGCCAATGCCTTGGCCAACCTAGCTAGCGCAATAAAGTCGGGGGAGCCGAGGACAATCATGATTGATTACTTAACAGCACCAAGTGTGGAACCTTTAATAATAGAGTATGAGGCAATGTGTGTGGAGATGGGTCCAAGTTGAATGGATGCAATAGTGATGTTCCTCAGGGATGTCAACTGCCAAACAACCGAAAAGAGGCACACAAGACCAAATTAAAGTTGGCCAGGTTCAGCCTAACAGCAGACAACCATCTTTACAGGAGATCCTCCATTGGACCCCTATTGAGATATGTACATCCCTCCCAGGTTGAGGACTTTTTGTATGAGATTCATGAAGGAATCTGTGGAAGCCATGCTGGGGGCAGATCACTTGCTCATAAGGCCATCACTCAGGGATACTAGTGGCCTTACATATAGAAAGATGCTAAAGCCTACGTTAGAAAGTGCAAGAAGTGTCAAAGGTTTATACCTTTGATACATCTACTAGCAATTGATTTAAACCCAGTTTCCAGCCCTTGGCCATTTGCCCAGTAGGGTATGGATCTTGTTGGACAACTGCCCCAAGAAACTGGGCAAAGAAAGTTTCTGCTGGTAGCAACTGACTACTTTACGAAGTGGGTAGAGGCTGAACCCCTTGCGAAGATTCGAGATATTGATGTAAAGAACATCATCACCAGGTTTAGGATCCCAAGGGCAATAATAGCAGATAATGGTACCCAGTTTGATAGTAAGCTAATCAAAAGTTTCTGTGCAAAGTACAAAATCAAAAACTACTACTCCACTCCAAGTTTCCCTTAGAGTAATGGTCAGACAGAAGCATCCAAATAAGACTATCTTGGATGGGATCAAGAAGAGGCAGGAAGCAGCGAAAGGGAAATAGGTGGAAGAGTTGCCCAATGTGCTTTGGGCATATCGGACTACGCCGAGAAGATCAACTAGAGAGTCTCCTTTTACCATGGCTTATGGCACTGAAGCAGTTTTCCCACTGGAAGTCGACATCCTGGGATCAGAACCCAAGGAGTAAAGAATGGGACTAATGAGGCATTCCTGACTCGAGATCTAAACCTATTGGAAGAAAGAAGGGAGAGAGCAGCAATTCGGCTAGGGGCATACCAGCAGCAACTTACTAGGGCTTACAACAAAAAGATCAACACAAGGGAGTTCAAAGTTGGGGACCTCGTCCTGAGGAAAGTTATCGACAACAAGAAAGATCCTAGGGAGGGCAAGCTTGGCCCAAACTGGGAGGGGCCTTATAGAATCATCTCGTTGCCAGCAATAAGGCATATCGGCTTGAAGACACTGATGGCAAAGAGTTACCATGACCCTAGAACACTTGCAATTTGAAGTTTTTTTATCATTAGTTTTTTGTTTTCTGAAGTTTATGTCATAATTTTATTAGCCGAAGTAACAATAAAATGTTAGTTTGATTTTTATAAATTTGAAATTTGTGCGATAGGACTGACCAGTCCTATGACGATGTTTATGAATGAAACATGACGAATAACTTAAACATATTATATGACAGAGTTGAATTATACTTGCATATAATAAAGTTGAACTAAATTGACGATGTTTCTAAGTAAAACATGACGAATAACTTAGACTTATTATATGGCAGAGTTGAATTATACTTGCATATAATAGAGTTGAACTAAGTTGGCGATGTTTCTGAATGAAACATAAATAGTAACTTAGACTTATTATATGGCAGAGTTAAATTATACTTGCATATAATAGACTTGAACTAAGTTGAGTTCACCTAGGCTTGCCATGTCGGCAGAGTTAAACCCTGAATAGAATTAACTCCGCTTTAGTTAGATCAACAGAAAAACCAAGGTCAAACACCTTGGCTAGTCTTTGTTTGAATTAGACTTCAGTGAAAGGCCAAAAATGCATAATGTGAACTTAAGGGGAACACTAGGGGGCAAGGAGCAGGAATGATAAACAAGCTTAAGAGCTTGGGCAATTGTTAAAATTTTTAGGAAAAATTTACAAGTTAGAATGGGCTCGACACTTGTTTAAATTTTAAAACAATTTACAAGTTAAAGTCAGCCGAGACAATAAGGAAAGAAGTATCCGAGGTACATATTACCCGAGATAACTAACCAGATTGTCAAGCTTGGAAGGGTTGGAAGGGTAAAGTCTTGATAAAAGACGGCAAGTGGAAGTAAATAAATACTTGATTGAATAAAGAAACAACACACTTGTAGAAATATTTTAATAAAATATTTTTAAGTGTTGGCCGAGAAAAACAGTCAAGGTTTAAAACTGAGGTGGTCAGCTAAGGATAACTCCGAGGTAATACTTATCCGATATGTTCTACCCCGAAGTGATTCATAGAATATACTTGGAAGAAGTAGAAAAATATTCTAAGTATGGAGAAACATACAAACATGCAAGGCATAAAGAGAAAAGCAATAAACATATATACACTTAGCCAAAAAAAAGCATGCATTCATAGAAAAAAACTATTTTAAAGACAAAAAGGCACTTCGGTCTAGCCAAGGAAACTACTTGTTCATATTACAAACAGGCACATTGGCCAAAAGAAAAATAAAATAGCTCAGATGGCAAAGTGTTACAACTGCTCAAAAGTAAGAAGAAAAAGTACAAAAGGGGAAAAATCCTAAGTTCATGCATCTCTGACATTTTCCGTAGTCTACCATGCCTCAGCAATTGGCGTTGTGTCAGCCCCGGCAGGCAGCCAGGCAGACCTTTTAGCTTGGACCTCGGCGTCGATCTCACGAAGAATGTCATCTAGGCTCTTATTGGCAGTCTTGATCTCGGCTTCGGAAGTAGTTTTTTGAACCTCGTCTTCATCATCTTGAGTCAAGTCTAGGACTTGCTCATTCAGAGTTAGAGACTTGGCCCCAGCAGTTGCAACTTCTTCAACGTTAACCTCAGCCTCGTCCTCAGATTAGCTTGGAGTAGGAGAAAAGGGCATGACAAGTCGGCTTGTATCCCGAAGAGGTGAGTTGTCGGGGATGGCTAACTCGTTCAAAGCAGCCATCCAGCCCAGGGTGTACCCCTTGTTGCACGCCTGGTTGACTTGCTTATTGTAGGCATCTCACACGTCGGCTGTCCCTTCGGCATAGGCCTTCTCGTTGGCCGCCTTGATTTCGGCTGCTTTGGTAGCCAATGCCACTTGGAGCTCAGTCTAGGCCTGAGACTCATTTTCCTTGGCTTCTTTCGCCTCGGCCTTAGCAACCTCGGCCACATTCTCAGCAGCTTCAGCGCGATCCTCGGCTTTGCTCTAGGCTAGTTGGGCAGTTTTTACCTGGTCCTGTAAACTTCGGATGTGGGCCTCAGCCTTATTTAGAGAAGATAGGAGCTTGGGTGCCTCTTTTGTCTTGTTTGTTAGTTCCTTTTTAAATTCCTCGATTTTAACTGCGAGGCAGTGGCCTTGCTGGATAGCTTGCAAAAACAAAAGCAAAAAATGAAGGTAAATTTGTTAAGTGTAAAAACCAGAGTTAAAATTAAACAAAAAGTTACAAGTGTTGAAACTATACCAAGACACAGTGTTACATCATCAAGGCGTAGTTTTCGTACTCCGAGAGCTCGGCCATCCAATTGATATTAGCTGGGAGAAGAATGGCGGTAGAGACTACAACGCCGACTTCCACGCTATCGAGTGCGCTATCCCCGACTAGAAAAGGTTGGTCTCCAACCTTGACTTTTGGAGTCCAGACCTCGTCGGCATGGAAACACCAGGCTGAGGATCCCTACCAAACCTCAGCCTTTTGGATTGTCGTTGATCAGACGCCTCAACCTCGGCAGGCCTCTTCTTGACGGAGGCAGACTTCTCTATTTCAGCCAATTTGGAAATTGGCACTGTGTCCTCTAATTCTACCTCGGTGGTGCTGGGTTTGGCCTTAGCCCTTTTAACTCTTTTGACCTTAGGTTTTGGCTAAGATTGAGAAGAGGAGGAGGAATGAACCGATACCACACCAAGAATGTTGGCAAGAAGGTCGTCCGGAATGATTTTAGCTCAGCCCATTTCTACGGCGGTAGCAACAACAGTGACCTTGGTACCAAAACGGATTGCTAGAAAGGCTATGGGCGGGTTAGCAGCGTAGTGAGCCGATGCCTCTGATTCTCGGCGTTAGCGACTGTGAGTTCTGCCGGCAGGAGCAGAAACTGGAGCTCGGCATCGGCATTGGCGCTGGGATGGAGGAATTAGCTGGGGGGTAGAAGTTGATGGTTGGTCTGCAGGATTAGAGGTAAATGCCTGATCTGGCCTTGGAGATGAGGCAGCTGAAGGAGTGGTAGTGGATGAAGGAGATTTTCTCTTTCTAGGGACGTCGGGCAGAGGACTCCTGTACGTAGGGATGAAGTTGAAAAGGACTGGAGCCTTGCGCACTTCAATGGGCAAGTCGAGAAAATGCACTAAATCCTTGCTTGGCACGTAGTATTAACAAAAATCCTTTTCAGGCTGAGGAAAGGCTGCAAAAACACAAAGAGAACATTAGAAACAGAAAGATAGTTAAATAAGGCAACAGAGAAAGGGACTTTAGGAGGGGACTAGGTCCTTACCCTTGTCATCCCTAAAAACTTCGCGGCACAGGGGGAAGAGGTGGAGTTCATCATCTAGCACAAACTCCCAATTGCCCGAGACAATTAGGTAGTCATCTGGTGCGCCTTTATTAGAATCTGGGATATCGGCTATCAATTTATATTGCATAGATCTCGGCTTGAAGTAATAGATGTAGCCTTTGGGGGCTTTTAACTTTTAAGCTACACATGGTGTAGCAATACTGGATATCAAAGAGGGTGATTCTGGCACTCTGTCGACGTGCCAGTTCAGTAATGTCATTGATAATCCTAAAAGATTTAACGGCCAAAAGCATGGGATTGAGTTTATATTAGTGGAGGACTTCCCTAAAGCGAATATCTACGGGAAACCTAACTCCTCCTTCAACAATAGAGACGACTAGAAATGGCACATAATTTTAACTAGGCATAATTGAGTTGTCATTTCCAGCCAACCTCAGATGGACATCGGCCAGGATAGAAAACTCTTGCCGGAAGTACTTTAGTTTGGTCGGGTTGTCTACTTTCCACCTGAACATGCCCATAATCTCGGCTAGAGTGGGTTCGATAAACAGGATTTTGATAAAATAGCTTAACAAGGGGTTAAAAACCTCGGCTAGATCCTAAAAAAGGCATTGTGGCGAGGATTTTGAAGATCTTAAGGGAAATTTGTTTCAATTTTTCTTAGGTATATGGGTTTTATGGCAAATCCCAAACCTAGAACTACATAAACAAGAAACAGGAGCAAGAATCTGAAAAACAAACAAAGCAAACAGAAACGGAACGAAGTTCAGGGCCAAGAAGGATTCAAACGAAAAATTCAAGAATCAAAGGAAGAAGAAAGAAACACAAATATAGAATCCCAAATCCACAAAACAGTAAGTGAGTGTGTGAGGGCAATGTGCACAGATCACAAACAAACGTGATTGACAGTCAAGAGACACAATGACAAACTTCAAAATATAGAGCAGATTCTAGAAATCGATTCATGATACAACTATGAATGCGAGATTCAACAAACAACGAATGTAGTAAAAAGAGCATATGGCGAGTTCAGGAACAAAACATATTTAGAACAGTGGAAGACTGAAATTCGAAAAGACAAAAATTAAGAACTTACCGAATAAGGCTGAGGAAGCGAGGCTGGAGTAATACTTGTCGGAGTTAGATGGTGGTAAACGCTGGAGTGGAACAGTGAAAAATGTGCCGGAGGAGCGAAACAGAGCACGGATGCAAAGCTTCAAAGATCTGAAAATTGTGAATGTTATAGAGAGAGAAAGAAAAAATATGGGTAGAGAGAGAATGAAAGAATGAAAAGTGAAGAAACGAAGAGAAAGAATGAGGGAGTTTTGTTAAAAAATCAAAAAGGCAACAAACCATAATGAAATACCTTGGACGACATGCTTGTCAGGCGGCATGCGCAGAAACGACGCGACCTGATAGCGTGTATCAGGTACAAACTAATGAGAAAGGGACGTGTAGCGGAAATAATTGAGAAAACCATGCGTAACAACTCATGCGCAAATAAAACTCTTGGAGTTCTTGATTTAATGAAGCAAAAACCTCGGCTAAAGGAACGATCTCGGTTAAGGAACTCAAAGAACTTGGTTCTTGGTTCTTGGTCATTAATAAAAATGGACAGTTGAGTCATGGGAACTTGAAACCGACGAGTCATGATCTCAGTCGAAGGAAAGAATGAATTTTAGCCGACATAATATATGAATTGGCGATGTAGGTTCCATCACCTCAAATTGTCGAGATAATAGAACCTAAGAGGCAGTTGTGGGGACATATTTTGAATGATAGCACGTGGCCAAGGTGACACCGAAGTATCAGCCGAGGTGCTATGTGGTCTAGTCTTGATGCTAAGGTAATCTCGGCTAGGCCGAGGTTATCTGCGGAGATATCGGAATCCGAGATAAGCGGATAAAGGACAAGAGTCCTAGAATAGAGGAGGATCTCAGTCTGAAAAAAAATAAAGCTCTTATGGAGTTTATCTCTAACTAGCTGAGAGTTCAGGATGAGCATTGAGCCTGAGTCCACTGAAGTGAGGCTTTTACAGGGATCAGGTTAGTGCTGACTATAAAAACAGGGCACCCCTGTGGGTCTCAGATATGTGTGATATACTGTGAACAGTAAGTTCTTTCTTGTAAGTTAAGTACAATTAGGTATCTTTGAGAAATATTTGATTACTGACTTAAGCATGGGAGTGCCCCTAGGTAGACGAACCACCGCATGATTCTTATCTTTCTGTAACAGGTTATTCAAGCTTAATCTATTTTACCGGTGCTCTCCAGCTGAGTTTCCCGTTTGATAGTGTGGTCAGAAATCAACACCCACACTAAGTATTATACTTCTTAAGTATACGTACGTTAAGTACATAAAAAAATAAATAAAAATTCTTGGAACATTAAAATTTTTTACTAAAAATAAAAAATAAAAAACAAAAAACTTAAGTTGCGTTTGGTAGAACTTTAGAATTATGATTTGAAAATAGAGTTATATTTTGAGTTTATGAGTTTTAGGATTATTATTTGAGTGTAAAAAATTTATTTGGTTATGAGTTTTAAAAATAGTTTTGAATTGAGTTTGAATTGAGTGATGTGACATATAATATTTGATTCAAACATTTATAACTCATAACTAAACATACAATTCAAAATTCTATTCAAAATTCAAAAAAATTTAAAAAAAATTCCCAAAATATTTTTTATTTAAAAAAAAAAAACGAACACTATTCCGGTCAACCGGGGGACGTCTAGGTGGATCACCGAATAAACAAGTTTTTAAACGCAGGTGTGGAAATGATTTTTAAAATGCAAAACCAAACATCGCATTCAAATTAGTGGGTGAAATTATGATTTGAGAGTCCCACCGAACATAGTCTTAATTTTTTAGAAAAATAAGCTCAATTTTCTGAAATCAATCAAAAAGAATAATTTTTTAAATATCAATAAATATCAATATATTGCTATCAAATATATATAAGTGCCAATAACTTTTAGAGCAATGATTCGTAACTTTAAATTTGGAACTTTAACAATAACTCTAATGATGTGGCATGTAGCAAAAAAAAAAAAAGACACATATATCAAATCATTTATAAGTGAGGCCCACAGTCACATAAGTAGAACTTTCATTAGAGTTCTATTTTTAGCACTCTTAAACATTTTTGTAACTTTTATCTAAAAATGGGTAAAAAAATTCAAAAAATTTGATTGTATATAAAAGGATGAGAGTACTGTTGGGCTCATGGGGGCCTATCATGGGTTCCGTTTCGATAATTTGAACCGTGTAATATGTAAGACTCGTCGAGTACTATAAGCTGCAAAAAATCACAGTTATCGAATATTAATAACTATGTGATCAAATCAATTTTGTATAAAAAAAAATAGACGGTAAAAAATAAACGACTAATAAAAATCTGATTTAATCACATAATTATTGATATCTGATCAATATAAATTTTTACAAATATATAATAATCGACGAATTATACACATTGAATGAATTTAAATTATCAAAACAAAACTTATAATAAATTTTATAAATTTAATAATACCCCTAATCCGATAAAAAACTGGAGAGAAACCCATCCTATATAAAAACTCCCAACACCTTCTCTCGGTACGAGTCAAGAGTCTTTCCTTGCAGCCCCGTCCTTGCCCCCGTCCTTATAGGCCTTCGGGTCTACTTTTAGGCCCAATTTTGATAATCCGAACCGTTCATATTTTATGATTTATTCAGTATATCATACCTGTAAAAAATCAAGTTGATCGGATATCAGAAAGCATGTGTTCGGAAAACTGTTTATTAAATTATTTAAAAAATAGTTTTTAGTTCAATTTTTCAAACACATACCTTCTGATATCCGATCAACTTGATTTTTTACAGGTATGATACACTGAATAAATCATAAAATATAAACAATTCGAATTATCAAAATTAAACCTAAAAATAAACCCGAAAACTTGCAAAGACAGACGCAAGGACAAAAGCGACAAGGAGAGGATCCTCATTCCTCTCGGTACCTTCTCGCGCCTTCCATCGTCTTGTAACACTTTTTGTGGGCCCAGCACCTCTCCCCCTCTCTGTCTCTGTCTCTCCCCTCCTTCTCGAACCCACGAATGCTTTTCTTTTTTTTTTTTCTTTTTTCAATGTTAAAAAATTAATTAAAAACACAATGCTCTTTTTCAATCATTTACTCCAAGCCCGAACCTTCTAGAAACACCAATCCATCCAACCCCAGCCCCATCTCTCTCTCTCTAGCTATGGTCTCCATTTCTGGCGAGCGATATCCGACTTCAACGCTGTCTACTTCGTTCGACATGCTGCTCTGCTGACTCGTTGAGAAAATTTACTACGCTACGTTTCAAAAGACTTTAGCTTTTCAGGTGCACATTGGATACTTTTCTATTTGTTTTGTTTTGTTATTAAAAAAATGACATTAGTTTGATTGATTTCGTGTTTGGTTGCTTATAGAAATTGAAAACAATGAATCGTAATGATTTGCGTCTCATAGTTATTCTCTCTCTTTCTTTTCTCTTTTTCTATATTTTTTGCATTTTCTCATTATCCAAACAGTGCATCTGCCTGTGATATCCTTTTCAGCTTTATTGAATCTAATTCGAGAATGAATGCTTTGATTTGAGAGTGAATTTTTAATTTTTGTTTTTTTTAGATTTGTGGTTTTGGAGATTAAAGGAGCGATTATGGCGCCGATGCCGGTTGAACAGACAGGCGAATCGGCATCCGGAGAATCACAGAGAACTCTACCGACTCCATTTCTGACTAAAACTTATCAGCTCGTTGACGATCCTTCCGTCGACGATCTCATCTCTTGGAACGAAGATGGAACTACCTTCATCGTCTGGCGCCCAGCTGAATTCGCTAGAGATTTGCTCCCCAAATACTTCAAACACAACAACTTCTCCAGCTTCGTTCGACAGCTCAACACTTACGTAAGAACAAAACAAGCTTTTCAAATTTATACACTTCTTCTCTTCTTTCTGGCTTTTGAGTTCTTTTTTTATTTTTTTTATTTTTTCGAATCTTTAGGGATTCAGAAAAGTTGTGCCCGATCGATGGGAATTTGCTAACGAATGCTTTAAGAGAGGCGAGAAAGTGCTTCTCCGAGACATACAACGCCGGAAAATATCTCCGGCGACCGCGGCGGCGGCGACGAGTGTTGCCCAGACGGTGACGGTGGCTGTGCCGCCGGCGACTCTGGCGGTGTCTCCGGTGAATTCCGGCGACGAGCAAGTCCTCTCGTCGAATTCATCCCCAACCGCAACAGCAACAGCAACACCGGTTGTACATCGAGGTACAATCACAAACTGCACCACTGCGCCGGAGATTCTAGAAGAGAACGAACGGTTGAGAAAAGAGAACGCGCAACTAAATCAAGAGGTCAACCGCTTTCGAGGTTTGTACAACAATATACTATCTCTAATGACGAACTACGGAGTTCAAGGTGGGAGAGCTCTGGATCTGATGCAGGAGAGAGAGATTCCGGCGGAATCCAACGGCGGCGCCAAGGCGGAAGAGCGATTGTTGTTTAGCCCGCGGTTGTTCGGCGTGTCGATCGGAGCGAAACGACTGAGACGGAGCGACGACGAAGAGGGGCAAAACAACGGCGAGGATCAGGTGCGACAAAAACAAACAAGACCAGATGTGAAATCAGAGCCGTTGGATAGAAGATACGAGAATCATCATCAGGAAGATGAAGAAGCTCCGTGGCTGGATAAGTTATGATGGATGATGATGATGATTGATGGACACGTGGAATGAGATGATATGGTTGGAAGAACAGTCACCATTGAGAGCTGAACATACGACAATGGTGGGGGGCCACACAGAGGAACGCAAAAGACACGAGTTACGAGGAAGGTCGAGACGTGAAAAGAGGACATGTGTCCTCCTTCTGGGCTCTTCTGGTATTTTTTGCTTGGGCTCGAATCTTCCAGATCCGAAACCGGTGGAACCGTAGAGGAACCGGACCCAAACGGACAACCAACGTGAAAAAGGATGGTTATTTATTGCGAAGACATTCGAACGGTCAAGGGCTGTATGATGGACTTGAGATTGACTCTAGAAGGGTTGGCAATTAGATCACTTTGGTCTCTCGTTCAATGATCACTTTTTATTTTTGTGTACAAATTGTAGAAGGAGGATTATATTATGTAAGATTCAAGGAAAAGAAAATCTTTTCGAGTATTGTGAAACATTTTACCCAAAGTTTAGAAGCAAGGATTCTCTAGAGTTTTTTTTTTTTAAAGTTTTTTAAAGTGATGTGTTATATGGTTAAGATTTAATGACAAGTCACATCAATTTTTTAGCATTAAATCTCAATCATACAACACATCACTTTAGAAAATTTTAAGAAAAAAAAACTCTATAGAATCTTTGGTGAAAGTTTAGTCGCCCAAATTCATTGAATGACTTGATATTGTGGTTGTGGAGAGAATTTATAAATATTACAAAATTTATAATAATTTAGATAATTAATTATAATAAATAAATTAAAACATACAATAAATCTGAGAATAATATATCACTAAAAAATTAGAAAAATTAATTATAAATTCATTCAGTGCAAATAAAGTTTTACATTGTTTCAAATGGAAGTTGTGTTTTAAAACAGTGTTCTCTCTACTTTCTAACTTCATGGATTTGTAGTTGGTTTGAAGATACCTCAAATAAGGTATTTATTAATTTAATTCTATTACATTATTTTTCTATTCTTTTAGTATATCTTTTTATAATAAGTCAAAAAATAAGACATCCCAAACAGAAGTCACTACAACAAAAAACACTATTGGTGACTAAAATGGGAATTTTCGTCGCTGAAAGTAGTAGAATTGGCGACTAAAATGGAATTAGTCGCCAAAATTGGTCACTTTTGTCAGCTAAAAGAGTTTAGTCGCCGAATGCAATGGTTTTAGCGACTAAAAGTCAGTTTAGTCGCCAAATATAGGAGTTTTAGCAACAAAAGAAATTTTAGTAGCCAAAGGTTAGGGTTTTTGGCGACTAAAACCATTTAGTAGCCAAACGTTAAGGTTTTGGCGACTAAAAACCACTTTGGTCGCTGATTGTACCTGTTTTGGCGACTAAAAACAGTTTGGTCGCTAAAGGTCAAGCTTTTTGGCTACTAAAAAAAAATTAGTAGCTAAAAACAGGTTTATGGCAACTAAAATTCACTTTAGTAGCCAAAAGGGGACGTTTTTGGCGACTAAACACTGGTTTAGTCACCAAAAGGGTAGGTTTTTAGGCGGAACAGTTTTCTTTAGCGACGAAAAATTAATTAGTAGCCCAAAATAATAGAATTGGCGACTAAATAATTTTTTTAGTCGCCAAAAGTGATCTAATTTTTTTTTAATAAATAATTTATTTTTTACATAAATTATATTGAATATATATAATTATATTTATATATATAGTTTTGTATTAATACTGGTGAAAGTAATATATAAATAATATAAGTTGCAATTGTTTTCATGTGATGATTCAGTGGCATAGTGGGGTGGAGTGTGTGGTTAAGGTTTGGAACCTGGCGGTTTCAGGTTCGAAGCGTGGGAGGTTTGAGGCACAAAGGGTAATTTTTTTTTTTTTCAAAAATACTTTTGGCGACTAAACACTGTGGTTGCCAAAAGATTGACCATTGCCGACGAAAAAAATAGTCGCCAAATGTATAAATAATAAAAAAAATAATTCACTATTGGTGACTAAGAGTTTAGTCGCCAAAGATATAATTTTCAAAAATGGAATTGACTATTGGCGACTAAAACTTTAGTCGCTGAAGACCTGTGTATTGCCGACTAAAATTTTTTTAGTCGCCAAAGGTATTGGCGACCGTCTATTCGCGACAAACCCAGCGACTAAAAGATTTTGTCGGGAAAAGTGGAAATTTGACATTTGGCGACTAAAAAGGGACTTTTGGCGACTAAAAATTTAGTCGCCAAAGGTGTCTTTTCTTGTAGTGAATATAAAAATTTCTAAGATTATGCATGCATTTTTCTAAGGTTTAATAAATGTATAAATTTTTTTTTGATGTTTTTAAAATTACTGAAACCTCATCTTGAGGTTTAATTTTTTTTTAACTACAGTGCTTTTTGTTTTTCTTTTTTTTTAAATATCAATTTACTGCCAATTTAAAAAATGAAAATTGCTAATATCACCAACCAAATTAATTGCATTTGCAAATTTGCTCTTCATAATGAGGTTTAAAAGACAAAAATATACTTAATCATCAAACAAGATTACAAAAATAAATAAATTTAATCTCCATCACACCTCAACATTCTCACAACCTTTTCACACCCAAAACCACCATGCCATGCCACATCTGCCTACCATCACAACCAATGCTTCCACAAGCCCCTCAACTAACCACTACTACAACTAGCCCTCACCTCCAACCGCCATCACTACCACCACAAGTCCCACTTTACAACCACCACCTTAACACACATTTCAAATAGAGAGAAGGGGTGAGAGAAACCAAAGAGATGGTAAATTATGTTATATGAAAGTAATAATGTAAAGAGAAAATAACAGGATCAACAGAAAAAAAAGAATTCTGACATTGTTATATTCTATTAAATATGCGCTCTTTGTGCTTTTTTTTGAAGAGACATTACTGTTCAATTCAAACTAGAAGACATAAATTTTTATAATAAAATTGGAAACTTTATTTTTTGTAAGCCCTATCCATGGAGGGGGAGAAAAAAGAAAGAAAATTAAACTCACTTAAACCCCAATTGCACGGCTAATAAAGGAATTGTTCAAGTTATTTTTAGGCCTTGTTTATTAAAAGATTTGAAGAAATATTTTCGGATTGGTGGTTACATGGCCTCACAAAAGCCCCAAATATTTGTTATTGTCATCTAATAATGCATTTTATTGACAAAAACAATTGGAGATTAATAATATCATAATATTTCTAATCCCCTCAAATGGAGGGATTAACATTTGCACCCCTCCATGATCTTTTGCTATACCATGGTCATGGGATATCACCTCATTCAATTGTTAAAAATAACCATACTCCTCTCGTCCTATCTTCTACTAGTATTTATAAAATCTCATATCTTATCCCAAGTATTATTAATCTTGACCTTAAAATAATGGTATTATTAATCCCAAACAGTACTAAAAAATCTAGTTCGTGTATCAAACGCGGTCTTAGTTCATACTTACTGACCTTAAAATCTTATCTCTAACCCTAAGTATTACTAATCCTAGAACTCCACTCCAATTGACAAGGGAAAAGCTGTGCTTTTTTTCCAAATAACTAGCCAGTGTTATTGAATATCTGCACAAGAGATTAATGCATTTTGTATTTTATGATTGACAGTGTAGGTGAATAAGATCGACAAAATATCAATCTAATTTAGTACAATTGTAAGAAAACAATTATAAGAAATTTTTTATCGGTAGGTATAATGTATTTTGCACGTTCACATGTAAGTTTATTTACTTATAATAGACAAATATAGAATTGAAATTTTATAAATATTTTGTTTTATAAGTTTCTCATATAGAACAATAAGAACAGGATTTTAAAGTGAAAGACCATAATCACCCATAAAAAATATTACTTGAATTAATTCCATTAATAGTCTCAAGTACACTTTTGTTATTATTATTCTTTTCTTTGGAGTTAACTTGAAATCTGAAATTTAAATTTCTATTAAAATTTAACAGCAACCTCTTTAAACTCACCACATTGATGATGCATAGCACTTTTTATGCTATGAAATCTACTTTAGTCCAGCCACATTTATTATATTGTCCCTAAAATTGTTTTTTTCTTTATATTTTATGCCACATATCCAACACCCACACACACAAATATCATTCAATAGGTTGGCCTTTATGCCAACATAATGAAGCATGTAAATTCTCTCCATATTCTCTCCATCTTTGAGCTTCTTTCTTTGTCTCTAATTTCTCTATCATAATTCCTTATTCCATAACTCCACCATAATTCCATAAGAAAAATATTAAAAAACTCCTTTCCTTTTTTGTTTTGAAATTGGTATCAGAGCTTGGTGAAGAGCTTTTGAAAACAAGATCAAGTTATGTAAGTATTTTTATCTATGTATAAATTTTTGATATATATATAAGTTTGTATGGTGTGTTTTATGATATATATATATAAATAAATAAATAAATTGAGATTAAAAATTCCGTCTAAGTTTTTGTGTATCCTTTATATTTTATATCTTCATAATTAGTTGTTTCATTTATAGTTGTTGTAAAACCTATATGCTTGGTGTATGTCAAAACCCATATACTCATTAAAATCTTTTGACTATTGGCTAAAATTAAATCTTTAAGATCATAAAGAGAGGTTTTAGGCACCAGATAATATACTAAGAGGGTCTTAGGTACCAACAACAATCTAAAATGACAATTAATTCTGACGATATAATATGCTTTGGAAATACAAAAAATAATGTTAATAATAAATATGATCATAGTTTGCATATTACTAAAGAGTCTGCATATATAAATAGTGTGTATTCTAGTTTAAATAATATTACTGATATTATGTGTTCTTGGTTTTCTAAATTAGATAAAAATCAAAAAATAAATCAAAATTATCTAGAGACCAAAGTTGAGTCTATAGAATCTAAATAGACAATTTGGGTTCTATAATAAATATTGACTTAAATAAAGAAGCAAAAAATCAAATAAACAATTTGGTGACAAAATTAGAAACTATATCCTTCATAAACAATGATGGAATGAATAGTCCATGAGATAGTTACATCCATAAGCTATTTTATGGTACAGAAGATATTATAGTACTTCAAACCAATACCTATAACAAAACTGAATATGAAAATATTGTTGAAATATTGGATTATTGGAGAAAATGATATAAAGACCCAGATTTAGGTATTGATAAAAGAAATAGGCTACTAGATCAGATAAGAGAAACTTATCTAGAAAATGAAACCCTTTTACAACATTTTAATTATGATATTAATATGTCAACTAATGATGATGACAACCAATCATCCTCATCTGAAGAATCAATAGATGAAGATATTTCATCAGAAATAAATAAAGGGAAAAGAAAGGCAGAAGAGCCAATTGATCCTGAATTATTTGGCACATGGGGAGATGGAGAAAATTTTGACTTTATTCAAACAAATGAAGTTAAAAATGATACTAACATTGGAAGTACCTCCAATCCTACACCTGAGCCAGTAATATCTAGAAAAGATAATAATCATAAGTATCCAATAGTTCAAAATGGTACTTATTTAGACTTGTCTCATGTTCCATTTAAGGATCAGGACAAGCAATTGATGATTGGGCACAATCCTTATCCATCATTATTACCAATTATAAAAATAGCTGGTCAAAGGAAAAATTCCTTGATTATATTGCAGCAACTCTCTAGGGAGATGTGTTGTAATGGTTAAGACAGCGGGAAAAATCTGAAATTGGAAAAAGTCAAAAAGCAGCTTTGTTAACAAATTTTCTCACACTTGACACAATTTTAGCTGAATTTGCAAAAATCATAAAAGAAAATTTATGTGGTTTTGCAGGAGATACTAATTTGCAAGCAGATGCAAATTATATTTTGACTAAATTAGAATTATGTAATATTTGTCTTTTTGAAGACTATGTTCAAACTTTTAAAAAATATTATTATCTTATTGATCCATCAGCAAATCAACCTTGGTTAGATCAATTTTTTCATAAACTCCCTAATCCATGGGATGAGTTATGTATTAAAACATATCATGATTTTCTCAAAAAAAATGGGGAAGGAAGAATATGATAATCTTGGTTTTCGCATTAATTATGTTCTAAGACTGATAGCAGATCAGTGTCTAGAAGCAAAGGCGAAAAAACAAATAAAAAATTAAATTTCCAACTCATAATACGGTCAAAAATGTTGTGATAAAATTTTAAAAGAAAATTGGTTGTAATACATTTCCTAAAAGAAAAGGATTTTCCAAAAAACGTAGAAAATATAAATGGAAATCTTGGAAAAAAAACCAAACTTTTTCAAAAAAAGAAAAAGTATATTCGAAAAAAGAAACCAACAAGTGTTTCAAAAAAACAAAACTTGTAAATGTTACATTTGTAACGAGGAAGGTCACTATGCACCTGAATGCCCAAAAAGGAGAAAAAGTGCAAAGAAAATGATCAAAGTCCTTGAAGAACAAGATTTTGAAATAATAAATGGAGAAGAAATTTCTGATGAAGAAGAAATCTTATATAAAATTTCTAGTGATGAAGAACTAATCTTCATGATGACTAATAATAGTCAAGCAATATCTAAAGAAGCAGATAATATATCTCAAGAAGAATTGTAGGCAATTCGACTTGGAGATGTAATCGGGGAAGAAAAAACTTTTACCGACGAAGAATTAACAAAATTCAAAAAAATGCAAGAAGTTGCTATTGCAGAAGTTTACAAACTTTCAAAATTCAACTTCTTTTCAGCAAGAGTGTTTGAACAATACAGTGGTAACACTCAAGCAAAATGGTCAGAAGTAGGAAATATTGATATTCCTTTTTTTGATAAGAAAAAGGTTGCAAGATGGAAAAAGAAATATCCTGAAATTCAATATATTCATATTGGATTAATTCAAGTAACCATAACAGCCTTATTTCGCCAAGGGATAGATACTCCTATTTTGGCAGTAATTTTTGATAAAAGATTTTCCGACCCAATGAAAGCAATCATTGGAGGAATTCGGTCTAATTTGGCTAATGGAGTAGTTTGGTTTAATGTCAAACCAAATTTCTTTATTTCCATAAATGATCCTAATCTTGAAGACACAGTCAGAATAAGAATTAAAATACAAGGATTAGGAATGAAATCAAATTCTCATGATTTGGCTATTCGTTGGAAAATAATTCACGAATTAACCAAATTTCCTAAAACAAAAACAAGATCAAACGATAATAAAACCGTTGAAATCTTGAACCAAGACCATTTGACACGGTAATACTACCTCGTATAATGAATTGGTGTGATTTAGAAGTCCCTCGACAATGGTTAATCCAAGGCCTAGTGGGACAAGGAAAATCTTTTAAAACAAAAAAACCTGCACAATTACAAATGCAGGCATCAGGAAAAAATTTATATATTGAAAATACAGTTCCAAAAATTAAAAGAACAACTTCTTTATTTGAAAAAGATTTTCCTAACAAATCATTTTCAAAGTTAAGCATTGGAGAATCAAGTAATAATGCTAATCAAGAATCTATTACTTCAAACAATATTCAGATTCTTATTTTTCTAGGAACAAGGAAACTTGAATATATTAAGTCTGCATATATGTATCATTTTCAAACAAAAAATGATGATATTATTTTTTCTCCTAGCCAAGGAAAAAGAAGATATACATATGTATTGGGAACATTTAATTTTGCAGGTTATAAACCCTATAGCCTCAGTGTTCTTATAGACACAGAAGCTACAGCTAGCTCATGTAAATGGAATGCCATACCAAAGGAAAAAAAGACATTAATGAAACATTCAATTCTGATTACTGGAATTGATGGCAATCATACTTCCATACAATTCAAGGCTAAAAATATCGCTATTTGGTTAAATTATAGCAAATTCATTATGCTAAAAATTTTATATTTTCCGTATATGCATGGAGATTTCCTTCTTGGAAATAATTATATATATAAATATCTTCCAATGCAAATACAGGAAAGAACATTTCATTAAGTATAAACAATGTCTTAATTCATATTCCCTTGTTAGAACAACATAAATATATTTGTGATAAAGAGTTTGCGCCCGTGCCGCGTGGTGATTTAACTCCCATCATCAAAACTATTGATGAATCACATTGGATTTATAAAATTTTAGAAGAAAATTTTAGTGAACATCCATTAAAACTATGGCAACGTAATCCACGCTATTGTAGTTTAAAATTGAAAGACCCTAATGTTATTATTAGAGTAAGACCAATGATCTATACTAGACAAGATATAGATGAATTTGATATTCAACTCCAGGAACTTTTAGACAAAAAGTTAATTGAAGAAACTAAAAGCCCTCACTCTAGTCCAACTTTTATGATAAGAAACCATGCTGAAATTAAAAGAGGAAAAGCCCGAATGGTAGTCAACTATAAACGACTAAATGAAAATTTAGAATTTGACGGATATTTTATTCCATGAAAAGATGTTTTGATTAACTTAACCAAAGGATCAAAAATCTTTAGCAAATTTGATTGTAAAGTGAATTTTGGCAAATTCAATTGACTGAAGAGTGAAAAAAATTGACAGCTTTCAGTACACCTAGAGGACATTACCACTGGAATGTTATGCCTTTTGGATTAAATATTGCACCACAGGTATTTCAACGGTGAATGGATACAATTTTTAAAGACCTTAAAGATTGTTGTGTAGTTTATATTGATGATATACTTATCTTCTCTAAAACCAAGGAGGAGCATAAGAAACATTTAAAATTACTTTGTGAAAAATTTCAAAAATATGGAATTATTTTGTCTCCAAAAAAGATTGAACTAGAAAAAGAATCAATTGAATTTTTGGGAATAATTTTAGACCAAAAAGGTTTAAAATTACAAGAACATATTTTGTCCAAAGTACGAGATTTTCCTGATACTCTTGAAAATATAACACAATTACAGAGTTTATTAGGCATTTTAAATTATGGACGAAATTTTATCAAAAATCTTTCAAAAATAGAAATTCCTTGGTTAACCAAATTAAGGAAAAATGTTATTTTTGAATGGACAGCAGAAGATGTTGTTTTAATTAAACAAATAAAGAAAATGTTAAAACTTTACCGGATGTTTATCTTCCTAAAACAGGTGATAAATTAATTTTAAAAACAGATGCCTCAGAAGCATGCTGGGGATGTGTTCTTAAAACTATACCCAGTAATTTATGGTATGATAAAGAAATACCTTTATCAGAAAATGGGATTAGACCAAGAAAAAATCCAATACCCATAAAACTACAAAAAGAAGAATTAATTTGTGGATATAATTCTGGAACATTTAAACCAAATGGACAAAAATATATTATTTTCGAAAAAGAATTACTTGCAATAAAATTAGCAATAAAGAGTTTTCATATTTATTTAGCCCTAGAAAATTTTATTGTACGCACTGATAATAAGGCAGTAAGAGATTTCTTGATCAATAAAAAACCTATTGAACAAGGAAGAAGATTAGCCTGGTATAATAAAATTTCTGAATATACTTGTGAAGTAGAACATCTTAAAGGTACTAACAATTTTCTTGCAGATTTTCTTAGCAGAAATTGTTTCAGAAAATTAAATTGCTAAACAAGTAAAATTAATTTTTGCAAAAGATCTCTAGACCAAGAGGAAATAATGGATAAGGGTAAACAACCCGCTCAAGGAGATTGGGTGACAATTGCTAAAAAAGCAATCCCTAGAGAAGAAAAGTTTATGTTGTGTTTTTAGGAAGACAACTTGGAATTTACACAGACTGGAACGAAGCCAATCTACAAGTTTGTGGATATTCAAGAGCAAGCTTTAAAGTATATGATAGCATGACCAAAGCTAAAAAAGCTTTTTACAGTGCACCAGCTATGCCTATTTATCAAAGGAATCAAATGAGAACTAACCCAGTTCCAACTAATATTCAGACATCTAAACCAGATGAATCTGAGATAAAAGATTTTTTCAACCCTGGTATATCCAGAGAAATTTATACAGCACTCAATGGAGTTTGGAAAACTCACATTGTAGACAACAAAGTGAAATTTCGAAAACACATGGGAGTTCTGGCCAACAAATTAGCTGAGCAAACAGCTAAATTAAAAGATTTGCAAAATCTTTGTTTCAATATTCTTAAACAAATGAATTGGAATGAAGATTTTAATTTTGAAAAAATAAACAATTTTCTTCAACTATCAGATCTCATATCAGATGAGTTTTCTGATCCAGTTTTTGAACAAATAAAAAGAATTTGTCTTTTTAAAAAAGCAAGAACTTTGCTTCCAAAAGAAATTTTTATGTTAATCAAAAATCGAGTTGAAGATCATCATGATAAGATTAAACAAATCTTAGAACGATCTTATGATAAATTAAATTTGAAAGATGGAATTCCCAAAATAACCATCATGGCAAACCATGACATGTGGTTTTTTGAGGATATAGATTGGGGAATAACTAATCAAGTTATTTTTCAAATTTTAGATCCAATCCAAAGGATAGATTATCCAATGGTCATCAAAGCAATGCTCTCATGGATAGTAAAAGGCTTTCGATGGAGCAAATATTTTACTTTCTAGATCTCCAGCACTGTTGGTTGGCGAAAACGAGATCATTTTTTCAACCATATCAGATTTGGTATTTTAAAGAAATTGAAGATTTTGAATTTGAAGATAATTATTTAGATGAAGATCACCGGAGAGAGCGATTGGAAAATATCTAAAAACTTTCTTTGACAGAATATTGGATAGACAGTCTAATATCTGTTTCACAAGCAGCGTCCAACATCTATGGCTCAGCAAAATTGCCATTCATGGTTACAGATGGTAGAATATTATTTGTAACCCATTTTCCCATAACCTATCAAAGGTCTCCTACACAAATTAATGAGGCTCTCGACTTGTTAATAAATCTCAAAAAGAGAAATAATTTGGATCTTTCGTTGGAACTAGTCATGACTGCGGATAATGTAGAACATTTCCGGAATGAACAATACAACCAAGATTCGGATTCCCCTCCATCAGAGACTGATGAAGAATATCACAATCTCATCAACAGGATGGAAGCATAGTGGACCCCACTATCAAATGCAGCTGTCTCCTGATCGACTCCAACCTTATCCAGGACACGTGGAGCAACCTGCATTATTAGGCGAAAAGTGATCAGCTACATCCTTTCAGCCGACGCTACACGACAAAGCAGCTCAGCCAAAGCTTATCTACACCAGTCTATCTCTTTGAAAACCGGGGAGGGTAGACAGTGTGTATCAGTGTATATAAGAGCAAATAATTATAGTTTTTCCTTTAACTATTTTGTCTCTTTGTATTTACTTTTTTGAAGACTTTTCATAAAGCCTATGACTAGGCTTACCTAAGGTGTTAGAAATTTTGCAACATTTGGCCGTAAAAGTTAGATATGTTAGATATGCAATAAGTTGTATTTTTGTTTGTATTCACCCTCTTGTGGTCTATATATTGGCCTTTATGCCAATATAATGAAGCATGTAAATTCTCTCCATCTTTGAGCTTCCTTCTTTGTCTCTAATTTCTTTATCATAATTCCTTATTCCATAACTCCACCATAATTCCATAAGAAAAATGTTAAAAAGCTCATTTCCTTTTTTGTTAGTTGGGGACCGTTTTATGCCATTAAATAATAATATATAAACCAAAAATTTATTAAAATAAAAAATTAACAATGTTACAATATCATGTGATAGGTTAAAAGGACATTACCCAATGGACATAATAGTCATTTTCTATTTGATAAATGATAAATGTGGTGTAAGTTCCCCAACAACAAAGGTAGCAACTTTCCTGTTTTGGTAACGAGAAAGGAAAATTTATAACATTGATATCATGGGAAAATGCTAAAAAAAATTATAAAACTTGTCAGTAAATTTAACATTTTTCCAATCCATAATGAAAGGGACTGATATGCGAGATTCCTAAAAGAGACAATTTTCCATACTTTTTTTTTAAAAAAAGTATTACTAGTTATTTATTATAAATTAAAAAAAGTTAAATATCACATCAACTTTTTTCACTCACGAGAAATAATTTTTTTAGCAAATTTTCAAGCATATTAAATATTTAAAAAAAAAAACACTAAAAATGTCAAAAAATTAAAAAGTCAAACTCAAACACACACTTAGGGGTGGTTTGGAATGATCTAAATAAGTGTACTTTTTGACTTTTTATAAAATATGGATTGGGTATGAGTTGGATTTGAAGTGATGTGTTAGAGAAGTGATGTGACTTAAATAAGATGATATAAATTAATAGATATAAGAATGTTCAATATACGAGTTAAAATTGTGTTAAAATATGCACATAATTGAGATTCCTAAATTATAGCAATTTGAACCTAACAAGCAGCTCCAATGACATGCCAAAAGAATGGTCAAATTATAACATTGTCAAATTTTGTGACAAATTTGATACAAAATAAACAAAACGCTAAATTTTGACAAGATGTCTTATCTCTTTGCTCTCTGGTGTGTGTGTGAAATTTATCTGATAATAAATATTATTTTTTGGAATGAAAAGTGTTCTCACTACAACAAAAAATATTTTTGGCGACGTTTTTTAGCAACCAAACTGAAATTAGTCGCCAATTGTATATAATCGGCGACAATATACTTGTTGGTCGCCAAAAAATAAACTATTGGCGACGAGTTGAGATTTTTAGTCACCACAAGGTTTGGCGCCGACTTAAATTTCTGCGTGGGAGCGCCAAAAATGTTTTCACGACCAAATTAATATATAGCGACGAAAAGTTTGGTTGCCGATTGTAATTTTTGGCGACAGAAATAAAATAGTCGCGGAAAAGGTGAACAATACTTATGGCAACCGAAGGATTTTAGTCGCCAATAAATTAACTGTCAAAACTACGTCGTTTTGCATTTTTTCCATTTATTTATTTTTTTTTTTTTTAAGAGACTTGACCGACCTTTTGGTGAATAAACAAATTAGACCTAAGCAACAGCAGTATAATTTTTGTTCATCTCATTCTCTCCCTCAAGCGACGCACAGCAAACATAGAGGTATGTCTCTCTCTCCCTCTCCATCTCCATCTCTATCTCCCTCTCCTTCTCACTCTCTCACACCGCCTCCTCATCTTTTTCTTCTTCATCTCTCTTCCTCTCACTCTATCGCGCAGCCGATTAAGCGCCGCCAACAGTATTCCCTCAAACAGTGCCTCCTCCTCCTCTTTTTCTTCTTTGTCTGCCTTTCTCACAGCGCTGATTGCAACTGACGACATTCTCTCTCTCTGATATTTTGAATTTGTGGGACTGATTTTGGGACTATTTTGGGACTGTCGCCCCTTTTCTTTCCAGATTGCTTCATTGCTGTACTGCTCCGTCTCCCTCGATTGCTCACTTCATTGCTGTAAACGTGTTTGACTTCTTCATTAATTTAATACCTTAAAATGTGTTTGATTCCTTGGTTATTGTAGGTGTGTTTACACATTATAATGTTTTATTGCTTTGTCTCCTTACCTCCATTTCAGATTGTGTTTTTTTTTACAGTGTATGTATGTATGTGTGTGAGAGGGTAATTTATAAGTAAATTAGGTCGAACTGGGTAAAGGACCGTTCTATGGGCCGCAGTAAGAAAGGCAGAGCAAAAGGGCCTTGTAGTTATCTCGGTCTCAAAAGAGCCTTGCAGTTAGCTCGGTTATCCCGGTCAGAGCGATAGTTAGCTCGGCCACAGTGTTTTGGACTGAGGTATTATGGCTTCTTAAGGTGGACCTTGCTACAGTTAGCTCGGTCAGAACTTGTTGTAGATAGCTCGGTCTTTAACGGACGCAACCAAGGTATTGGTGAACAAGGGCCGAGCCATGAGTTGCATGTGAAGGTACTGGTTTGAGTATGACAAAGGAGTATTGTTAGCTCGGTCGTTTTGTCATACTACCGAGGTAAAACCATCTCACTTGGTTTAAACAGTGAGGGGAGTGTTGAAAGATAAGCATTATCTTTCAGGAGTGTGATTCCTATAAGGACTCTACATGGAGGAATAAGAGTCTTACTAGGATTGTGTCACACGGAACCTATAAAAGCTCACAACATAACTTATAGAAAAGGTAACACAACTTTGACTCTCGAATACACAGAGCTTTTGTCTATTTGTCTATTTTGCTGACTTAGACATCGGAGAGGTATCCGGCACACACCCGCCGGCTAGCTCACGTTTGTGTTTTCAGGGAGTAAAGCGACAACGTTTGGAGGAGCGCAGACTTGTTCAACAGGATTATACGAGAACATTATTTCTTGCTCGTACAATTGGCGCCGTCTGTGGGAAAACCAGAAGGAACAAAACCTCTTGATCAAGTTTTTTCCTCTCTAGTTGGAAGTAATGGCACACAATGAGGATTTGCCGCAGTCTGCCATCAACGGACAAACCCCAGAGGGGGGTGGGAGCCGCGAAGGTTTGCCTTCTATCCCTCCCATGGCAGATTTAGAGCCCCAGCGACAGAACCCCCGAAGGGATGCAAGGGGGAGGCGAACTAACAGCCCCCGTCGCTCTCAAAGTCCTAAAAGACAGAGGCGGAGGATCGATCCTCAAATTCTGGAGGATCGCGTAAAGGAACGAAACGAGTTAATAAGGAAGATGGCGGCAGACATGGAGTCTATGAAGCGCCAGATCAAAGGAAAAGGGATGGCGACAAGAGAGGGGCACAAAAGCAGTATGCCCTCTTGCCACTCAGAAGATCGTGGTAGGTATACCACACCATCGCAAGCAGAGAGTAGGAGCCTGAGAACAGGCGACACTCAGTCAAGAACTCCCAGGACTCGTTACTCTAGGTCTGAGAGAACGAGAACTGAGAGGTCATATACCGAGGGAAGCACCTATCGGCCCTCATACACACACCAAACATCATCCAGGCAGACGGAATTGCCTAGATCATCCGATTTGCAAATTGTGCTAGAAGAAAGGGCATGATGGAAGGAGGATACCAGGGCGCGCGACCCGCGCAGAGTTTCAGCCCTTCAGCGGTTGGCTCCTCGGACGCATGGGAGCATCGAGGTAGGAATGCCAATACCGCGCCTTACTTACGAACCAGCAGACAGAGCATTAGCAAGCCTGCAGGCCTCGCCGTTCGTTCCGGCAATATAGAACGCACCACTACCTTCGGGCTTTCACCAGCCCAAATTTACCACTTATGAGAAGAAGACGGACCCCTACATGCACCTAAGCCACTTTTGCCAGGTTATGGCAGTATACCGGCGGAATGAGGCTTTAATGTGCATCATTTTCCCATCCAGCCTTGGCGACCTAGGTTTAACCTGGTTCGAAAGGCTACCAGAAGGCAGCATCGCCTCCTGGGCGCAATTGGCAGAGGCGTTCGTGACTAGGTTCAGAACGAATACCAAAACACCAGTGGAGATCGATCAGCTACTCTCCATTGACATGGGCAACAAGAAGACGTTGAGATCCTACAATAGTCGTTATTGGGAAACTTTTAACCAGATAGGAGATTATCCTACAAACCTCGCCTCGCCATTGTACAATACAAACGGGGCTTGCCAGTCGACAACAAATTGAGGGATTCAATCACTATGACGCCTCCCCTCACGATGAAGGCCTTAATGCAGAGAGTGCACCAATATATTCGTGTGGAAGAGGATGGCGCCCGTGCTAAGGCGAAATCTGGCACAACAGCAATACCAGATAAAAAGACTTCAGCAAAAGTCAACACGGTAGAACGACCAAGCAGGAATGGGCGTGGCAGACGGGCTAACAAAGAGGATCCAGACAAAAGGTGGCTAAGAGTTCGCACTGCCATTACCACGGTGTTCAAAAAACCAATCTACCGAATTCTCAGTGAGATACACGATGAACCTTTCGTCCGATGGCCAGCTAAGTTGGGAGAAACACAAAAAGACTATGACGAAGGATCCCGGTGTACCTTCCATAATGAAAAGGGGCACCGCACAAAGAATTGCACGTCGTTGAGACAGCACTTAGAAGAGTTAGTGGCAGCTGGGCACCTGGACCAGTACATAGAAGAAAGGACCCAGCCAGCCTCCCAGAACCACGACAACCCAAACGGAATGCCGATCGACACCCCACCTCAAGGCATGATTAACGTAATACATGGCGTATTCGAACCTAAGCGAGTATGTGAGCTCAAGGGAATGATCAAGAAGGCTGAGCACTTAAGGGAGGTATTAAGTGCACAACCTGCCATCAAAAAAGGGAGAACAAAAGTCACGAATGTCATATCTTTCTCAGACAGAGACTTGGCAAGGACATATTGCCCTCACAATGATGCACTAATCGTCACACTCCGCGTCAAAGATTACGACATCAAACGGATTTTGATCGACCAAGGAAGCTCATGTGAGATAATGTACGACGAAACCTTCAAACAATTGAAACTGAAGGACAAAGACTTGGTGCCTGCAACATCTCTCCTCATCGGATTCAACTCAATGCCAGAGTGGCCAGTGGGCAAGATAATCCTCCCAATTAGAGCAGGAAGCATGACGAAACAAGTGGAATTCTGGGTATTGAAAGTCCCTTCCACTTACAACATAATCTTAGGAAGGACATGGCTGCATGCCATGCGATCGGTAGCGTCAACCTACCATTAAGTATTGCAGTTCCCCAACGAAACCGGAGTAATTGAAAAGGTCTTGGGAGACCAAATTATGTCATAACAATGCTTTGTCACGGTAAATGGCAGCCGCACTACCAAGGGATACATACAGATGGTGGAAGAACCTGAGAGCAATGAGATGTTCGCAGATATTGGCAAAGCAGCTGAACAGAAGGCGGTGGAAGACTTGGTACAGGTAAGGATAGATGAAAAGAACCCAGAAAAGTTCTTTTTGCTCGGTTCATCTATGTCTAGCACTGAGAGAATAGAGGTCATGCAATTCTTAACCTCTAACATCGAAGTGTTCGCTTGGACGCCGTATGACATGCTTGGCATTGACCCAAACTTCATCTGTCACCAATTAAACGTCCACCCAAATGCCAGACCAATTATACAACGCACTCGCAGATCAGCACTCCACCACGCCGAGATAGTGGTGGAAGAAGTAGGAAACCTTCTAGAGGCGGGAGCTATCAGAGAAATACACTATCCCAAGTGGATATCCAATACAGTGGTGGTGCCAAAGAAGAATGGAAAATGGCACGTTTGCGTGGACTACAAAACAATCAACAAGGCATGCCCAAAGGATAGCTTTCCCTTACCACGAAAAGACCAACTGGTAGATCTGACAGCAGGACACAACCGACTTAGCTTTCTTGATGCGTACAGAGGGTAC
The DNA here is from genome assembly GCA_036172215.1 of Camellia granthamiana. Classification (NCBI taxonomy): domain Eukaryota; kingdom Viridiplantae; phylum Streptophyta; class Magnoliopsida; order Ericales; family Theaceae; genus Camellia; species Camellia granthamiana. The sequence continues at coordinate 53,298,789 of CM069916.1, read as the reverse complement.
CATCAGATCGCTATGTATGAGCTAGATCAGGAGGTCACATCCTTTACAACGCCAAGATGACTGTATTGCTACAAGGCCATGTCCTTTAGCCTAAAAAACGCAAGGGCAACATTCCAGCGGATGGTCACCAAGATGTTTGAACCATTGTTAGGCAGAACAATGGAGGCTTACATCAACAATATGGTGGTCAAGAGCAAGGATGAGAAGGACCATCTCAGGGACCTAGATGAAATGTTGTAGATCCTGAAGAAGAACAAGTTGCGCCTTAATGCGTCCAAGTGTGCGTTCGGCGTAGGATCAGGTAAATTCCTAGGTTTCCTGGTGACCAACCGAGGTATAAAGGCAGACCCCTCTCAGATCAAAGCAATTCAGGATCTAGAGAGGCCCAACTCAGTAAAAGAAGTACAGCATCTCACTGGTATGGCAACTGCGGTCAACTGGTTCACAAGTCGGTCGTCAGACAGATGCCGACCGTTTTTCCAAGCGTTAAAGGCCAAGTTTGAGTGGGATGAAGAATGCGATCACACCCTAGAAAGCCTGAAAGAATACATGTTTTCCCCACCGTTGCTAGTAACCCCAATACTTGGTGAAGAGCTCTTTCTGTACCTGGCAGTTTCATAGCACGCAATCAGCGCGGTGTTGGTCAGAGCGGAAGGAATCCAACACCTGCCCATCTTTTATGTTAGCAAAATCTTGCTGGGCGCCGAAACCAGGTACTTACCGTTGGAAAAACTGGTCTTAGCCTTAATGATGGCTTCTAGGAAACTGTCGCATTACTTCCACGCCCACATCATAATCGTCCTCACAGCTTTTCCATTAAAAGCTTTGTTTGAGAGGGCGAACTTTTCTGGGCGAATCCTGAAGTGGGCAATAGAGTTGGGACAGTTTGACATCAAGTTTCAACCTAGAACCGCAATAAAAGCCCAAGCTTTGGCAGACTTTGTGGCAGAGTTCACACCAGGAAGTCATTACATCTGCCCAGTTGACTTGACTAGTACAACTGAAATGGGGATGGAAAACGCCGCAGGAAATGCACAACCCCTGAATCAGGATGCCCAGCCACATCCCAAAACAGACCGGAGTAAACAAAGGGAAGAAGAAGCAAACCATGCTACACCAAGCAAAGACTCATCAACAAGCAAGAACTTGATACAACCAAATAGTGAGGGGTAAACAGTAAGTATGGACTTTGAAGAAAACACCAGCAACACTCATGACCCCAAGGCATCATCCAATCCCTCCATTTGCTGGAAGTTGTTCGTCGGAGAGATGTGGAAGCTTTTCGTGGATGGAGCCTCCAACAGGCACGGTGCAGGACTTGGCATAGTCCTTATTTCACCAGATGGCCTAATAGTGGAACAAGCAGTCAACCTTGGCTTCCCAGCATCCAACAACGAAGCGGAGTATGAAGCGCTTCTGGCAGGCCTAAAATCAGCACTCTACATTAAGGCCACTGAGCTAATGGTTTACAGTGACTCACAGCTGGTGGTAAACCAAATTTCAGGCGACTACGAGGTAAAGGATGAAAGAATGGCTAAGTACCAAGAGTTAGTCAGAAAAGAGATCATGAAATTTGAGGTAGTGCGGATAGAGCAGATCAGCAAAGGAGAAAACAGTAGAGCAGACGAACTGGCAGGCTTTGCTTCAATGGCAGATATATCCATCCCTCATCCGTTACTGATCCACTACCTACCAAGACCAAGCATTGAAGAACCTGAAGTACCTGAGGTATGTTACGCCGAATTAGGCCCCTCATGGATGGATCCCATTATAATGTTCTTAAAAGACGGCATCTTACCTGAAGAAAAAAAAGAAGCCAACAAGATTAGAGCAAAGTCGCAATGATTTTGGCTCTCCCCATCAATGGCCTTGTACAAGAAATCCTTCACAGGACCTTACCTAAAGTGTGTTCATCCCAGCAAAGGCGAAGCATTCTTGTTCAAAATACATAAAGGCGTATGCGGAAGCCACCAAGGGAGAAGATCATTTGCCTACAGAGCAATTTCACAGGGGTATTGGTGGCCATACATGCAAGTAGATTCAGAGAAGTATGTCAAGAAGTGCGAGAAATATCAGAAGTTCGCACACCAAATACATCAACCAGCCAGAGAGCTTCTACCATTAACTAGCCCATGGCCCTTCGCAATGTGGGGCTTGGACATAGTAGGACCACTTCCAACGGCACCTGGCAACAAAAGTTATTTCTTGCAGCAACAGACTATTTCACAAAGTGGGTGGAGGCAGAAGCACTCGCATCAATAAAAGAGAAAGACGTGAAGAAGTTTGTCTGGCAGAATATCATCACTCGGTTCGGCATACCCAAGGCTCTAATATCTGACAACTGCACTCAGTTCGATGGCAAAATTTTTAGGGGCTTTTGTGAAGAATACAAGATAGAATTCTACAACTCTACTCCGGCATACCCCCAAGCAAACGGCCAGGCGAAAACATCAAACAAAGTCGTCTTGGATGGATTGAAGAAAAGGCTGGAGAAAGCAAAAGGCAAGTGGACTGAGGAACTCCCTCACGTTTTATGGGCTTACCGTACCACACCTCGACGGTCAACTAGAGAAACACCTTTTTCCTTGGCCTATGGCATGGAAGCAGTAATCCCACTTGAAGTCGGCCTCCCCACAATCAGAAGTGAAAATTTTGATCAAGACTTAAATGAAGAAGCCATAGCATTGGAGCTCGACCTTACAGAAGAAAGAAGAGAAAGAGCACTGGTTCACATCGCCTCATACCAGCAAGAGTTATCCAGAAAATATAACAAGACAGTACATCCAAGGCAATTCAAGATTAGAGATTGGGTGCTACGCAAAGTAATGGGAAACACCCTGGTACCCGGAGATGGCAAGTTAGGGCCCAATTGGGAAGGACCTTACAAAGTGGTTGGATTTGCAGGAAAAGGGGCATACCACTTGGAAGATGAAGACAGCAAAGCTATTTCCAGGCCATGGGACACTGTCAATCTCAAACTATTTTATTTTTAGCTTTTCTTTAAACTTACTTGTAGTCTTTATTTTTCAATAAAACAAGTAGTTTCTTTTTCAGCATAAATTGTTTTTCTCTGTAAAAATTGTTTTAGGGAACTAGGGGCAATGAAATCAGAGTTGGCCGGAATAACCAACTTTGAGCTTTCTTCAGCTAGGATTAGAATCTGGGCTAAAGAGGTTGGCTGGAAAAACCAACACTTCTCCTAAGCCAAGATAAGGATCGAGGCTACAGGATGTTTGGCAGGAATAACCAAACACTTCGCTCTAGGTTGGTAGGAATAACCAGCTATGAGCTATCTTCAGCTAGGATTAGGATCTGGGCTGAAGAGGTTGGCTGGAAAAACCAACACTTCTCCTAAGCTAAGATAAGGATCGACGCTGCAGGACGTTTGGCAGAAATAACCAAACACTTCGCTCTAGGTTGGCAGGAATAACCAGCAGTGAGCTATCTTCAGCTAGGATTAGGATCTGGGCTGAAGAGGTTGGCTAGAAAAACCAACACTTCTCCTAAGCCAAGATAAGGATCGAGGCTGCAGGACATTTGACAGGAATAACCAAACAATTCGCTCTAGGTTGGCAGAAATAACCAGCTGTGAGCTCTCTTCAGCTAGGATTAGGATCTGGCTAAAAAGGTTGGCTGGAAAAACCAACACTTGGTACTCTTCAGCCGAGATAAAGGATCCAGGCTAAAGAGTGGTGGGCTGGAAAAACCAACACTTAGTACTCTTCAACCGAGATAAACGATCCAGGCTGAAGAGTGGTTGGCTGGAAAAACCAACACTTGGTACTCTTCAGCCGAGATAAAGGATCCAGGCTGAAGAGTGGTTGGCTGGAAAAACCAACACTTAGTACTCTTCAACCGAGATAAGGATCCAGGCTGAAGAGTGGTTGGCTGGAATAAACAACTTTTTGTAATCTTCAGCCGAGGTAAAAACCTAGGCTAAAGAGGTTGGCAGGTATGACCAGATAGGTCTCAAGGTTAAGATCGATATAGGTATCTCGGCCAGAAAATGTTATGCTAGATTCAGATTACAATTGGAAAGTAAAATGCAAACATGGAAGTAAACCAAAACAACAGCTGAAACAAAAGAAGCTTTCATTCAAAGTTCAAGTCAGAGTTACAAAGGAGCGGGACTTCAGCCCGATTACAGTTTCTTTCCAAAAGTAAAAAGAAGAAAATACAAGAATCAAGCAAAGAGGTCGTCAAGATCCGCATCCAAATCAACTCGGAGCCCGGCTTCAGCGGGTAGCTCGGTCACATTGTCAACCAAGTCTTCCACCGGTGGCTCCACCCCAGCTGACTGAACAGCAGGATCATTGACGATCGGGGCATTGTTGGGCCCAGATTCTTCTTCGTCATCATCAGCTTAAAGAAATTTTTGTTTAATGGCGTGGGCGTACTCCGCCATATAGCTCGATATGAAGTGCAGAGGGGGGTTCAGGAAAACCTCGGTCTCTGGACCGTGACCAAGCTGTGCCACGGCCACTTTCCACCCACACTTGAAAAATATATCCTTAGCAGCTTCGCACTGCAGGATGTAGGTTGCTTCACCTTCTTTATAACCACGGTCTTCCGTGTCCTCTATTTTCTTCTCCAGCGTGGTTATCTCAGCGTTCTTCTTCTGCTCAACTTTGGCTAGCTCATGCAGATAACGATCTTTCAGCTCGGTCAAGGGCTTTTGTTTGTCGGCCTCCGCCGAATCCACTAGCCCGATGAGACGGGTGACCTCCGATTGCAGCTCGGCCATTTTTTGTTTAGCGTCATTTAGCTCGGCCGTCTTGCTCTCGGCCTCAACCATGGCCTGCCTTATGATTTTGCGCAGTTCCAACACTTGCTTATGTGCAATGTGGTTTTTCTGCATGGCCTGCGAAAGAAGGAGTAGCAAATATGAGTCAAACCCGAGCAAAAAAATGGCATAAAATAAAAAACAATCAGGAGTACTTACCAGCACCATTGACTTCGTTGCCGACCGGATGGCCTTTAGCTCGGTCAAATGGTCATGATGTTCCATATCAAGGGGCAGGCACATGCTCTTAGCCAGATTGAAGGCGAGCATGTGGTCCTTGTCTGCCACCACTGAATCAATGTCTCGGATGGTGCGGCTCCGGAATGTCAGTTTTGGGGCCCATTCAGAAGGGTTAGCTCGATCAGAACCCGCGGGCTTTGGGCTCGGTTGTGTGGTTTGGAGGAGAATGGTGTCTTCTTCATCGACGAGGCGTGGCTCGGTTGTGGAAGTCCGGGCGCGCTTGCTTGGCCGAGATGAAGAGGGTTGAGTGGTTGGAAGGGCTACCACGGCCGGCTGTGTTTGAGCGGCTTGTGGTACCTCGGGTTGCTTTGTCTCGGTGATGAGGGCCCTTACTGCTCTCTTCTTTGCCATTTCTTGTTCAGCAGTTAGTGGGATCAAATTGATTTGAGGCAAGGTAGGATCTGGTTCTGGCGAGGGTTTTAACAAGAAGTCTGTCACCCTGGTCTTTCGCATGCTGCTGTATCTATACGTCGGTTCAAAATTTAGAAGCTCAGCCCAACCTCGGTTGGGATATCAAAGTGCGGCGCGAAATGCGTCTAAGTTGGGGTAGCTGTACTGGGACTTGAAATGGTCCAAATCTGTATAAAGAAAAAAGACAACGGTTAGTACGGTTGAAAATTGGAACAATGAAGTAAAGAAAGTACAAAACTAAGCCGAGGTAATTATACCGGTGACTCCTTTGTTCCAGTTAATTCGATCGCCCTGGATCTGGGCCTCCTGGTCTTCGAAGTTGCCCGAGACCTAGAAGAAATCATCATCATTTTAGTCTTTATCTGGGGTGTTCTTTATTATCTTTTCACGGCGGCGCCTTATTCTTAAATAGTAAACCCATCCATCTTCGTTTTGGCCTAAAGAGTACTGGTGAAATAGCTCGGCTAAACCGAGGTTGAGGCCAAGCCGGCGATTTAGCTCGGCGATGCCATTTATTATTCGGTAAGAATTGGTGGAAAGTTGGGTAGGGCAAAGATTAGTTTGTCCAAGGAATTCACAGAGAAGAAGCTGAACGGGAAAACGGAGTCCGGTTTCTACAATGGAAAGGAGGGTGAAGGGAACGAAGCCAGTTTTTCCCCAAGGGGTAGTGTCTAGTTCAGCTAAGCTAAGGTGGACATCATCAGGGATATGGTAGTCCCTTCGGAACTTGGCCATAGCCCCTGGTGAGTTTACTAGAAATCTATATTTTCCCATATGGTCTTAAATTATGTATAAATTAGCTAGAGTATTGGCTCGGTGGTGAGATGACGCTGAGTAGCTCGGTTGAGCGTTCAAGGGAGTGCCTGGCCAACCTAAGTCTGCAAAGTGAAAAAGAAAGGTGTTAAGCACAGATCGTTGGACCGCACTAAAAAAAAACAAAGGCAGAATAAATGAAGTCCTAGCTCGGCTACGTGGGGTATGTCATTTTTAGCTCGGTTTGAGCAGGGGACTTTAGCTCGGTTGAAACTTATGGTACAGCATTCTTAGTTCGGTTATAACTCAGTCGGTAGTTAAAGCCTTCTAGTGTGGCATTGCGCAAACCTAATACAGTTCGCTAGCTCGGCGAAATAAGGCAAAAGGTACTTAGACCTATTGAAACTACAAGAATGGCATGGAATTTTAGTTCGGTTGTTTAGTTTGGTTAGGTTCGCACCTAAAACAAACAACTTTCTAGTTCGGTTGGAGTGGGATTTTGGATCTAAGACGTCCCATTTCGGTTTGTTCGCAAATCCAGTAGGTGTGAGTACTATTCAAGAAGTTCTTACTCATTACAGAGAAAACTATTTGAAAAGTGTTGTGAAAAAACACGTATATACAAATGGTACATGTTGCTAGTCAAATGGAAAGCAGAAAATGATTGAGTTACTTACAGATTGGAGAAGGAAGAATGCAGATCTGAAACCACGAAGATAGTGTTGGGAATGCAAAGCTTCGCAGGTACTAAGGTTGCAAAAATGGAGGCTCAAGCAAGAGAGAGAGAAGATGAATAGTGCAAGTGAATGGTTCAAAGCATAAGGTTTGGTTTTGTGAAAAGAGAAGGAAAAAGGCGGGACTGTTCAAATGTTGCGAGGTACAAGGGCGGCTGTGACAGCTACACTGGGCCAGTGAAAGTCTGCCACGTGTCCATGGAATAGAAAGCGATTCAGTTACAGCGACAGAAGAGACGTTTTGACTGGCCACATTAGTAGCCCGGTGTGAATTTAGCTCAATTGAGAGGCTAAAGTTTTTTAGCTCAGCTGGAAACGGGTAATCCCAATCATGCTACGCAGATGGAATTAAGGGGCAATTGAGAGGGTAATTTATAAGTAAATTGGTCCGAACTGGGTAACGGACCATTCTGTGGGCCGTAATAAGAAGGGTAGAGCAAAAGGGCCTTGTAGTTATCTCGGTCTCAAAAGAGCCTTGTAGTTAGCTCGGTTATCTCGGTCTTAAAAGAGCCTTGCAGTTAGCTCGGTGATCCCGGTCAGAACGATAGTTAGCTCGGCCACAGTGTTTTGGACCGAGGTATTATGGCTTCTGAAGGTGGACCTTGCTACAGTTAGCTCGGTCAGAACTTGTTGTAGATAGCTCGGTCTTTAACGGACGCAACCGAGGTATTGGTGAACAAGGGCCGAGCCATGAGTTGCATGTGAAGGTACTGGTTTGAGTATGACAAAGGAGTATTGTTAGCTCGGTCATTTTGTCATACTACCGAGGTAAAACCATCTCACTTGATTTAAGTAATGAGGGGGGTGTTGAAAGATAAGTATTATCTTTCAAGAGTGTGGTTCCTATGAGGACTCTATATGGAGGAATAAGAGTCCTACTAGGATTGTGCCACACGAAACCTATAAAAGCTCACAACATAACCTATGGAAGAGGTAACACAACTTTGACTCTCGAATACACAGAACTTTTGTCTATTTGTCTATTTTGCTGACTTAGGCATCGGAGAGGTATCCGGCACACACCCGCTGGCTAGCTCACGTTTGTGTTTTCAAGGAGTAAAGCGACGACGTTTGGAGGAGCGCAGACTTGTTCAACAGGATTATACGAGAACATTATTTCTTGCTCGTATAGTATGTATGTATGTATGTATGTATGTATGTATCTGTAAAATATAATTAAATGAAAATTAAGTTTAAAAAGTTTGAAGTTAAGAATAAATATTAAGGATTTATGGTTAATTTGTGATGTAATTGAATTAATTTTTTATGTATATATAGGGGATGAATGTTGTTTAAGTTAGAAACTACGTATATAATAATTCAATACAGAAAGAACAAAAATAAAATTAAAAGTATGATATAGATATATTAGTTTCACAATTTTGAATTTCTAATAAAAAATAAAATTAAAACTTTTGAATTCTACTTCTCATTCCAGTTTACCTATTAGAACTTGAACTAATTTTGGATTTTGAAAAGGAAGTTGGTGGGGTTAGTCCAGTATTCCTAATCTTTACATGCTATCAGCATATCTCCTTTCTGCTTGGACCATGCTACCTCTTAATTAGATAAAGTTGTTATGTTGTCTTTAACTAGATCTGCTATTGTTTTTCTGGGAGATCATTTGCACCATAGGACATCTTTTATTGTTTAAAAACTAATGCATGTGCAGCTGATTGATTCATCTTTATTGTGTTGGACTTCTTGTAGACAACTGATGGCTCCATTAATTATATATTCTATCTTGCAGAAAGCTTATTTTAAATATAGAGTGAAGAGAATAAAACATATTTGACCAAATGAAGGTTCATACCTGATGCTTAAAAGTTTCCCCATATATTATGATCATGAAGTTTTTTGATGAAAAAATTTGCAAGGTCCATGGCTTTTTTCATATTTGTAGAGGGTGAAGAACCCCCATGTACGATTTAAAGACTTTGCAAGTGTAAAGTCCATGAGAGAATAAATTAATGAAGTTGTGGCATTTTTGCAAAATCCTAGTGCATTTCAAGAAATGGGAGCCCATGCCCCTCGAGTATGTTCTTACCAGGATAACGAATAGCTGTGTCATTTTTCTTGTGAATTTGATTATGTGTAGTTGTATATTTTCATCTACACTCTTCGAAGCAATTGTGTCACAAAGTAATGATTCTAATCTGAGGTTTTTTTTTTTTTTATAAAATTTTTTGAAAGATAATTCGAAATGGTTGATTGTATATTTTCACACTCTGAATGTTCTGTGGCATTCAGTATTACAATGAATGAAGTTCTATTCAGTCATGTATGTATCTATGCATGATTTTAAGTTTTATATTATTCGTTGAATTTGAACGGGGATATCTTTGTGTTTTATTATTATTGTTTTCATTTTTCTCATCTTATGAACGATTTAGTTTTCATGATAACTGTAGTATTTATTAAAAAAATACTCATGTCCTCAAATATCTGACTACTAACTAGAGAATCAATTGTAGTTCTATGCTAAAAGGAAAAACGTATATGGTTAATTACACCTATAGTACTATTTTGTAATACAACATATCCTTTCTATTATTGGGAAATGACCACTGAACCTGTCAAAACTTAGCACGGACAGCTTATTCAAGCCTAAATAGACTTCTAGGAAGAAATGGGACCTCGATTGGATTTTCGGTTAGAAAATTAGAAGGAAAATTGTAAAACACAAGACTTAAAAAACCCATTCGGGAGGCAAAATTGCGAAATGACCACCAAAACTGCCAAAACTTGGCACGGGCATCTTGCTTAAGCCTAAATAGACTTGTAGGAACAAACGGGATCTCGATTGGATTTCCAGTTAGAAAATTAGAAGAAAAATTGTAAAACACAAGACTTAAAAGGCCCGTTCAGTGGCTGAAATTGCGAATTGACCACCAAAATCGTCAAAACTTGGCACGGACCGCTTGCTCAAGCCTAAATAGACTTGTAGGAACAAACAGGACCTCGATTGGATTTTCGGTTAAAAAATTAGAAGGAAAATTGTCAAACACAAGACTTAAAAGGCCCTTTCGGAAGGCGAAATTTCGAAATGACCACCGAAACTGCTAAAACTTGGCATGGCCAGCTTGCTCAAGCCTAAATAGACTTGTAGGAATAAATGGGACCTCGATTGAATTTCCGGTTAGAAAATTAGAAGAAAAATTGTAAAACACAAGACTTAAAAGGCCCGCTCGAGGGTCGAAATTGCGAAATGACCATTGAAACAGCCGAAACTTGGCATGGGCAGCTTGCTCAAGCCTAAATACACTTGTAGGAACAAACAAGACGTTGATTGGATTTCCGGTTAGAAAATTAGAAGAAAAATTGTAAAACATAAGACTTAAAAGGCCTGTTTAGGGGCCAAAATTGCGAAATGACCATTGAAACAGCCGAAACTTGGCACAGGCAGCTTGCTCAAGCCTAAATACACTTGTAGGAACAAACAAGACGTCGATTGGATTTCCGATTAGAAAATTAGAAGGAAAATTGTAAAACACAAGACTTAAAAGGCTCCTTCGGGAGCTGAAATTGCGAAATGACCACTGAAATCGTCAAAACTTGGCATGGGCAGCTTGCTTAAGCCGAAATTGACTTGTAGAAACAAACGAGACCTTGATTGGATTTCTGGTTAGAAAATTATAAGGAAAATTGTAAAACACAAGACTTAAAAATCCCATTTAGGAGTCGAAATTTCGAAATGACCATCAAAACCGCCGAAGCTTAGCACGGGCAACTTGCTCAAGACTAAATAAACTTGTATGAGCAAACGGCACCCCGATTGGGCTTCCCGTTACAAAATTAAAATAAAAATTGTGAAATTCATACCGAGTTTTTTTTTTTTTTTTGTGTCAATCTAATATTATTTTTTCTTTTTCATGTGACAGATTGGCAATGAAAGAAAATAGTTCGGGCTGCATCAAAAGATTTGATTTTGTGTTTTTGAAAATATTTTGACATAGGATTTTGGTAAATGACTTATGGGTTAAATGTTTTGCATCAAAATATTTGGTATTGTGTTTTTACGAATATTTTGATATAGGATTTTAGTAAATGACTTGTGGGTTAGATATTCAGCATCAAAATATTTGATTTTATGTTTTTGAAAATATTTTGACATAGGATTTGGTAATAGATTTGTGGGTTTGATGTTAATAGTTTGTAAGTACTTTGGTATGAATATTTTAGATTGTTAGAAAATTGTAATTATATTTATTGGGATGTTTAATAGCTATTAATTTTGAATTATTATGAATGTCTTGCACATGTGTATTATTATTTACATTACATTTGTGTATATATTGTGTAGAGAAAAACAAGTGTTTTGGATTATTTTGAATAGGAAAATTATTAAAATCAAAATTTGTGCAGTGAATTTTTAGTTACAGGTGATATTTTGGTCACTGTTAATATATTTGGCAACAACATATTGTTTTTGTCGCTAAAAGTTAGTGGCTATTCCAAGAACTTTTAGCAACCAAAACTTAGTCGTCACTAAAAACTTGATTTTTAGTGACCAAATTAATTTTGTTACTAAACAGTACTTTTGGCGACGCATTTATTTGTCACTAAAACTACATAGCCTATCCAAATTTTAACCTTTTAGCGACAAATTAGAGTTTTACAGCGACAAAATATATGATTTTTGGCGATAATTTTTGCTTGTCGCTAAATGTCTACATACGGTGACAACTTATGATTTGGTCGCCAATACTTTTAGTGACAGGCCTTTGGCGACCAATTGTGTACTTGTCGCCAATTTTTTTGACAATGAAATTTATATTTTTAGTGACCAATTTTTTGACCATCAAATGTGCTTTTTGTTGTTGTGTCTTGTGCCAATCTGTGGGGGAGTATGGGTGTGGTAGAACCTCTTTTATGTTTTCCTTGTTTGTTAGCTAAAGACAATCAATTAGTCTCATCTCTGATGAGCCTTTTTATATTAACCACAAGTTATTTCCACCAATTGCCATGCTTCCCAATTACTTTTTCTGTTTTCAAAATTAAATCGAATCAAATCAAATAAAAAGGAGAATTGTTACAATCTCATGGGTCTGGAGACTTTCCCATCATTGGGCTCTTTGATGTGCTATGTGGAAATTCTCAGATTCCTCATAAGTCCTCTTTCAGGCTTTGTTTTTAGCTTAGGAGCCCATGGACCCAAACTAGACCATCCAGTTCACAAGTCAAATTGCTTAGAGATGTTTGATAATATGATTCGATATTTAAATATTAAGTGATAATTAATTAAGTTTGTTTAATAATTATAATTGATATAATTTAAAATTTTAAGTGTCTTTTAAAATGTAAGTTTTAAAAAAAATTTAAGTTATATGAAATTTATTTAATTCTGACTAAATTATAAATACTAAATATAAGTATCAGTATACGTTATTATAAATTCATTACCACCACTATCACCATGCCACTCCACTACTGCAGCTGTTGCCCCTACCATCACCATGTCGCCGCCATCACCACCACCACGAAGATCACTACCGCTATCACTACCACTATCACCACCACCACCACCATTTTACCGTCACCACCATCGCTATCCGATATCACCACCACTATCATCATCATCATACCATCACCGCCACCACTAACACCACCATCACAATATAAAAATTAAAATATACAATTTGAAAATAATAAATTTTAAATTTAATCTTATACATATCAAACAATTTATTTTTAATTCAACATTTAAATTTTTATCCAACAACTTTTTAACTTAATAAATTCAGCATTCAATTTTTAATATTTAATTTTCAGTCTTCAACTTTCAATTTTCAGCCTTCAACTTTCAATTTTCAGCTTTTTCAAACAGCAGCCTTTGTTTGGATATAAATACATTTCACTTACTTTTTATTTTTTTTATTTTTTTTAAATTCATATTTCAAATACAACCTTGCTAAAAAAAAATATGACAACCACACCATATTTATAAATCATTTTCCATACCAAAATTCCAAATCTTACACTACATGAAAATTCCATAAACTTGTCTGTATAAGTTTAAGTGTGTGTTTGGGAAGTTAGCTATTTTAGTAGGTTATTTTAGTTTTGGCTATTTTAGTAGGTTACAATTTTTGTATTTAGAAAGATATTGGATTTTTTTTAGTTAGATGTGATATTTGTGAGAAAAAAAATAAAATAATTATGGATTTAATGTGATATTTTGTCTTATTAACTATTTTTACCTATTTTATTTTATTTTTATTTTTTTTGTGAATTTTAACCAAACACCCCTGTCAAATCAACTATATTTCCACAAAGGAAGTTGCACTGTGAACCTCTGAAGCTCCCTCGAAGTCTCTTTCCCACCTTAAACACCCTATCCACTTCCACATGAGAAAGAGAAAATCACAATAAATACATGAAAAATAAGATCTACATGCAGATCAAGAGATTCAAACTATTAATCTTTTAAGAATTTTGATCAATAAGTCCAATTCATTGATTAACTATGTCTGTTATATAAATTATCCAATTCAGAAGATAAAATTTGTTGCCATTTTTTTTTTTCCATTTTAAAATTGTCTTTATGTGACTGTATTTATCTAATTGTCAAAGAATCCCATTTAAATTTAATTATTCAAACTTAATAATTGTCATAATTTGTTTTAACTGGTTCTCTCTCTCTCTCTCTCTCTCTCTCTCTCTCTCTCACACACACACACACACATACCCCTCCACTGGTGTGAACTCTCACACTTTTTTACATTTTGCAAATTGTCCCTGTAGCACGCGTATATGGATAGGATATATGTTATATGGGATCTTCTACCTTGATTTTAATAGTAGGATCTATTATATTTATATTCAGCGTTTGAAAAATAATAAAAACATATACATTTGTGAATGGTGAAAAGTACTATTACATAATACTCTATTGACATACAAATTTTTTTTGTATATAAGAGTATCTCCAACGGTGAATCAGATTTTTCATCAAATTTGAGTAAAAAATGACTCATTTCACCAAATCTGGTATCACATGCTCCAACGGTTCACCTTTCACCAAATCTGTCCCGGGACAACCGAGTGGTCGACTGGCCGGTCGACCGGCCGGTTGACCGGTTAGGCAAAAATTATTTTTTTTTTTTTTTTTTAATTGTCTGAACTTTTTTTTGAATTTTCTGAACTTTTTTCGGGATGACCGGGTGGTCGACCGGCCGGTTGACCGGTTAGGCAAAAAAAAATTATTATTTTTTTTTTTTAACGGTTTGAACTTTTTTCCTGAACTATTTGAATCTTTTACTGGTTGACCGGTTAGTCAACCGGCTGGTCGACCGGTTGTTATAACCCAACGGTTAGTAACAGTGATTTGGTGAAATGCTTCGCCTGTTTTCAGTTTGATGAAATGTTTGGTGAAATCGCATTTTGATATCGATTTGGTACAACCGTTGGAGCAGTGAACAGTAGCTTTTTCATCAAATTTTGAATTTGATACTAGGTTTGATAAACCGTTGGAGATGGTCTAAGTACCTCTTTTATTTTAAATTTTAAATTTTGATAACTTTTTAATTTTTTTTTCTCCTTCTACATTCAATTGTTTTTCATAACACACTCATGAAGTGTCCACGCCCTCTAATATATATATATATATAAATACTATATACTCAACAATATATATCCAAAAGAGTTGGATGTATCATGTTGAAGAACACTAGTCCCCAAAACTTCACCATGGAGGTCACAGTCATATCAGCTGAAGGTCTCAAGAAAACATCCTCCTCAGTCTCAGCTCTCTTCTTCTCCCGCCGTCTCAGACCCTTTGTCACCCTCGCTCTCCCACCATTTTCATGCTCCACCACCACCACCACCACCACCAACACCAACACCAACGGTGATAAGCTCAGCCACGTGTACAAAACAAGAATTGATGATCAAGGAGGCATAAACCCTACTTGGGGTGACAAGTTCCACATACCCATCACTGATTCCACCTTCTTCCATCAAAGACACTACTGCTTCATACACCTCCAATTGTACAACAAACATGTCATGCTGGGTCAGACTCAACTGGGTTGGTGTCAGATTCCGGCGGCTGATATTTTAGATGGGTTGTCGCCGGTGGGGACTGTTCGCCGCCTGAGTTACCGGCTACGGAGCAGAGACGGTTCGAGGGCTCATGGGGTTGTTAATGTTGCAGTGAAGTTGGAGGGCTCTGTTTCTTTAATGAGGCAAGAAAATTGTGATCTGACACAGTCGCCCGAGATGGGTTTGTGTCAGCCGGTGATGGGTATTCCGGTGGCTATGGCGCCGGCGGATTCGGGTGTGCGTGTGTGAAGAACAGCTGTTGAGTGTGTGTTCCAACTTGCAAGGAAGCTGAGGTGTCAACCAGTGAGCAAAAAGTGGGCCACGGTACACGATTGGACAAATCCAACGGTTTGGATACGCTAATGAATCATTCAATTAAGAGTAATTTTTTTTTTTTTTTTTTGACAAATTACCAACACCCCTTCAAGTTTGTCTAAAATGCGAATTCCTCTCAAGTTTGAAAAATTATATCCCACCTTAAGATTTATATTTATATAACAAATTATTCCTTAAAATTTATATTTGTATAATAAATTATCCTCTCATTTATTATACAAATATAAATCTCAAGAAATAATTTATAATTTCTCAAATTTTAAGAGAAATCCTTATTTTAAGTCAAACCGCGAGCGTGTTGGTAATTTCTTTCTTTTCTTTTTTTCATATTTGATAGGATGTTAGTAGAGAGATTGAGTTTTGTGCGGCTTCCCCGTAATCTCTGGAGCCAATTAATGGATGACAACTCAGCAAAGGTGGGTATTTTTTTTCATTCCTATCTGCACTGTCCATAAAAGGAAAATTTAGCCAAGCAAGATTCTTGTATGTTTAGTGAAACTCACAACTTAATTTATTTTAATTTATAAATTTTTTAAAGGAGATGTGCATAATTAAGTAAAAATAAAATAAAATATATTTTTTTTTCTTGAATAATATTATTAGAGTAATATGTTACTGTCAAATAAAGTAATATATTACTGTTTACATCAATTTCGACGGTAATAATTTTTTTAATAAAGAATTTCATAGTCAATATAAATCTTATTTAATAGATCTTGATGAAAGAATTATAAAAATACTAATTTTATTAAAAACTGATATTTAAATCAAAAGTTATATTATTTTAAAGTTTAATATTTTGACAATAGTGATATGTGTCGGACTTTTCAAGAAAAACTTTTTATACTTGTCCTTAATGTATTAAAGTTTTATTATGAAGGGATTTTGACTAAATCTCACTTGATAAAATTATTAATACAAAAAATCAAATTGATCTACCATCGATTGTCATATTATTATATCATTTTTATGTGCAGGGCTTTAATGTTTTTAAGAATAGGCCTTCTATATATTATAATATATATTTAATTTGATCATGTAATTATTCATATATGATCCATTTAATTTTTTGCATTCATGTTTTAATTTTTTAAAACAACACCTAAATATACATTAATATGTATTATTTGGACGTTGTCTTTTATGTTATTTTCAATTTATTATATAAAATTAATGGTTTAAGTGATTAAAATAAGTATAAATTAATTTCACAATTCACTAATTTTATCTATAAAATTGAGATCTTCAATTTTAGTAACTCTAAGTGCGAGGGTAGATGAAAGATGAATGAGAGAAGAGAATGTATTGTCAACTATGCAGAGATGTACAATTTAGATTATCAATAATTGGTCAACTTAATTGTAAAATTGATATCTTCATACTCTTCACTGTCGCTCCATCTTTAAAAATGGCAGATCTCAACTTCAACCAACCTCTTGCTTTTAACCCCGAAGCTCTCTACTTCACCGTCATCAGTGCCGGGAACAGTTGATGCCGGAAAAACACTCATCAATTTTTCAGGCTATGTATCGATGGCTTCAACAGTAATAATAATGAACATGACATCACTAGATCCCATTTTCTCAAAAAAAATTCTCCTCAAGTTTGGTCAAACAGTTAGCAGAAGTGAAAGTTTAATGAAACTAAACACGTGTTGCATTGTCATTGGATAACCGTACACAAAGTGTTTAAGGCTCATTCGGTAATAATTAGTACTTTTTTGACATGTAATAAAAAAAAATATATTTATATATATATATATATTTATTGGGCCTTCCCTTATACACCCAGTGGGGGTTGACCCCAGTGACGTGGGGCACCCCCACTGGTCAGTTTTTCTTTTTTTTTTGTTTCAGTCCAATCTCCCAGTGCCACGTGTCACTGGGGTCACTGGGGGTAAAGAATACTGGGTGTAGGAAGCATTTTGCATATTTATTTGTATCAAATCAATTAATATCTATTAACATTTTCTCTCTATTTTTTTACCTATTTTTTTCAGTTTACTATACTTCTTTTTTTATAAAAATAAAAAAATATATTTATTTAGAACATCTCAAACATCTCCTTAATTTTGTTAGTGGATTAATAAGTTAAATTATAAGGAAATGATCACAATTAATTCATTGATTTGAATTCTAAATATTTGACATACACTATTTTTTTTAAAAAAAATTATATGAACCACTAAACCCAACTGTCGTGTTCAATAAGGAGTTGTTTGGGATGTTCTAAATAAGTGTAATTTTTTATTTTTTATAAAATATGAGTTGGGTTTAAAGTGATGTGATAGAGAGATGATGTGATTTAAATAGGATAGTGACTTTTTAACTTTTTTTTTGAAGATGGCAAACTTAGCCTAAGTCTCTAGACCCAAATTTGGATAAGATTTCTGTCTTCAATTGAATCAAGGTGTTGCTTGTTTTAAACCCAACTGTCGCGTTCAATAAGTCTCTAGACCCAAATTTGGATAAGATATCTGCCTTCAATTGAATTAAGGCGTTGTTTATTCGGAGGATAAGATTAGGGGGTAGGATAAGATTTATATTCATTGTTTGATTTTTTAATTTTGTTCCGGTTTAATAGTCTTTCCGGGTTATTAATCCCAAATGTGTTGAACTATTGTGTCTCATGGAGGGACACAAATGAGGGATAAGGGAGATATAAGATTAGGTGGTGAAATGACCATTTTGACCCTTTACTATTTAATTATATATTATATTTAGTAAAATTTAATAAAATTTAAATGTCTCGATTTAAAAATAAAATAATTTTATTTAATTTTTATTGATGTTTTATGTATTTAATTTTTTAAATAATTTTTTATAGATGTTTTATTTTAAAATTTTGTTTATTTTTTATTTAATTTTATTATTTAATTATTATTATTTTTAAAAGTAAATTTATTTAAAATTTTAATTAAAAAATAACATATATTTTTGTTGAAATTTTATTTATTTAATTTTTAAAAAATAAATTTATTTAATTGTGTAAAAAATAAAATAAAATAAATTTTTATTTAATCTAGCTAAAAATAATTAAAATATTAAAGATATGTTTAAAATTGCTATTACTTAGTAAACAATTGAAAAGGATAAAATAGTCAATTGAGCATTTATCTTTCTCCATAATAGTCCAAACAAACATAGGATTCATATTCTATCAAACCAAATAGTCCTTTCATGACATCTAATCCCATGACTAAACAAATAGATGATACATATCATATCCAACCAAATACTCCCAGAACTATGAATCCCAGAATTACAATCCGATGAATTTCAATCTCTCCTTATCCAGTTCATCTAAACAAACACACTCTAAAAGGTGTTGTGAAAATTAAAGGGTAAACTACCAATAGGTCCTACTTTTGAGAATTATTACCCATTAAGTCCTGTTGATAAATTTATTAAGTGATAAAGATAAATTTATCAGTCTTTTATTTTTATGAATAAATTTATAGTGATAAATTTATCAGTCTCTTTGTTTTTATGAATAAATTTATAGTGATAAATTTATCAATCTCTTATTTTTATAGTGTTAAATTTATTAGTTAGGACCTGTAGGTAATTAAGTCTAGTTAATAGGACCTACACGTAAGTACCCCAAAATTAAATAGGTGTACTGTAAAAGCAAAATTATATGTACACACCCCCTTTTGTATCATATACATCTTTGGTTACAATATTTTTTCTTTGATTATAACTTATTATATTGTTAGTTATAATATATTATAGTATTGGTTATGATCTAAGAGTTGTTTTGTTATAACCTCATATAATATTTTATTATAAATTTTATATTTTTTTAGTTACGACTCTCATAGTATTAAGTTATGTCATTTATAATAATCAAACTCACAAATAACATAGCTCGCATATAGTATTAACCGCACTATAAAATTTATATATAGAATAAATCTAAATCACGTGTTAATATTTTTGAATAAAATTTTTAAATTTATAGTAGGAATTTTTATTGATAAATCACATTTAAAAGTGTTCTAATCCAAGAAGTCCATGAAAGAATTTTTTAACTCACTTAGTCCCATGTATTTATATTTTTATTTCATAAAATCTTTTTTTTTATTTACATTATTTTCTTATACTTTTATGCCCTTATATTTAATATTGATATTTAATGTGGAGAGAAAAGGGAAAGGACCAAGGCATATGAAATTTCATACACAAATTAAATAACATTAATGTTATTATTTTATATTATTATATAATGTGAATATATTTTTAATTAACGACACATTAAAAATAATGTGAACATTCGCGCTAATTTGATGTGAATATATTTTTAATTGACAACACATTAAAAATAATGTGAACATTCTCTCTCATCTGATGTAAACGTTCACAATACTTTTCTGAAAAATTCTCTCTCATCTAATGTAGTGATATGAACGTTCACAACATGTGAACCTTATTATTTTTAATTGATAACACATTAAAAATAATGTGAATATTTTTTTTTATCTGATGTGAGCGTTCACAACACCTTTCCAAAAAATTCTCTCATCTAATGTAGTGATGCGAATGTTCACAACATATTATATTTTTAATTGACAACACATTCTTATTTACAACACGTAGTGATGTGAACGTTCACATTCATGTGTTTTAGTATTGACAGGGATAGGCCCACAAGGACCACGGCCCACCATGGATAAACCCAAGCCCACCGTCTAGACCCCATTACGCAACCCGGTCACTGAAACCCGGTACAACTGGAAGCCAACTGAGCAGGGAAGGCCAATGATGCCCGGACACGTGGCAGGCGCGGAACAGGCCATGTCAGCAGACAAAGATCTGCAAAGTTATTGCTACAAGCACATCACCATTAATGCGACCCATCACCGCATTTATTGCGACAGCACCACTCAGCCGAGATGGCGCCCCCTCACCCTGAACAAGACGAACCACGGCGCAAGCTTTCGGCGGGAAGGTCAGAACGGCTGAGACAACGAAATGATTACCAGAGGATATAAGCAAAGCTCGAAGACAAGAAGAAGGTTAAGTTTTTCTATCTCCCTCTCTCTCTCTCTCTCCCTCTCTACGTCTTGCCTATCACCCTTACTAATTCACACACCGGAGGGTTCGCCGGGGGACTACCCCGTCTCCCGATTGAACTTGTTTGCAGGTTTTCCAGTGGGCCTGAGGAGCTTGGATCGGTCCAGCCCATACACGACGACACACCGTATTATCAGTTGGCGCCGTCTGTGGGAACTCGGTTTGTCCGTGCGCCAGTTGTGTTCATTGCCGCCGGAGACCCTGTTCCAGTAACCTTCTCACCTCATCCGTCAAGTGTATGGTCACGACTAGATCCATGGCTTCCCACCATAATGCTACCGACCACCAAACCGACCCTCCCAACCCAAACAATCCACCACAGTACTTCACCGAGCTCACCAACAGCATCAACCGTATGGCCGAACAAAACCAAGCCCTAATCAATGCTCTGCTACAAAGAAACCTCCCTATACCTCCACCTCCAGACATTCCACCCCGTCCAGAACAAGTTCCAGGCCATACTGTTCCACAACCCAATCCTCCCAACTCGGGGGGGTTGCAACTCCCTCACTCACATATACATCCGCCTCCTCCACCCCCACGTCCATCAGTCATAGCTCCAGCTCCAGAGGGAGAAGCTAGCAGCGTCCAACATCTGTCTCCCTCTGGCGGCGACAACATCCCCCTTTGGGACGCCGAACTCCGAGCCATGAAACTCCAGCTCCAAGGGGTTATGCAGAACATCCAACATAAGCCCTCCACCACAGCAAACTCCCCATTTGTCGCCTCCATTCGAGACAAACCCCTACCCGCCAAGTTCAAAATGCCCACCATCGACCCCTTTGACGGAACGACCGACCCCGTCGACCACCTGGAGACCTACCGTACCCTCATGATCCTCCATGCTTTCCCTGACGAGATCATGTGCCGAGCCTTTCCCGTGACACTGAAGGGGTCGGCCCGGCTATGGTTCAGCCAGTTGCCACCGGATTCGGTCTCCACATTCCAACACCTCAGCGACTCCTTCCTGAACCACTTCATCGGGGCCCAACGCCAGCGACGTCCGGCGACCCAACTCCTCAACATCCGTCAGACCGAGGGGGAGTCACTGCTCAGCTTCGTCACTCGCTTCAACACCGAAGCCTTACAAGTTGCTGAAAATGACGATAAAGTCATCCTCACAGCCTTCATGGCTGGTCTGCGGTCATCCGATTTCCTCTTCTCCCTCTCCAAGAACCCCCCGACATCCATGGCAACTTTGCTCTCCAAAGCCCAAAAGTACATGAACGCCGAGGATTCTCTAGCCGCTCGGCAAGACTCCACGACTAAATATCTGGCCCCCAGAGAAAAGAGGAAAGACCAAGAACCCAGTAACGCCCGGCATCATAACCAAACATCCCGCTATGCCGACCGACCCCCTCGCGCCGACCGGTCAGCCCCAACCAGACCCCCCGGTCGGTTCGAGCAATATACCCCCCTCAATACTCCCATGGAACAAGTTCTTAACCAGATCCAACGGGACTACCCCCTCAAGTGGCCTCTTCCTCCACGGAACCCTTCCAACCGTAAAGACCAGTCCAAGTATTGTCGTTTCCACCAGGATCATGGCCATAACACCGACGACTGCATCAGCCTCAAAGACCAGGTGGAGACCCTCATTCGCCAGGGGCGTCTAAGCCGCTTCACAGACGCCCGCCCCCAACAGAGGCAAAGGACCGAGCCCCACAGAGACAATCGCAGACACACCCCCCCACGCCGGCCAGCTCAACCAGACCAGGGGCATGACCGACCCCCCCAACAACCTCGGCCTCAAGGCAACCCACCTCCACCAGTCGGCGAAATTAGAGTTATTTCAGGTGGTCTCGCCTGTGGGGGGCCATCCCGCTCGGCTCAGAGGGCAGAGCTCAGAAAAGTACGACAGGGTTCAGACAAAGCAGTCGCTACAGTCGACCGGCCCCTCAAACAACCCAAGCAGTGGACAGAGCCCATTACCTTCACGGACACCGACTGCACTGGCATCCGTTATCCTCACGATGATCCCCTCGTCATCTCCACCGTTGTCTCCAATTATAAAGTCAGACGAGTTCTCATCGACAATGGTAGCTATTCGGACATCATCTTCCTCAACTGCTTCCACCAACTGAAACTCGGGGAGGAAAGCCTATCTCCACTCCAAACCCCCTTGGTTGGTTTCACTGGTGACCGAGTGACCTCTGTCGGCTCCATTGATCTCCCCATCACCATTGGAGAGTACCCACGGCAAACCACAAAGTTGCTCACCTTCCTGGTGGTTGATTGCCCATCTGCCTACAACATCATCCTCGGCCGCACTGCCCTCAACGCCTTCCAAGCCATCACATCCACCTATCATCTTGCCCTCAAGTTCCCTACCGATCTCGGGGTCGGAACTGTCAGGGGAGAACAGACCGTCGCTAGAGAATGTTATGTGGCCTCCCTCAAAGAAGTTAAGTTGAAGGAGGCGATGATCATTGAAGGACTTGACGTCCGAGATGAGGACGAATTAATCAGAGGCGAACCTGTGGAGGAACTCGTTGAAGTTAACATCGACCCCACCAACCCACTCAGAACAGCCAAAATCGGTAGTCAACTGCCTCCCAAAGCAAAAGCCGACCTCACCGCCCTCCTGACCGAGCACAGAGACGTCTTTGCTTGGACCCATGCAGACATGCCAGGCATTGACCCCTCTTTCATAACTCACCGCCTCAGCATCGAACCTCATTTCCGACCTTACCGACAAAGGCAGCGTATTTTCCATCCAGAGCGCAACAATCTCATAGCTGCAGAGGTTGACAAACTCCTCGAGGCCCAGTTTATTCGCAATGTGGATTATCCTAAGTGGTTGTCCAACGTGGTCCTGGTCCGCAAAAACAATGGCAAGTGGCGTCTCTGCGTCGATTAATCCGACTTGAACCGAGCTTGTCCCAAAGATAGTTATCCTCTCCCCCGCATTGATCTACTGGTCGACGCCACGGCCAGTCATCAAATGCTTAGCTTCATGGATGCTTTTTCAGGCTACAACCAAATTGTGATGCACTCATCCGACTAGGAACACACATCCTTCATCACCGACCGGGGGACCTACCACTACCGTGTCATGCCGTTCGGACTAAAGAATGCTGGGGCCACCTACCAACGTTTGGTCAATACAGTCTTCCACCATCAGATCGGACGGAACATGGAAGTGTATGTGGATGACATGCTGGTCAAGAGCAAACTCTCTGCTGACCACCTCACCGACCTACGAGAGACCTTTGCCACCCTTCGCAAATATCAGATGAAACTCAACCCAGAAAAGTGCGCCTTCGGCGTGGGATCTGGAAAATTCCTAGGTTTCATGGTCAGTCAGCGCGGCATCGAGGCCAACCCAGAGAAGATCAAGGCCTTGGTCGAGATGCAGTCACCCAAAACCGTTAAAGAGGTCCAAAGGCTCACCGGCAGAGTGGCAGCCCTCAACCGCTTCATCTCCCGCGCAACGGATAAGTGCCTGCCATTTTTCAAAGTCCTGCGGCAGACTTTTGAGTGGACAACTGAATCAGAAGCAGCCTTTCAACAGTTAAAACAGTGTATGGCCAATCCTCCCCTCCTCTCACAGGCAATTACCGGCGAGCCCCTCTTCCTCTACCTAGCAGTATCCAGCACTGCCATCAGTGCAGCACTCATCAGGGAGGACGGCTCAGTCCAACGGCCAGTCTACTACATTAGCCGAGCCCTCAGGGGAGCGGAGCAGAACTACCCCCTATTAGAAAAGCTGTCCCTGGCCCTGGTCACCGCCTCCAGACGACTCCGCCCCTACTTCCAAGCCCATTCCATAGTAGTTCTCACCGACCAGCCCCTAAAGAAAGTCATGCAGCAACCCGAGCTCTCAGGAAGACTAATGCAGTGGTCAGTAGAACTAAGCCAGTTCGACATCACTTATCGCCCCCCGGACAGCAATCAAAGGCCAAGCCGTAGCCGACTTCATTTTGGAATTCACCAATCCAGTCCCAACCACAAATCCAGCACCCCCAACAACTCCCCCAGAACCCGAAGATCCTCATTGTTGGACACTCAATGTCGACGGCTCGTCTCGCAGGGAAGGAAGCGGGCTGGCCTCATCCTCACATCCCCTGAAGGGGGCTATTTCAAATGTGCCCTCCGCCTCTTGTTTGCGGCCAGCAACAATGAGGCCGAGTACGAAGCATTGGTGGCGGGACTCCGTTTAGCCAAAGATATTGGTGTTAGCCACATCCGCGTATTCAGTGACTCCCAACTCATCGTCGGTCAGATCACCGGTGAATTCGATGCCAAGGATACCACAATGCGGACTTACAGGGACATGGCGCTCACCCTTGTCCGCCTCTTCAACACTTTCCATATCAGACACATACCTCGGGCGGAAAACTCCAAAGCAGATGAGATGGCCCAGCTGGCCTCCGCCGACCAATCCGACCTCAGCCATGGAGTTCGCCTCGAATACCTGACTCACCCGGCCATCTCACCCGACCCGCAAGAAGTCCAGTTCCTCCAGACGGAACCCATCCCTTGGGCATCCGACATCTTCCTCTTCTTGACCACTGGTGAACTCCCAGATGACCAACAACAGGCTGCCAAGGTCAGAGCTCGGTCAGCTAACTACATTCTGGTCGACGGCCTCCTTTACAAGCGCGGTTTCTCACGACCGTACCTGCGGTGTCTCAGCCCCGCCCAAGCAACCTATGTAATGCAAGAGATCCATGAAGGAATCTGTGGCAATCATTCGGGTGGCAGGTCTCTCGCACTCAAAGTACTCCGTACAGGCTACTTCTGGCCGACCCTCAACAAAGATGCCTCTGATTTCGTGCTGAAATGCGACAAGTGTCAGCGCTTCGCCAACATCCCCCATGCTCCTCCCACTGAGCTGATCAATCTCTGTAGCCCTTACCCGTTCGCCAAATGGGGTATCGACCTGGTTGGTCCACTTCCCACTGGTCGAGGCCAGACCAAGTTCGCAATTGTCGCCATTGATTACTTCACCAAGTGGGTCGAGGCAGAACCCCTCGCCACAATCACCGAGCGGAACACCACCAAGTTTATCTGGCAATCAATTGTCTGCAGATTTGGCATCCCTCAGGCCATCGTCTCAGACAACGGCAAACAGTTCGACAATGCTAAATACAGGAAATTTTGTGCAGACCTCCACATTCAATCATGCTTCTCTTCCCCCGGTCATCCCCAAGCAAATGGCCAGGTTGAGGTCACCAACCGCTCTCTCCTGAAGATCATCAAAACTAAGCTCGAAGCTGCTAAAGGCCTTTGGGCTGAGGAACTACCACATGTACTCTGGGCCTACCGAACCACTGCCCGGACTCCCACTGGGGAGACCCCTTTTCGTTTAACATATGGCGCCGAGGCGGTCATTCCTGTGGAAGTCGGTCTGCCCACCCCCAGGATCTTACATCCAGATCTCTCCTCAGCCGAAGAACTCCGTCGAGCAGACCTGGATCTCATCGAGGAGCTCAGAGAGACTGCCGCTGTCAGATTGGCTTCGTATCAGCAGAAAATGAGAACACACTATAACCGCAGAGTCCGACCACGGGAGTTCTCTCCTGGCGACCTTGTCTTGAGAGAAGCAACTCTTGCCACCAAGAATCCAACCGAGGGCAAATTGGCAGCCAAATGGGAAGGCCCCTACGTGGTGAAGGCCCGCCCGCGGCCAGGCACCTATCAACTCCAAGATATGGATGGCCGAGATCTTACCCATCCTTGGAATGCTGAACATCTGAAGCGTTACTATCAATGAATCCTTGCTTTTGTATTGTTCAAATTGTTGTACTTTCCTTTTTAATACATAATACAGATATCGACTGGCAGTTCCCACTTGCTATAATTCAACTGTTTGAATGTAGTTTTCTTGAAATTTTTATTTGCAGCGCCACCTTCAAAAGCCTCAGTCCGACCTGAGCACTTTCAAAAGCCTCAGTCCGACCTGAGCACTTTCAAAAGCCTCAGTCCGACCTGAGCACCTCCAAAAGCCTCAGTCCGACCTGAGCACTTTCAAAAGCCTCAGTCCGACCTGAGCACTTTCAGAAGCCTCAGTCCGACCTGAGCACCTCCAAAAGCCTCAGTCCGACCTGAGCACTTTCAAAAGCCTCAGTCCGACCTGAGCACTTTCAAAAGCCTCAGTCCGACTTGAGCACCTCCAAAAGCCTCAGTCCGACCTGAGCACTTTCAAAAGCCTCAGTCCGACCTGAGCACTTTCAAAAGCCTCAGTCCGACCTGAGCACTTTCAAAAGCCTCAGCCAGACCTGAGCACTTTCAAAAGCCTCAGCCAGACCTGAGCACTTTCAAAAGCCTCAGTCCGACCTGAGCACTTTCAAAAGCCTCAGTCCGACCTGAGCACCTCCAAAAGCCTCAGTCCGACCTGAGCACTTTCAAAAGCCTCAGTCCGACCTGAGCACTTTCAAAAGCCTCAGCCAGACCTGAGCACTTTCAAAAGCCTCAGCCAGACCTGAGCACTTTCAAAAGCCTCAGTCCGACCTGAGCACTTTCAAAAGCCTCAGTCCGACCTGAGCACCTCCAAAAGCCTCAGTCCGACCTGAGCACTTTCAAAAGCCTCAGTCCGACCTGAGCACTTTCAGAAGCCTCAGTCCGATCTGAGCACTTTCAAAAGCCTCCGTCCGACCTGAGCACTTTCAAAAGCCTCAGTCCGACCTGAGCACTTTCAGAAGCCTCAGTCCGACCTGAGCACTTTCAAAAGCCTCCGTCCGACCTGAGCACTTTCAAAAGCCTCAGCCAGACCTGAGCACTTTCAAAAGCCTCAGTCCGACCTGAGCACTTTCAAAAGCCTCAGTCCGACCTGAGCACTTTCAAAAGCCTCAGTCTGACCTGAGCACTTTCAAAAGCCTCAGCCAATCCGGAGCACTTTCAAAAGCCTCGGTCCGACCTGAGCACTTTCAAAAGCCTCAGCCAGACCTGAGCACTTTCAAAAGTCTCAGCCCGACCTGAGCACGCACAAAAGCCTCAGTCCGACCTGAGCACGTACAAAAGCCTCAGCCAGACCGAGCACTGAGCACCCCTCAAAACCTCAACAGCCGCCGTCAGAACCAGACCTGAGCATTTCTACACGCTCCAGTCAGACCTATGAATGAAAACTCGTAAAGCACAACACTCAATCATGATCTGACGCTTAACCACAATTTCAAAATAATTTGACACTTAGTCAGTCATATTTAAAGATGTCCTCCCATATTTCATTTGCCAATCACATCTTCAACATTACATTTCGGTCTACTCTTTCAAGGTAATTTGACACTTAGTCAATATTTTAAAGATGCTCTCCCATATTTCATTCGCACATCACATCTTCAACATTACGTTTTAGTCTACTTCCATGCTCATTCAACTTGAAACATTACTTCCCAGATTCCCCCCACACTTAAACAAATTTGCTATTTCACTCTGTATTGGATCATTCATCATCCTATTCTGGCTTGCATTTTGGTATGACTTTAGTTTCACCTTGCCCTACTGCCTGGCACAAGTCTTTGCTGAAAACATCAGTGCACAAAATAATCACAAGAAAAACAAACAAAGGCCAGACCAACACAAGGGGAAATACACTGGAATCATCAATTCGAACCATAACTGCCTTTTTATTCATTCAAAAATGTGTGTACAAATTACTTACATACCTTCCAAAAAAAAAAAAAAAAAAAAAAACAAAACAAAACAAACAAACAAAAACTCCCAAGTACACCTATCCTCCAGATCACTCCTCCTCCTCACTGGAGATAAGATCTGCTTCTTCTATCCCCTCGTCCAGGGGGGACTGGACCACATCATCCTCTTCAACCACCACCCTGCTGAAGTCAAGCTCTGGGAACAGCTCTTCAGCCTTGCGCTTGAACATTCTCCAGCCGCTGTCCCAGAACTCTGCCATTTCATGCTTATAAAAATCTGATCATTGGAAGCTCTCTATAACTTCAGATTCAGGTCTTCCTTCAGCCGTCATCCGTGATGAGCCAGCCCCCCCAGACTCTTCCCTTGCCAAGCTGCTGGCAACTGCTGCGTCAATTGCCATCTGGAACTCAGGAGACCCTTTGAATTGGGTAACAGCCGCAACACAAAGATCAGGATAGGCTGCCCTTTCTGAGGCCGCTTTCGCCTTCTCTTCGTCCAGCTCTTTCTGTAGGGCCTCCTTCTCAGCCGCAGCCTTGGCCCTTTCAGCCTCTAGCTCCCTCTTCCAGGCCTCCCCCCTCAGCAATCAACTTCATCTTCTCCTCCTCCGCCTCCTTCCTTAGGTCCTCCCTCTCCGCCCTCGCCTTCTCACCCTCCACTTCCAACTCCCTCCTCAGTTTCCCCTTCTCCTCCTCTGCTTTGGCCAACTCATCCTCCAACGCCTTCTGCAGAGCCTCCACCTTAGCATCTGTCTCGTCTCTCTGTCTGACAAGATCCTCGTTATTATTCATGGCCTCCTCATGCCGCTCAACCGCCACATCATGAGCCTTCTTGGCCTCCTCTAACTTCTTCTGCTCACCAGTCAACTGGAACTCGAGCGACACAACCCTGCGGCGTGCGTCCTCTAACCCCGACTTGACAGATGGCAGCTCCGTGTGGGCAGTCTTCCATGAAGCACTCTCCTCCTTCAGCTTGGTGAGGTCTGCCTTGGCCTCTTCAGCTTTAATCCTGGACGCCGCAGCCTTCCTCAGCAAGGCCCCTGCCAGGGTAGTTACCTCCATCTGGGCGAAGCACAGCCCCCTGAACAGGTCCGCCTCGCTAAAATCCAGCGGCCGAGCGCAATGCCGACTCCTCCACCACCTTCACCAACCGATCTGCCACCCGCCTTAGCTGGGCCTCCATCTCCCTCAAGTTTCCCAGCCACAGCCCGCACATGGTAGATAGTGGTGCTCAGACCGACCCCCCTTTCCTTTGGCGCAGGACCCCTTTGGGGTCGCTCCTCCAACCTTTGTTCAGGACCCCCTTGGGGTCGCTCTTCCGCCCTTTGCTCAGGATCCCTGGTCCCCACCCCCATCCTGATCGCAGCCCTCATTGGCACAACATCCCTAATTTGAGAGGACACGTCCACCACCTCTGCGACGACCCCCCTTTCTGCAGTCCCCTCTGCAACCGGGGCCTCCTCCGCCATCGGGGCCTCCTTCACCTTCTTAGGCCTAGGCTCCTCTGCAGCCCCCTCTGGGGCACTTCTCTTCTTCCTCCTCAGTCCCTTTGCCTCCTTTCTGGCCTTCTCCTTCACAGGATCCACAGGGAGCTTCCGCGGCTCAAATGCGCTCAGATCTTTCTCCCCCAGGGGCTTGGGACGAGGTCGAATCCTCTCCCCCGCAAGCGGCTGCGGTGGTCGATCATCCTGAGCCTCTTTGAATTTCTGAGCCTTCACCATAGCGGCCTGGTCCTCCGCTTCCTGTGCCTTCCTTCTGGCCTCCAACTCCGATCGGTCGAGGTCCCCCCCGATCGGTCGCGGGCCCAGCCCCGCCTGAAATAGCGCCGACGGCTGCACCAACTCGTCCCACTTCACCTTCTCCTTTTCCCTCCACTCCTTCACTTTCTTTACCCGTTCCTCCGCCGCCGCCCCCAACTTCAGCTCTGCATACTTGGTTGGCACCTTCCACGCAGTGCGCACACCAACCCCCCCAGCGATGGACACATAGAACCACCGCGGCCTCCAACCTTTGATGGACGTCGGTAAACCAGCCACCAAACCCTTCCCTGCCAACGCCTGGAGGGTGACCCAAGTCTCCTGCTGGCCTGCAGCCTTGTAACATCCAAAGAACTCCTCCACCGTCATCGCCACCCCTCCGCTCGCCTTCGGCCAAGCACTTGCGCAGGCCAGCAGGATTTTCCATGCATTGGGCATCAGTTTCCCTGGTGCTATCTCCAGGTGATTGAGCACATCTACCACGATTTGCGGCAGAGGCAACCTCAACCCCCCTTTCAGAGCTTCCTCGTAGAGGGAGAACGCCCCCACCTTGACGTCAGACGGCCTCTCCGCCGATTCTGGCACCTGTAATTCCACTTCCACCGGAATTTGGTACTTCTCACGGATAGCCTCCAACTCCGCCGCCGTAATTAGGGATCTGTCGGCCCTCGAATGCCAGTGGTCTGGTTCCACCTGGCTGATGGGCTGGGCCGCGACTACCACGGTGGAATCATGGACACGCCTCGCTGGTTCCCCCACCCTCTCCGTCCTGTATTGTGTGGCTAATTCCTCCGCATCGTCGTCTCCCAGAGGATCCACCCTCACGTTCACGTCCCCTTCACGCGCCATCTCTAGAGTATGTCTGCGGATCGCTTCTGCAGCAGGCACTAGGAAGTCGAAGAAATGCTCTAATGGTGTATCGCGCGCAACAAATGGTGTGATACTTGGAATGTTTTGGGTTCTTGAAAACAGGTAAGTAAATCGAATGATACCAAATCCCCACGGTTTACCCGTATTCCAAGGGTCCCAGTTAATTTTCGCCAGTTTGAAAACCTTTCAAATCATCCGCCAAAACTGTCTCATCAATGCCCATAATAATCCCCTGACGCTTCACTCCTAATCCAACGCTTGACGTTTCCCCTCCCCCGAAATCCTGACACGTGTATGGCCCAGATGCACTGACTTCTGCCCTCACCTTGTCTTCTCCACTTCACATCACCACGTGACACGCCACCTCTCGAGCCCCGTGCCCGCCCACTCGGTCACCCTTGCGATCGGCCTCGCCCACTCGGTCACCCTTGCGGTCGGCCTCGCCCACTCGGTTACCCTTGCGGTCGGCCTCGCCCACTCGGTCACCCTTGCGGCCGGCCTCGCCCACTCGGTCACCCTTGCGGTCGGCCTCGCCCACTCGGTCACCCTTGCGGTCGGCCTCGCCCCCTCGGTTACCCTTGCGGTCGGCCTCGCCCACTCGGTCACCCTTGCGGTCGGCTTCACCCACTCGGTCACCCGTGCGGTCGGCCTCGCCCACTCGGTCACCCTTGCGGTCGTCCCCGTCCGCTCGGTCACCCCCCCTGCTCGGCCTCGACCACCATCCTCCTTATCATTATTCCCTTCGTTGGACTAAAGCTGCACTCGGGAATGGGGGACTACTGACAGGGATAGGCCCACAAGGACCACGGCCCACCATGGATAAACCCAAGCCCACCGTCTAGACCCCATTACGCAACCCGGTCACTGAAACCCGGTACAACTGGAAGCCAACTGAGCAGGGAAGGCCAATGATGCCCGGACACGTGGCAGGCGCGGAACAGGCCATGTCAGCAGACAAAGATCTGCAAAGTTATTGCCACAAGCACATCACCATTAATGCGACCCATCACCGCATTTATTGCGACAGCACCACTCAGCCGGGATGGCGCCCCCTCACCCTGAACAAGACGAACCACGGCGCAAGCTTTCGGCGGGAAGGTCAGAACGGCTGAGACAACGAAATGATTACCAGAGGATATAAGCAAAGCTCGAAGACAAGAAGAAGGTTAAGTTTTTCTATCTCCCTCTCTCTCTCTCTCTCCCTCTCTACGTCTTGCCTATCACCCTTACTAATTCACACACCGGAGGGTTCGCCGGGGGACTACCCCGTCTCCCGATTGAACTTGTTTGCAGGTTTTCCAGTGGGCCTGAGGAGCTTGGATCGGTCCAGCCCATACACGACGACACACCGTATTATCAAGTATGAATATTCACATGATGTAATTGACAATACAATGAAAAAAAATCATTGTAAATTAATGTGAATATTCATTTCAATTATATGATGTGAATATTCACATCATATAATTGACAACACAATGACAAAAATTCATTTCAAATTAATATGAATATAATGACAGTCAACATCTTGATGCATAAGAACTATCAAAACATAATAACAATCAACATTAAATATCAACATTAATAGAGGGCATGAAAGATTGGGGGTGTTTTGATCTTTTTACCTCAAATAATATCTAATGGAATAGTCAAAAAAAAATATGAATTGGATGAAATAAAACTCTTACAAAGAGGACTTATCAAAAAAGTTCTCTTTATAGTATTATTGTTCACGTTAATTTATAATGATATTTTTTTTTTTCTTTTTTTTCTTTTTTTGGTGACTAAAAACCCACTTCCTCAGGTAAGGCCTTTGTATATGGATAATGATAATTGATGAACAAATATAAATCTTGTACTCAATTTTCGTATAGAAAAATGCCACCATTTATCCTCCATTGTGTATTGTTCCTCCTTTATCCTCCTTTTATTTCAACTAATCGTCGCACATAATTTTAGCATTATTAATATCCATGTCATTTTGATTGAGATTTCTTTATGAAAAAATTATGTTTATAATTTTTATTTTATTTTTATTTTTATATTTTGTATATTACGTGGTGTATCACTATATGATAAAAATATGAATAGTATAATTTATTCAATACAATAATAACATATGTGATTATATAAAATATAAAATAATATAATCATCGCAACATTGTTAGTATTCAATATCCTTTTTTTTTTACTAAAAAAAAAAAAAAAAAAAACCACCATTGTTTCTTTGTAGTCAAATGTGTTTTTAAATGCACAATTGTATCTCCATATTGCCGTGTTTTGAAATTTTAAAACTAACCTATAATTTGGAATACATTAAATACAATAAATATAAAATTTTAATAACACAATCATTGAGTTTATATCTTTTTGCAAAAAATTGATAGTCAAAATCATAAGGTAAAATCACCTCTCTACCTACTTCTCAATAATAAGTTTATTTAAACTATTTATATCTCATAAGCTGTAAGTTGAAACTATGTGAAACACTCTCATACAATTTTTTTGAATTAAAAAAAAATACAAACTATAAGCAATTCTATAAGTTGTACCGAACAATCCAATTGTCAAATGTTTACCATCTTGATTAAAAATTATTAGGTACTCTCAAAGTATCATGTAACATTATCTATATAATATTTCCACTACATAAGAAACTGCAACACACATTAAACCAATCGTTCGTCCTACCTACTTAAAATGTAAATCAACATTTCTTATATGTAAAAAAAAGAAAAATCATACACTACATAAACAATACCATATATTGTTGTCATTACCCATTTCACAAAAACCAATTTGAGCATTTATATTTTGTAGTCGTTTGGCATGTGGGTTTGGTATGAGATGGAGCTGTTTTAACCATAAAAAGATAAAATAGGTTTTTCAGTCTTAGACTAAAAATTGTCATATTCAAATCATAATCATTATCAGTGTGTTTGGTTTGAGTTTTTTGGATTAAGTTTTTTGAAAACTGAGTTTTTTAGTTTTTCGTATTCTTTTGTTTTTAGTGAATATTTTTTAAATTTTAAATTTTTTTTTTACTTTTTTAGATGCACCTTAGTTAGATGTATCTAAAAAGTAAAAAATTTGTGAAAAAATATTTTAAAAAATTATAAATACATAGAAATACAAAAAATGTACTGAATTCTTATATTTTTTTTATATTTTTGGTATTTAGTGAATTTTTAAAAGATTTTTTTTACAATTTTTTTTACTTTTTAGGTGTATTTATGTTAGGTGTGTCTAAAAAGTAAAAAAATTGCTTAAAATATTTAAAAAATTCAGTAAAAACAAAAAAAATACGGAAAATAAGAAAGTACAATTTTCTGAAAAGTGTTCTCTGAAAAATAAAAACAAGCAAATATTTTTTTTCTCACAAAAGTCAAAAAAAACTCTTCCCAAACGAGACTATTTTAGCCCCAGACTAAAAAAACCAAAAAATCATAAAGCCAACATACATTCCAAACGAAGCCTTTGGGCTTATTTGGTTTATATATCAAAATACAATTTTTGAGAAAAATGTTCAAATTTTTTGAATTTTTTTTCCAAAATCACTCTCTCTTTTAAACATCAATCAATCACTTTTTTTCTCTCATCTCTCCTTCTCAATTATTTTTTCTCTCATACACATCTATTCAATTATAACAAAATATCAAATCATCCTACTCCTAAATTCTAAAACTATTTTCAAAATATACAATTAAAAAAAATTCTAAACTTTCTCTCAAAAAATATTTTTTTTAAATTTATCTTAAAATATAAACCAAACACACCCATTGTTTTTGAAAATTTGTGTTTGTATTTGTCTTTGTGTGTTTGGTGGATTTTTCCTGGATCTGAAAAAGTGAAATATGTGTGTTGTAAAGTTGGAATGAGAGTTGGTTGACTTGATTGACACTGAAAAAGTGAAATATGTGTGTCGTAAAGTTTTTGTCTGGGAAGATCCATCTGTTTGATTTTAATTTTTTGAATTCAAAATTTTTAAATGTCAAATTTTTTATTTTTTATATTTTTTTTATTTTTAGTAAATATTTTTAAAATTTTAAGATTTTTTTTTTAAATGTACCTTACTTAGATGTATCTAAAAAGTAAAATATTTATGAAAAAATATTTTAAAAAATTAATAAATACACAAAAATACAAAAAATATGCTAAATTTTCATTATTTTTTTTTATATGTTTAGTATTTAATGTATTTTTTAAAGATTTTTTTCACAAAAATTATACTTTTTAAATATATTTATATTAGATTTATCTAAAAATTAAAAAAAAATACTTAAAATATTAAAAAATAAAAATAAAAATTAAATTAAATTTTCTAAATTTTTTTTTAAAAAAATCCAAACTAAACAAAGTAACTTCCCCATGGTAGTGGAAAATATGAGGGGCGTGTATGTCTATAGTCCCAATTTCCCGCTTCGTCGGCATTAAAGACAACTTGTCTAATCTTTTTAGTGTGGCTACGTGTTAGTTTTTTTTCCTTTCCTTTTTTATTTATTTATAAAGGTATTATAATATCTGTGGGTCTTAATCTCGAAATAATTGATTATCGGTCAGATTTAATTCAATTCATAAGAAGAGATTCATCACTGACACTCAATAAACTTGTCACACGTCACAAAAAAGATCAAATTTCGATTGAAATGCAACACAAAATCTCTGTAAAAAAAAGCATACCCAAAGATTTAGACCTGACTCGCCTCTATAAAAAGGCAATACATTGCTATCACTCCGCTAGGGCGTTACTCTTTTCATAATACTACACACAATTTACTAAAATATTTATTTATGTTTGATATAAGAGTATCTTCAATGGTTCATTAATTTTTTCATCAAATTTGAGTAAAGAAAAAGACAAGTTTCTCAATCTGATATCAGCCGCTCTAACGGTAAACTGTAACTTTCATCAAAAGATACGGAACGTCCGGGAGGACGATCGGCTGATTGACTGGACAAGGAAATTGAAATCCCCCCCCCCACCCACCCACCCACCCACCCATTTCACACCATTAAGATTTCACACCATTAATCCTCGATCCAGATTGATCTGCAATGCGAACACGGGTTTGTCCTTACTGTCAGGATTATCGCATATTCAGCCGATCACTTCCACTGGATGCTCTGCTGGTGGGGTTTCGTTGGCTATGATGTTTGGATTTGGTGAAGGTTTTTTCTGTGTTAAAATTAAGGTGGTGTTTGGATTGAGTGTCTTTGAATGAGTGAACTGGGTTTGATTTGATTTTGATGAAAGTGTATGAGCTGTTTGATTTGACTTAGCCGAAATTGTAGGCGCGATTGAATGAAAACCCAACAAAAAATCTTCAAGATTAAATTTATTCTGGGTTTTGATAAAGAAAGAGTCTTTATTGGAAGCTGAGTTTAAGAGAGAGAAGCTGACTTTGAGGGCATGTAGGAAAGAAAGCTAGAGATGGAGGAAAGGAAGAAGATTTCTGAAAGATTGTTGAAATAAATTTCTGGGCACTGAATTTCCCTCTACTATCATGGATTAATGTTGAATTTATTGTTAGTGCCACAAAAGCAACCAACTTGCCAAGCCAATTCAAAGGCAAAACATGGCTGCAGCTCTGCATTTTTCTATATAAACCGGACGACCGGGACAATCGACGGGATGTCTGGCCAATTGTCTGGTAGGATTCACTTCCAACGTAAACACACAGTGAAATGGTAAAATCTGATCCAGCTCCTCAATTTGGTGAAAGTTTTGGTCCATTCTCAATTTAATATCCTTTTGATGAAACCGTTGGAAAAATAAAAGCTGTTATTTTTTATCAAATTTAAATTTGATGATCCGTTAGAGATGGCCTAAGCAGAGCATTAGCTTTCAACACTCGGCACCATAAACCACATTGTGTGCATTTGCAAATTATTATGTAGCAGAAATTATCATTAGTTTTGTTATGATAAAAATAGTAGAAAATGAAAGAAATAGAAAAAAATTATATTTTTTTGAGTTTGTTTAGCATAAAAATGGTGAAAGTTACAAGAAAGTTATTTTTTTTTGTACAATTCATAATAGCATGGTAATTAACTTTATAGTTTCTTATAAAAAATATAAGAAAATACAAAAAAGTTAAAATATGTTATAAAAGTAGTTAGTTATAATTAGAATTCCTATTTTCTCGTAAGATTTTCATCCTACTCAAATTTATACAAGAAAATATATTTTACTTTCCTTTTATTTTTTTATTTCACTCTTTATCATTTTCACTTTCCATCATTTATTTCTTTCTAATCAAACGGAACCTCAGCGATAATAGGAAAAAGTTATTATAAATTCATAAAAAAATTTATAATTATAATTATTAATATTCATAAATTTATCATTTATTTATAATTATTTTTAAAAATCTTAACTGAACTATAATTTCGCTTACTATGTATGTATGTTGATATTCTTATAATTGTGAATTTGGATTCGCAGATTTTAGTATTAAAATTTTACAAGTAAAAATTGGAGAAATCTCACTTGAATGTAAATGGGAGAAAGTGATTTACTTTTCAAATTAATAAAAAAATTATTTCTATGGGTGACAGTATTGAAATTTCTCCAACTTAGCTGTTAAAGTGTCAAAATGTTATAATTTGACAATTTTACTCTAATGATATTTATTCTATATTTTCCACAAAATGACTATTATTTGTCTCATTGAGAGAGAGAGCTTTATCAAATTCTAGCAATATTATAATTTAACAAGAAAAATCACACACTAATAAAATTGGTTTTTAAAGAGATTTATCATAAATCATCATTTTGTTAACCTTTCAACTCATGATCAACTCATGATCAAAATCAACAATCCGCAATACTCGGTTTCTATCAAGTAGCTTAGCATTGCCTTTCGTGATTGTTTTACACAGTAAAACTTAAATAAGTTAATATTTTGCCTTCATAATACAAAGTGATAGTTGATAATGGAAAATGTTTGGAACTCGTTTTGGGAATGACTCTCACGTCTTTAAAGTGATTGTGACTCTCTATGTATGTATGAGACACACTCATGTACATATTAAATCTGCATCATGAATGGTTCAGATTTGTAGAGATCTTGTAGAAGTAGAGGTCTCAATCATTGCTCATTGGTGTAAAAAATACCATTGAAGGCTATTTTGGGAAGATAGTTATAATCAATTTTTTGGTTAAAAGCTGATTGAGAGCTAATTATAATCAGTTTTTTGAGAGAGAGGAAAGTGGGTTATAATCTGAGAAGTGAATTATAACCCACTTCCTAAACCACCCTGATTCTTTATTTGAACATGATGATTTTACACGCGTCGCATTATTTCCACACCAACCAAAAAAAAAAAAAAATTCTAAAGCATGATGACTCAATATTTAAATCAATAAAAATGAAGTTGAAATACGTGTCGCGGTGTCTTCTCCAAAGCAAAGTAGCAAATATTTTCCACAAGCAATTCTATCACCGAAAGTTGAGAGAGGACATATGACAACAATACACAACCTAAGGCCGCGTTTGGAACAAATTTTTTTAGTAATTTTTGACTTTTTAATTAAAATATAATAGAAAAAAAATTAATATATTTGAAATGACTTTGTAATTTTTTATAAAAAGATGTGCAAAAAATATAAAAAATAAAATAAAATCTTTAACTTTTTGATATGGATTATTGATTTTTTGATTTTTTTAAGTAACTTTTTGACTAAACCGATCGCTTCCCAAACAAGGCTTAAGTCTCGTTTTGCGAACAAATTTTTTTAATAATTTTTTAATTAAAATATGATATATAAAAAAATTAATAAATTTGATATATTTTTTTAATTTTTTACAAAAAAAAATGTGTAAAAAAATTTAAAATAAATAAATAAAATCTTCAACTTTTTAATATAGATGGCTGACTTTTTTATTTTTTTATTGACATTTTAACTTTTAAATTAAAAAGTAATGTTATCAAATGAAACCTAGGACTTGTTTGCTTGATTGTGACACAGCCTATCAATATCGCAACCATTGTAATCAACAATTATAATGCAACAAATTTCTTAAAAGATCACAAACAAATCGATTTGAGGCAATGCTATATGTATCATAAAAATGAAAAACAAACTTGATCAAGTTTTATAAAACCCCATGCTCATTGCTCAAAGCTGGAGCATTCCATTCCTCTTATAGAGTAGTCTGGCAAGTTTACAACATTTTTAAATTTTATGTCACTTGGAGTCAGATCCATTTATGGACGACCACTATGAATTTTGACTGCCTACGAAAATGGAAGTTGTCATGCATTTTTATACACAAAAAATTACAAATTGGGTTACTCAGTTACTTTCAAATGAATCACTTGTTTGTGCTGTTATCAAGAATGTCAAAAAAAATTGTTTACCTCAGACATACATATGCTTATACAAACCGCATTGACAATGAACCATCTTTAAACTTTTTCTTCATTGATCTGAAACTTCTGCTGCCCTTCGCAGACCAGTGGGATGATGTGATTCGCATTAGGTGATCAGCTATAAGCGGTAATTTCGAATTTGAGTCCCCTGTTGGAGTATCACCATATTCTGCAGAAAATATCCAAATTTCATAAGCATAAATTACTGCAGTAGCATGGATACGAAAAAACGTATCTTTAGAAGTGTTGCGATTGTCGATCAATAAAGCATGTAACGCAAAAAAAACTGAAGGCCAAAATTCTATCCAAAAACTACCCAGCGTAGAGCTAGGGGCATTAGTCCTACTAAGTAAGCACACAACAGATATCAACATTCCCAAAGGGCAAATTACGCTAGCTCAATTTTGATCAATGTAGTTCCAATTGGCTCAATTTTGACACTCAATTTTAGATATTATCAATTTAGTACAATCGAAAACGGCGGTTACGGTTTTGTTTGCTTGGAGTAAGAGATGTCCTAAGAACAGAATGAGGATGCTAGAGGTGGTGCTTATGGAGTGAAAATAATAGGACTTTCAGATGGGTGGAGCCAAACATTCCTGGTCTAAAGGGAAAGTAAGGGAGTGCTTTCAAGGATCCTAACTTTCTTTGTTGTTCTTCATTGCATACACTTGGCATGTAGGGCAAGTGCCCACCGTTTTTGGCCTAAAAGAATTTAATTTGACCCAAAAAAATATTTGAAAGGCACTAAAGTTGGTGCACAATTAATTACCTGAAGATGCAGGAAGCTGGTATTGCCTTTTCAAGAACTTGGAGGCTTCCCTGTCTTTCTTGTGGCAGAGTACTCGTATTAAGGTGTGAGCATCTCCTAAGCACCTACGCCCATCTTTACATTTTCACTTGCACTCATCAACATTTGGATTACAGATTCAGTCTGCAAAAAGGAGAAGGGTCAACACAACAGAAATACCAACGAAATCAAACGGCAAATGCAGCACCAAACCTGAAGGGAAAACAGGTCTAAGACTTGATGAGCAAAACTTGCTTCCTTTTCAACTAGGGAACGCGGAAGGCCTTCACCATCAGCTACAAATAAATCCTACAAAGTACGGCAACATAATTCCATTGATGAGCACCCAATAATGGACAGTAAATTGAAAGCAAGCATTTCAATGATGCAACAAGTAAACAAACTCCAGAAAATCGTTTGAAAAAAAATAAATAACTTCAGTGTGAAGGCTCGGGACTTAGCTAAGAATTAGTGAACTGGAACAAAGCATTGGTAGCAAAGCTAACAATAGAATGCATTAGCAAAGCTTATTTTATTGAATACGTACAGAATTGACTAGAATTCAGTTGAATTTGAATGGTACCAACAAAATTGACCGTATATGAATTAAAAGGGAAAAAATTGGGGAGTGAATGCTTTTGAGAGAGAATGAAAATATATATATATATATATATGAAAAAATAGTTTAGAAATATAAAAAATAATTTAAGACGTCTAGGAAATTTTGCACATCACCTTTAGAGATGCTATTGTTCTCTTGTTATTGTTTTTTAGAAATATAAAAAATAGTTTAAGATTCTTAACTTTCGTGCACTTGATGCAAACCTATCTCTAGGAGTTTATCTTTAATTAATTTAAATGAGCCAAACCATATTATACAACACAAGAAGGATCGGCATATCATGCTTTCGGAGAAAGAATGCTAGCAAGAAATCTGTCTCCAAACAAAAAGAGAATGACAGCCACAACACTGCCACCCCCCTCAACAACAACAACACACAGAAGAAAGAAAGAGCGGCCTTATCCAAAAACAAAAACTGGGTTGAGTACAAAAGAGAAAAAGATCAAACACCTTTAACATGCTAAGGTCATCTTCCATCATTGTGATATCTGAAACTGAAAACGCACGAGAAGGGCCTCCATCCAGCAATACCCAGACATAGCCTTCCTATTTCACAAAATATACAAAATGAGAACCACACAAATTGGAGCTTTGGCAGACAAGTCCACTAGCATAAGAGCTTACCAATGATGCTCTACAAATACTTGATACCAAAAGGTCTCTGAGATTGTCATCAATGTATCCACATATATGGTTGAGGACCTACATAAATTCTTCCACATTACGAATCCTCCCAAAAGGAACTCAACTTTTAAAAACAGTAGTTTTGACACATTAATAACAATAATCAAGCACAGAAAAATGGAGAAAGAGAGTTACGTAAATATCTTACCGTATCGAAATATGGAAGAACACTATCAAAGCGAGCACCTTCAACGCTACCACGATATAAATGAAACAGGAATGAGTCTCTCAAATCCCAAAACACAATTCTTGCTCCTGAATATTTAGTAGACCAAAGTTTAGGATACATATTTGCAAGCATCAAAGATCGAGCAAACACAGAAATTTAATAAATAATATACAAATATTCAGATCTCAAGGCACTACTCTTGCTCCATCATATTGGATTTAACATAAAATGGCTTAGACTGATAGCCTTTGCAAGAATTCAAAGCAAAATAATTATAAATAATATAAATAAAAAAAAGGAAAATTTGAAGATTTAAGGCATTTGGAAAATCACCCACATACCTAATACTTTATGTCCAACAAAGGGTGGCGTTTTGTTGGAATCAATGAAGAAAAGGGTGATGTTGGGTGGTGGGAAAGGGTAGAACCTGGTCGAGGTGGTGAAAATGGGGTGGGGGTAGTGTTAGGTGGTGATGGGCAGGGGAGGGCGTGTCACTGGGTGGAGGAAAAGGGCAGGGCTGGCAAACAAAGGGTGACTAGTGGCCTTGGAGAGTGGGAAAGGGGTGGGGACCACGAGAAAAGGATGGGGGAGTAGCAGGGAAGAGGTGGTTGATGGAGGTGTTTAGAAAATATAGTAGAGTGAGAAAATGTTGTGTAAAAATAGAGAAGTAGAAAAGAGGATAAAATTACATTCTTTTCAAGGCCACTAACAATTTCTATTAGGGGGACTTACATGTAAGTCCTACTAAGTAAACTCATTGTCCAATAGGTCCTATGATAATTAATAACATTTTTCATCACTCTATTAAAAAACGTCACTAATTGTTAATTTTGAGCTACAGTTTGAAAATTGTCACAAAAAAATATCACTAATTATAAGTTTTAGCGACAATTTCAAAAAATCATCACAAAAAAATACTAATTTTCAACTTTCAACAATAGTTTGAAAAATTCATCAGAGAAAAGGTCACTAATTGTAAGTTTTAGTGACAATTTATCAAAATCGTGACAAAAAAAGTCACTAATTGTCAATTTTTAGTGACCTGCAAAAAATCGTCACAAAAAAATTGTTTTTAGCAACGATTGTGTTAGTACTTATTTTCAATAGGACTTGATGGGAATTAAGTCTAACTATTAGGACCTATTGGTTTGGTAGTTTACCCTTTCTATATAATTAAGCAATTTAACACCAAATTAACAAAAGGACCACATTGCAATTTGACCAAAAGCGCAAGGAGCTCACTGTCGCAATTAAAAAATGAAGAACCAAAGTGGGATTTGATATAAAATACAAGGGTGCAAAGTATAATTTATCTTAACTTCCGTTAGTAAAATAAAATGACTCAAGGTTTAAACAGCAGAGAAAGCAAAGAAGTTGGCACACAAAGTCTAGCAAAGAACTACAAGAGGGGAGAAAAAATAAATAATAATAAGAATTGTGCCATCTCATAATATCTTCCTTCAAAGGACCCAACTACCTCTACATTATCATATGTGGAATTAGAAGCTCCTTGTTTCTCATATTAGTTTAAAATTGTCATGATTTTGCACGTTAATTTGTCTAATTTGTCGTTACAATTGTTTCATTCATTTATACACATCAAACAAGTCTTATTCTAAATACATAAAGGCACACCACATGAATATGTATGGCCAGTGATAGTGTGTTTGTGGCGGTGTTCAGGATGGCCTTCATCGGGGAAGATGTGCTCAGCTAGCAAAGGACCACCAATGGCAAAAGAGAGAGAGCTGGGGCACTCTTATGAAAGAGAGGATGACAATGGAGATTTTTGAGCCAAGGCAGGACAGCTATGTGGATATGACGTGTCATTGTCAATGCCACGTAACGGAGATGGACATTTGTACCTACGGATGGTAACAAACAATTTAACCAAATGGCCCTCAGTTCCATAATAGAAACCATCTGCCTGTTATGTCCTATGTCAAGCTAAAAAAATTACATCTGCTCTCACCTCTGATTTCAATGATTTCTGAAGATTACTCCTCTTATCTATGACCTTCCCAACTAAAAGTTGCATGAAGCTGAACAATGATAGGTGCTATCCAGGTAATAAAGAAACTGGAGGCATCATTCAGGATCTTGGGTAAACAGTCAGCAGGTTTCTCCATAAAACCGGGCAAGTGTTGTAACAGTGTTGCTAAACTAGTGTCTTCCCATATTTCTGGTAGTTTCAATTTCAGTGCATTAATAATAATATTATTATATTCATCAGTGTCTTCCCACTAGGAAGAAATTCAGAGGACTATATTCCTTGACTAGATGAAATGAATACTGTCACGCCCCAAAATTCGGACAATTAAATATTAAATTAGGACTAACCCCAATAATATTCCATCATCCAAATCTTAGGGGTGAAACAAAAAAAATTAAAAGCCAACCAAACCATCCATAATAATTTCATAACTAACCAATACCTCAACATTCAAGTAGCAACAACCAGTCAAAACAACTTAAATAAAGTACGGTTACGAACCATGCCAAATTATTCCAATACTAGAGTCATTAAAAAAAAATAATAAATACATAAACTAATATCAACTCTAAGCTTAAGAAAACAAAAGAAGTCCAAACGATAAGTCCAACACTATAGTAATTCCACGTTACCACCGTTTCATGCTTAAATAATTCGAATTGACCAAAACTCAAAGAACGAAAGTTGTACAGAATCAAATTTCCTAAAAGACAACGTGAACGAATTTAACAGAAACTGAACAGGCTGAGAGAAAAGTTTGATAGAAAAACCTAAACGGAATTCAATCGAAAAATCTGAAGCTGAAAACAAACAAAAACTGCCCTAAGATGATTTTTTTTCGAAAAAGTTCAAAACACGAAAAGTGTGCAGAATAATATTTTACTTCAGTTCACGCGAAACCAATAAAAATGAGCTCGTTTCGTGGGTTAAAACAGCCTCTAAAATCTTCATTGCTAAAATGAATCAAACCGACAATAACCAAGATCATCTAATTATAAGTTCTAATCGATCTTTTTAATAACAAGCTAAAACACAAAAGTTGTCTAGAATCACGTATACACGCCTCTGCTCAAATTTCATAATTTATCGAGATCGTTTACTATTTTTCAAGATGTACATATCAATACAATTCACACTATACTAATAAACTCATAATTAAATTCTTTATACCTTAACTCCACCACTTCGGCCTCTACTTCCGGCCTACACATATATCCCATGTGCCTCCCGTATACCTAATACCGCTCCGAAGTCAAACTTGCACGGAGATATCGTCCCGAGTTTGACTCACACTCCCCGGATGGTTAGCATATACGTACGCGCGTAAATCAAAGCACTCGTCTACTCATGAGAACGAGGCAACAATATACATATACAAAACATC
This sequence comes from Camellia granthamiana, assembly GCA_036172215.1. Taxonomy (NCBI): domain Eukaryota; kingdom Viridiplantae; phylum Streptophyta; class Magnoliopsida; order Ericales; family Theaceae; genus Camellia; species Camellia granthamiana. The sequence goes on along the minus strand of CM069916.1, from coordinate 53,254,174 downwards.
TCACTCATGAGAATAAACATAACAATGTCAAGCCTAAGGCATTCAAATAAATCTCATAATCCTTACTTCTTCTTTTTTTTATACACTCTTTCTCACCAACACTCAAATAAAACAACAATCCATGGAGTTATAGTGGAGCATAAGGAATTTATCTATGGGTTCCTAATTAATTTTAATTTCATATAACCATGAGTGTGATTATAATCATAAAATAAATCCATATAAAAACCCTAAATCTTGCATACACAACTAATCAAAATAATTAAAACCAATCCATCATCTAACCAATATCTATGGATTCTAAGTTTATTTTAATTTTATATAATCATGTGTGATTATAACTATAAAATAAATACATAAAAAAAAACCCTAAACCTTGTGTACACAATTAACCAAAACAATTAAAATTAATCAATCATCTAAAAACCCTAAACCTTACATACACAACTAATCAAAGTAATTAAAATCAATCAATTATCTAAAAACTCTAAACTTTACATACACAACTAATCAAAGTAATTAAAATCAATCAATCATCTAAAAACCCTAAACTTTACATACACTACTAATCAAAATAATTAAAATCAATCTATTATCTTTATGTAAATACAAAATCAAGCTAATATCAAATAAATAAAAACAAGGAATTAAACATAAATCAACGGAAGTAAGTTTTGTACTCACAATATTTTTTTGAAGATCAAAGAAGTATTTGGAGAATTAATGGAGCCACCAAAACAAAACAAAACCTAACCCTTTTCTTCCTTTTTCCTCTCTCCTGCCGTTCTCTCTCTCTCTTTTTCTTCTTGATTCTCGTTGCTGCTCCCCTCTAAGCCTAGTAACCTAATTGATATATTATACTATAACATCCTTTTGTTTGTTTGTTATTTATTTATTTATTATATAATATTATATTATACAAATACAGTATATATAAATATATTATATATGATCAACACACATATATACATATATATAAAACACCTCTTTTTTTTTATATAACAAATATAAATATATAAATATTTGGATTAATTTTATTTAATTAAATAACTCGTTAAATTAATTAAATAACACATTAAATTAATTAAATACCACATTAAATTCTCATGTAACCACGTAATTAATAAAGTCAAAAATAAAATAAAGTAATAATAATAAATAAGACTTACGAAAAATTAGGGTCGCTACAAATATACAGTATGTAAATCAAAAGGAATAATCAATCAATACAAGAGAAATGCCCACAGGCTTACATCATTTAAAAAGGGTACAACCCTTACAAAATGATGGCACTCGGCCTACAAAACAAAAGCCCTAGGCCAACAATCCATAGAGCCCTCTCTAGCCCATGCACAACTCCAAGCCAACTCAAGGGCGTAGAGTCAGCACAGTAATATAGTGAAACCATTCCATTATACCACTCATCTAATAACTTCTCACTCTTTCTTACCATTTCCTTGCTCTCCTGCACAACTTAACTTGGTTTTCCCGTGTTACAAAGTTTTGTAGGTTGTTTAACACACTTCTATTCCACATGATATACTGCTTAACATATTATTAAAGTTGATGGCTTCATGGAGTTTCTAGTGAGTAGCTTTTCCTATCTAAATAATGTTTCTGATAAATAATAAGTGCCAGAGGGGCACCACCCAAGAATACAAAAACAAGCAACAACCAAACTATACCTTACGCATCTCGAATGAATATTAAAACCCCAGAAAAAGGACTGTAACAAGGGATCAACCCTCCCTTTAACCCAGCTATACACAATCTACTCTTTACTTGATTCAGGGGAGCTTCACGTCCTTAAAAAAATATAAAAAAAATGTCCAAAACTTCCTTCACTCATACTTATCTTACATCCAATCCAACAACCACAGCTACCCTACAACCACAACAAAAGACACCATAATTCCCCAACCACCCTAAAGTGAATAACCACGTCACCGCCTTCTATGCACATGCAGCACCAGTTGGGAAGGACCATTCTCCTTCTGAACAAAAATTTCAACAGTAAGGGTCTTCCCATGAGCCCATCCACCCAACCCTCAAGAGGGATTTAATTATCCAAATTTCTTCCCAACAACATTCTAAATAATTTCTACACGATGTGCTAAAATTGAAAATGGTTTTCTAATTGTTTGGAGATCATAGCATGCCGAATTGAGGAACAATTTAGCCCCATTCACATAATTTCTCCAATAGATTCCAAAAAATTATTTTGACAACCCTAAGGAAGAACTAAGATATAACCAACCACTCCACCTGGTGTCAACTGAAACCAACCCAGCAATACAATTGAGTTAAAAACTAATTAGATGTCAAAGACTATTTATTGCAGAACTAAATTCAAGAACATTGGATCTGGTCCTCCCCCAAGGTCCTGAACTGTTCAGTTTGAATCAGCAGCCCCACTTCTTAAATCATAACAAATGGAAAACTAAGTGAGCATGCCTCACAAGAATTCTCTAGCAATGCCAACAGAGGGAAAAATAAGAAGAAAAGGGATAGAAAAAACAACAAACACAGAAGAAACAAATATAAACTATAACTAAAGATGACTTACAGATCTTTCTGATACTAATCAGCATGATTCAATACAAACTGCAATATTGGTTGACACATGACTCGGAGTCCACATCAGTAGTGGCTGACATTCAAACTTCTATGAAATATCTGATTTCATAGGGGAATCATCCCCTGATTCTTCATCTCAATAGCCACATAAAGTGTTGCTGGATTCTATCATGCCAGGCTAAGAATAGAATTTCAGTTAAATATGAGAAGACATGACAAATAATACTGACAACCTAACCTTCATCTACAGATTCAATGGTATGTTAATTCATAGATGCATATAACAAAACTATATCTGTATTTATTGTATGTCCTGCTACTTTTTCATTATGTGTACATTCAAAATATTATTGGCCTCCCAGCAAACTTCAGTATACTCTGCATGGGATAAATTGACTGAATAGATGAAAACTTAAGTCCTAAGCTATAATCTACTTGTAAGTCCTATTAGGGAGTCCATAAAACACATGAGATAAATATGATGATGTTGTAACCCAAAAAACAAAAAGCAAAACCAGATATGGTGAAGTTTATTGTCTCACCAGTGAAATCGCATATTTTTCTAATAGCATCAGCAGCAGTATCCTTGATGCTGCCAAAGGTGGCAACAAATAGCTCATCAACTGACTCAGTACTCATACAGTCTGAGCTCTCTAAAATCTCCAGAGGTTTTTCTTTGGCTGGATGAAACAAGAGTGACTGTTAATATTGCTAAATACAAATAATGAAAAATAAGAGAAAATCATAAACTCAATGTTCTAGAACACTACAAACTAACAAACACATAATTATACTACCGTGACATAGAAAAGACACCAAAATCAACATGTCACTGTATGACATCCCCAGTTTCCTTCATCCATTAATGCTATGGTTTTGTTTTTCCTCACTCTTTATTACGCCATTTCATTTAGATTTATTGTCTACTGCAGATAGATATGCATAATTCATATACATGTAGTGCTGACAGGCAACCGCAATGTTGAGATTCAACACAGACTCTCTAGAGTCTGCCACACCATTCTACAATCTTGGAAGAATCTAAAATGTTCTAGAGAAATCTGAAAGGTTGTAGAACATCTTAGAAGTGAGAACCTTAGAGAAGTTGAGAGATCCCGAAGGTTCTGGATTCTAAAATATTCTAAAGAAGTGTGGAAAATTCCACTATCTACTAAAGTAGAGTAGACAATTCTAGAGTATAGTAGAATGAGGAAAGTAAATCCTAAGAGTATTCTAAAAGTTTAATAATAACCCTTGGATCAAGTTGATCTTAGTTGTCCGTTGAGGAGGTGGATGAAGAGAGACCTCATTTTGGAGGCATAGAAACTAAGAGTGGTGTGATGAGGAACCCACCAACCCCAAATAGTGTTTCCAGTAATAATTAAGTATTGTATTGATAAATGTTTTGTTGACAATATAATATTAGAGTTTCTTTGTCTATTTATTAGTATATGTGCAAATAAATAAGAAATGTGAATCAAAACCACAGAAAAATAGAACTTACACCGTGATTGATTTTTAGATGGTCTAACAAGTGCCCATGATTTTCTAATGCCATCATCTAGCATGTCAACTTGTTTTTGAATATACTGCATGAAGAAACAAATGTATGTCGCAAAAAAAAGGGTTAAAAAGAGCAATGAAATGCTAGTTAATTTATGTGATAAGCTAGTGATAAATTCAAAGAAAATGGCACTCACTTGGAGAGTATTCAATCTGATGCACAGGGTCGATGTTGTTAGTGCATTCACCTTATCATTTATTTTTTCTTCTAGAAGCACACCACCTACCACCTTTTTCTTCATTACAGAAAAGACTGTCTCCTCATAACGCGTCAGTGAAGGAACAGAAGGATATAGATGGTGCTTCTCAACTGCAGTATTTAAGGCATCATAATTAATATCTTGGGTTAATATGTGCCACATCAACGATGGTGAACATAGCTATGTTATCAACAGAATTTCTCACGCAATCTTATCAGTTGAATCTAATAGTGAGCAAGACCCAAGATATTCAATTTTAAAATAGCCTTTATACACAAGAAGCAGGTATTAGAAGCAATAAATTCAACTTTAACATCACAGATGTGGACAAATAAGGTACCTATCTGGCTGACCACTTTCAGCAAATAAATATCCAAGGTATGGAAAATTACAGACAGTAGAGCTTGTAAATGTGTGATATCCATTGGTAGACTCAACCCAAATAATTGATCCACGGTCTGCATATTAAGTGGGATATAAGGGCCACGAAGACAAAAGACAAGTTTATCAAGACTAAATTAAAATAATAATGCTAATTAAATGTTCAAAAGAAGAAGATTGTAAGAAAGAAAATGTAGTAACATACAAACCAACAACTATAGAGTTAATGGCCAGAAAAGACCACAGCAACCAATGAAAAGAAGAACAGAACACAAATAGCTTTTTAAAGCAATTGTCTTCCTTATTCTTTTGACAGAAGAAATACAAAAAAAGCCTTTCTGTAAAGTGAAGAACAATATACCTAGAGACAAGGACTCCTCAAAGAGAAAACTAAACACACCAAAAATCAAGGCAAAGTACCTCTCATGAAGCGTTCTAAACAAATAGCAACCCCTCTTGGCCAAGAAGTCAGCCTAAATTGACTGTCCTAGTAATCTAAGGGAATGAAATATCTCTGTCTCTAGGCAAAAATACCTCAGTTTGAGTTGCTTCTGATGATTGATGATATGGGGTTAACCTTTTTCTTGTACAACTATTATATAAAGAATTGCAGTAAACCAAAAAGTTATCTTGGCAATGATACATACTTCCTCTATGATCCTAAAAACTTCAATTGCTGAAGCTGCTTGCTTTTGCTGATGTGACAAAGGCTCCCAATCCTGCATAAGTAGCAACAAATAGTCAAGCTAAAAGATACATAGCAATCATTAACCTAGCACAAAAATGGTACCACAGAATAACATCAGCGAACACAAAAGAAGGTGTAAAAATTCTATAATTCACCACACAAGAAATATTACAATTATTCACGAGACAACCAAATCCACAATACCCCTACTCCAGCGGCAGACCTAAAAAATTTGTTCAGGGAGGACCAAAGCAAAAAAACCAAAAGAATAGTTTTTTTGAGTTCACTTTTGGTATACTACTACCAAAAAAAATGTCTTATTCAAGTATGAAAAACATAGTTAAATGAAACTCGGTAAATATATATCAATCATTTCTTATATATATAGTTTTGAACAATCTGACAAGGGTCATCGTGAAAAATTGATCATAACACCATTCTAAGGCATTTATTGGTTCGCATAATTTCCATAAATAATAATTCTACCTCTACAATTTTGTACACAAGAAAAACAGCTAAAATAATTCTAGTATAGAGTCAAACCCACAGTTCAAATATATATATATATATATCTATATATATCTATATCTAAGTAACATGAAATTAGTGGTTATTTATTATATACAATATGTAAAAGAGTTTTTTCTTCTTTTTGTTTGGGGGGAGGGGGCATGGTCCCTTGGCCTATAGACCCGGCACATAGGTCTTCCCTGCCCTACTCAAAATACTTTTCTCATTTGTTCACCCATTATCCTCCCCTCTTTCTCCTCTTCTGGACTTTTTATATTTGGAAAAATTGCTACAACAAATTACAATGCAGTTATAGGCTGCACAATTCTTCAGTATGAGACCAACCTCAAGATCAAAAACACGTCCAGTCCATTCCAAGATACGCTGATGCTGAGCAATTATCCAGTCAAGCATAATTGGGCTAGAAACTTCTCTAATCTACATACACAGAGAAGAAAAGTTGATTATTGATTAACTATAAAACTTCTGAAAAACCACATCAGCCTCTAACTATAACCAACTCAAAAAAATCAGAAAAACTTCATTATGATTTCTGCTCTTTGGAACATATACATCTCCTTTATCCTTTTTTGGCACAATGTCACATTGAGCTGGGTTCAAATGAAATACATTATAAAAATCATGTTGAACAACAATACCTACGTTTAGAAGAAATTTGTACCCAGTGAAAGAATGATTATCAAGTAAATTCTTGTTTACAAATTTAACGCAAGCATGAAAAATGTTCTAATTAAGATAACATAACACAATATAATATAAATATAAATAAACACAAACAAATAAAACATAAAAGAAAAAAACGATTATAAGATTATTAAAAAAAAATATGTATGAAACAACCACAATATGTTTGAAAACATATATACACATGATGAAATGAGAAAATGCAGGCATGAGGCAATAATGATTGGCCAAGAATATATTATATATGAAACAACCAACGTGACAAAAATAGAAGATTTTTTTGTGGTTTTGTCCTCGTGTTTTTTAAGTACTTTCTACTCTCACTTGTGCTTTCTTTGTTTTGTGATTTTGAACATTACATTTCATTTTGTAAATGAACCCTGGGTTTGCTGAAATCAGACTGGAGGCTTTTGAAAAAGGAAGTTAAGCCTTATACTGGCACATTTTTTGTAACATATATGTCAATGATTTCTTTTCTTTTTTTTTTCAAATTAGTAGAGAATGGTTTTAAATTATGGACTGAATGGTGATTTTGATTTGGATTATTGCAATTTTGTTTCTTATTTTTCAATATTTATCATGATTTGACGACTTTATAATCATATATACCTCAAATAACAAATATATAAAGATCTCTCGTAATGCCCCATTTTATGTATCAAAATTTCAAAGTTCAAAAATTTAATCGTCGCTTTCCCATATTACCTTATTTTCAAAGGGTTAATTACACCAACACCCTCTCAACTATTAGAGAATATCACATTACCCCCCTCATCTATGAATCCGTACATTTTGACCCCTTCAATCATATCATATTGAGGATGGGGCCCTTGATCCATATGATTAACACTGAAAAAAGCAAATTCTTCATATCAAATAAAAATCATTTCAATTACTTCAGTATTTAGTGAACATTGTGATCAGCAAGCCAACTGCAAACTCAACTTAAGCAAGTTTCCAAGTTGAGTGCATTTATAGATCTCAAAACAGTATTCAACCCAATAAAATGGTTGAAACACACATTTTGCTGAGCATTTGATTTTGACTCAAACATTGATTTATCAGGATACCTTAGCAACTTAACCAGATTTTACAGGTCACATAGAAATAAAATTGCTCATACACCATTATGCCCATAACAGAGTCTAAATTGCCAGATTTGAACCTAACCTGAACTCTGGCCAAGGCAATAATATGATTAAAAGAAAATTTTCTTCCACTCATACAGGACAGGGAAAAGATACAATCGGCAATAACAAGCAACTGATATGTCCACTATTAAAGTCAACTGATACACGTTACTCAGCTCCAAAAATATCCTAACCTGATAATGATGAAATTGTAAGCTGCAAGGAGAATGCAAAGCAATTTCTTCACATGCAGAGGAATAGAGCCGAGTCAGGTCATGATCAAGCATATCAGCTGCAGGAAGCACTAACCTAACCTCTTCAGTAAGACATGATACTCCCTTGAGGAACGGATTCTGCAGATCAATAAAATGAGAAGAACGGTAAGCACAGACATAACAAAACAAAAAGGTACACCAGCTGCAAAGAGGTAAAATTCCTTCAGTTATCGTATAGAAGCGAACCAGTCTTTCACCATAAAATTGATGCAGTAGAATGGCTGAGACCATCCCAGCATCAGGATACCACTGGTGTAGCACTGGGGAAAATACATTGAGCTCCCTCTCAGCAATCAATCTTAGTTCATTTGCAAGTAGAGCCAAAGGATGTGTCCTTTCCATTTTAGATTCAAGATCTATGGTATTTGCAACCTGAGATTATTAAGGCAACATGTCAACTTCATCTAACTACACTAATGGCCATCCACAGAAATAGAAGATCAGTGCAGTCATAAACATGACCAACCCGCCAATATGCAGCTTTGATGGACGTTTCCACATATAGTCTGAGCTTTCTATCAGCAATCGCATCCAGAGCATCAGATTTGGTAAACTGCAAGCATAAGAACCTTGGCAATTAAAAAAATTAATAACAGCAAAAACTGACATTTATTCAAATCAACATGGAAGAGAAGTTTAGACTTAAAAAACAAAAAGACATATCTGCAAAAGCTGCACGGACTACAACAATTAATGAAGATGAAGAAGTGTAGACACTCATTTTGATTGATCCTAAGACTTTGGGTGCTTGCAAGCCTCCCAATGATGAAATGGTAATTACTTCATCCTTGGAATATTTAAAGTTGTTTGGAGTTGTTATATGAACCTGTTTGGCCAAAAATCAACTTTTTGCGAAAATGACCATTTTACCCCTGAACTCGTTTTTAGCCAAAACCAACTTTTAATCCTGAGAAAGAGAGAGAGAGAGGCCCGGTTGTACTTTGATCGAATATATTTTCCAAAATTAGTGACCAGTTTTATCAAAAACATCGATTAGAAGGCAATTTAGGTTTACTTGAGCCACAAACAAGGCAAGGGTGTAGGACCCCACACTTGTGCATACATGCATGGTACATATACCAAGGCAAAAACGTGAGTGCGCACAAGGTTTGTGCGTGTGCACATCCAAGCGTGACAGAGATATTTTTGGTAACTCAATCTTGGTGTATTTCTGGTGGGAGGCAGAAGAGAAAGTGATGGGGTTGCCCTAGCTTGCCCCCCATGCCTCCTAGTGCCTATATAAGCACCCTCTCCCCCTCGCTTTCAGAAGGTTAAGAAATTGAAAACTTTTGTGAGGTTTTTGAGAGCCAAACACCTTCTTCTCCCTTCCTCTAACCTTAGCTCGGAAAATAACACACCCCAAGGTAACTCTGAACTTCTAAAAACATTCTAAGGCTTGAAGAACATGAACCCTAATCAGAACATAAGCTTAAGGGAGGTTTGCAAGCAAAGAACTCGAGCTTTCTTTGCGTTTTCTTCGCATTCTCTTCAGTTTACTGAAACCAAAAGGTAAACTCATTTTCTCTATATTTCAGTAGTTCCTTATTGTATTTTTTAGTGTTCATTCATGTTAGGGTGTTAGCTCATCATCCCATCATGTAGTTTATTAGTTTTTCTGTCTTTTTCAGTTATCTTCGCATGTTCTCTTTATTTCTTATTAAACAGCATGTTTTAGGCTCACTTTAATCATGTAATAAGCATGATAAGCCTGGTTTGATCATCACGTAGTTTTAGGTTATTTTTGTTTTCTTACTTGTTAGTTGCTTTCCTTGCATAAGCCTCATTTAGTAGCCTCAAACCGGGCCTAGGTTCATGTTTTGCATGTTCAGCTGTATGATAGGACCGTATCTATGTTGTGGGCATCCGGGTAAGTTTTCTTGTCCTCCTTGAAATATGTGTGCTATTTGCATTGTCTTTTAAATAATGCAAGTTTCTATATTTTTCTATGCAAAATTGTATGTTTTGAATGCTTTTTTATGAAAATTATTCGTTTTAGGCTGAATTTATGGCCATGGGTTGATAAAACCTACCTTTTTATTAAAAATCATCATTTTGAGAAAATATGACTTTATTCTCTTAACCTAAAGTAAATAATTTTCATTTTATTCAAATCATATATATAGTCTTAGGTTAGTTAAGGGTTTTGGGGCTCAAAGTGAATTTATGTAAATAATTAACCACTAAAATCATAAAATAGAGAGTAGAAGCCAATCTTTGGATTAGGCAAGAGGGGGTACTATCATTCTATAACCTTCCCCTCTTGTATCTAAGCTCTTGAACCTAGAATTTTCTTCGTTGTGATGGATTGGTCGTTAACTTAGTTTTCATTGTTAAAGGTTTCTTAATTTCCCTTAAAAAATTAATTGGCGACTCTTTGTTGGTCAAAGTAAGTCGGAGTGGGATGCATGCCTTATACTCGAAAAGGGCACGGCGCCCACAAGAACCATGAAGACGAAAAACATAGAGCATAACTGTTAGGACAACCTTCACTTAAGTAAAATGAAAAATGGGATTCTACTAAATGACCACATCCTCAAAGTTAAAGGTGTGAAGAGATAAAAACAAAAAGAACAAGTTCTAGGACCAACTATCTTACCTATTGACTTAAGATATCAGATGCTGCCAAATGGTCAAATAAGCCTTCACTAATTGCACTATTAATTAAGACTCAGCAAAATTAAAGCCATGGAACAAACTCTATTACCACAAAAAAAGTGTACAGAACTTTACAGAAAGACTAACCTTGATTTCACCACATTCATCAAAAGTATAATTTCCGACTGCTAATGCCAAGGTCAATACACTTCTGAAGAAGCAAGGTTTCTGAAACAAAATCTAACCAGTAAGCAGAAAATTCTTTCAAAATAGAAGCACAAGGTACAAAATCAGATGATGAAAGTCCTATAACACAATAGATAAGAATCTAAAGATTTGAACCAGATACCTGATGACAAATTATCCTAGAAAGTATAAAATAAGAAGAGACGCTGGGCAATTAAATAAATGATGATTTACATTGCATAAGAAAACAGAGAGAATCTAGAGAGCAAATAACATTCGGGAGACAGTCCATAAAATTTTTAAATGTGGTTTATAAACATATGAGAAAGTAATTTGTGTACTCGAGAGTAGCAAGAGGACCTGACAAAAATGCAGATGATAATCTTGCAGTTTACTGTCACACCAGGTGCTCATTGACAAAAAAAGAGCATGGGCCAAACATAACTTTATTCCTCTGCCATTGCATACTGTGGAACACATTAAGCTGTTCATATATCGCTCTTCCTTCTCATTATTATCGTCCGCAGATAAAACTTTCTGCACTTCAAGGATTGCATAATCTAGAAGAGTAGCCTCATCTGTTGCAACAAACTGCCATGGAGAAGAAACTGCATTTTAGATATATCTAAAATCTACATAGAAAACATATTGTGTTGACAACACCATATCAAATAGCATTTAGGTAGTCTTATATGATTCAAGAGAGTGAAGCTGAGCATGGTAAAATAATGCTCAACATGAAGCCTGGATATGATCTACAATCCAATGCTTTGAAGTTGACGAAAGGTTCAATGCAAATGGAAAAATGAAACATGTTCACAGAACCTATAAGGACAAATTCAGTCATGTATACTATGAATATCACTAATAGTAAGGAGTTGTTTGGCATACACTATTTTAGTCCATCTTTTTATCTTTTTATCTTTTTTGGGTCACATCAATCAATATCTCCTCTCTACTTTTTTACACATCTTTTTATAAAAAGTCAAAAAGTGCACTTATTTAGAACATCCCAAACCACCCCTAAATTGCATAATGTATTGTGTGTATATATATAGCAAGATACATCTAATTTAATGTATCGCGTATTGTAAATTGCATAATGTATTGCATATGTATAGTAATATTGATTTCTCTACAAAAATATCAAATCGTAAGATACTGAGAACACTGCTCTTCACTATATTTGTAAATTATAATTTTGTAACTGTTCAAGACAACAACAAAGAAAAAATAATGGATGGAAAGAAAATCATTTAATAAATTTAATGAAGTGTTCAAAAAAATGAAAAGAAAAAGGAAACACATGCTCACACATGCCCTCATGCGCGCACACACATACATGTGAAAAGAGGCAAATGAGGAAGAAACTTAACTATACAATAATACCCATAAGATCTTCAATACCTTAGATAAGTACCACTTCAAATATAATTTATACCTGTTGAAAAAGCACCCATCCAAATAATGCATTATGCATTTTCTGATTAATGCCTAAAGTAGACCAGGTCAACTTGATAAGCTTTAGGACTTCATCAACTTCCTAGAGAAAAAATTCAAAAAATAAATTCTTAGGATCCCTCCAATTTAACATAGTGGCGCATGTTAAAGACAATAAACTGAAGGACAAGGATGAAAACGCATACCTCTATGAGCTGCCCTTCTTCCAGAATGTCAAATAAACCAAAGAGTAGCTTCTCATAAAGCCTAATGTTCAAGTGATAGCCAGCAGTCCAATAATAAGTTTCACCATGGACGCCAAATTGTGCAGGAGCAGACGAAAACACTAAAACTAACTCCCTGATCGCTAATAGGACCTCAGCGCGTTCAGAAGGGGACTTTATGATGTCCCATTCCTACAACCAAAAATAAACCAAGCAGATCCAACAAACATTCGAGTTTAATATCATCAAAACATGCCAATAATGACCCCGGGGGGGGGGGGGGGGGGGGTGTTTTTTGTACCTTTGAATTTTTTACTTTTGTAAGCAAGCTTCCAATTGTTTGCTGTTCAGTTGTTCTATTATTTGCAGAACATAACAGTTCTTCAAGAATATTTACCTACATTAACAAATTAGAATGATTAGCTTTAAACTAGTGAAGAGATATTTTTTAGTTAAATTATTCGAACGCCTACAATGGCATAATTAAAATTCATGAACTACTTAGAAAGCAGTTATACTCGGCATAAATATTCTGTATCCCTCACTTGGATCACTTAGAAATTCCACAAAATTTGGCCTTTGTAACTGATAAGCAGAATGTTTCCATCATATCAATGCACATGTGAACCACCTTGCATCACATCTCTTCAGCCATAGGCAACTATTAACAATCCAAGAAGGGATGAGTGGCCATGACACGCCTGTAGAACCATTTGGGCCTGAATTTCTTGCCACTCGGACTTTTGGATGGGGCTATAGAAATTTAAGCTCAGCCCAACACAGACAATGACACATGATAAGTGTCAAATTTTATGTAGTTCCAAATAAATTTAGTTCATTTATATTTCTAATCAGTATTAACTTAATGCAGTTTTGTATATATATAGGATTGGTCTGGCTCAATTTCCTATTAAAGGACTAAACCAGGTTTACTATACTACCTACATCCAAGCTCAGGCTAAGTTAAGATAGGATTAGCTTAATGTGACTAACTTCAATCATAGGCCTAGCTTGAACACCAACCATGGCCCATACTGCATCAGCAACTAACAGGGTTGTCGATATAATTTCCCAATTACGAGGGGTATCTATGCCAAACAACAACATCTATTAATTCACCCAGTAAGAAGAAACTTGAGTTCTTTATCCTCAGAAGTTACCCTTAACTTTCTCATGAAGCAGAAAGAATTCATCATAGAACAAACATGACTATGATCCTTACTTGTCTCTTCTTCCATTGAGCATGGGACTTCTCATTAGGAAAATCAGATTTGACCATGCCATTCAAAAGCCCCAAGGAGATCTGAGGGATGTCAATTCGTTCACACATTTTTGTTGAAGCAAACTGCATCAACCTTTGCCTGGTGCACAAATCGACGGCTTCTGAAATCTAGTGAACCAAATATATTACTACTTCTGAGAAATAGGAGCTGAAAATCATAAATAAATAACTAGCTTAAAGTTGAAAATATTAAAAAATGCAGACATTCTACATCTTGTCCTACTGATTAGTTAAAACAATAATCAAGATTCAGTTTCCAATTGAAACATATTTCAGAAAGATATTCATAGAGATGAATTAATAGGGAAAGAAACTACAAGAAATTTCAAAAGGTGGTGGCATTTGCACCAAGCGATGAACTAACTTATACTCATGGCTTTGACACCTCAACAACAATGAAGTTAGCTTGAACAAATTGACCAAAAGGAGGCATAAAACACTGGTAGGAGCTTCATCACAGAAGCATTAGCTTGAACAAACTGACCACAACTGCATACTATTATTTCACTATATTATTATTCCTTTTTTAATGGCAACACAATCATATTGAACATCAAGTTTCCTTCTTTTTCAATTACTTTACAATACAATGCTGCACAAATAGCATGCCCTTCTCTCTTTTTCTCTAGCAAGGATACTTCATTCTCATTCATCCCCATACGTATGAAATCTGCATTAAAATCATCATCCATTCTTCACTTCATTAAATAAGAGATTTAGGAAACTACAAAATAAAAATTCAAATGAGTACATGATGTAAAACGAGTGAGGCAGCCAGAAAAAAAAAGGCTATTGTAAGGCTGAATATATCTAGTTTTGTGTTCAAAAGCTTAGGCCTCGTTTGGGAACCAGCCTATTTAGCCAAAAAGCCAAAAAGTTACTAAAAAAGCCAAAAAGCCAACAACCCATACCAAAAAGTCGAAGATTCTCTTTTCTCTCTACTTTTTGCACATTTTTTCGTAAAAAGCCAAAAAGTTATCCCAAACATACTAGTTTTTTTTAGCTCATATTTTAGCCAAATAACCAAAAAGTTACTAAATTAGCCTGTTCCCAAACGAGGCCTTAGTAAAATTATGTAGATTGTTGGGTTTATACATGGTAATAAAAGGGTACAGGTTTGGGAGTGAAGAAAAAGGAGTCTGGGGGGTTCCCCCCCCGGCGGGGAAATGGCAACAAAGTGGCTATCATTAAAAAACAAGTTGCAAAAGGGCTCCTAATATCGGTTCAGCACTTAACTACAGTAAAGACCCATTAGTTTAAATTTAATTAGATGATCTACCTTTTCTAATTATGTAATCAAAGTTTTGACTTCTCTAATATTGATACAACAGTTTGAGTAGGAAAAAAAGACAACAACCAGCTTACAAACAATACTTTACTCTTCTACTTCAATAAAGAGATCGCTTAAGATAATTTTCCAGCATCTTTAAAAGATGGTATTCTATTTTTTGTGGTAAAGATTTGTTGTTTAATCACAACCAGCCACTAATATTCTTCATTCATCTGAAAGCCCACTCTATAACTCTCACACTATCACTACCTCCATCTCCATTTTATTAACAAAAAAATTCCCTAGAATAGATGCTGTCCAGAATTCCAGTAACAAAATTCCTGAAATTCCAATGACTCGTCATCTTTGAAACCAAGAAAATTCAAATTCTTTCCCGTCTATAAAGCCCAAAACATAATTTAACATTTTGAAACCCCAAAGGTACAAGTAATGTTTAAGCATCGGCCACCACGTAGTCAATTCAGGCAGCACTACAGAGTTTTCAAAGCACTGTCCTACATCCAGTTTTTACTGTAACATATAAGTTCTGCATTGCAGTTTGGCCAGCACTGAACAAGCAGATTTCAGTAAGCATCGAGACTCCTTTGCATGCCAATCACTACCACAAATAGGCCACAACATATGAAAAAAGGCAAAGGACTGCTGATATTGAAAAAGAAAAGCGCAATATAGTTGACCTGCATTTGAACGCGAATGGTATCAGTGAGCTCTGAATGCCTTCCGGGAAGCTGAGATTGCAAACATTTTCTATCCCTTTTACTCTTCAATCCAGACAGAAATTTAGAACTCTTCTCTTTCCTTTTATCTTCAATAGCATGAATTTCAAGGCTAGTTGTGCCACATAGCAATATAAAGAGTTGAGAAAGAAAGAAAGAAAAAGATATGTTGCAGATGTGTAAAAAGTCAAGCAGAGAATTGACACAGGTGCACATACATGCACATTAGATAGAGAGAGAGAGTACCCAGAAAATATCATAGATGCAAGCAAAATCTCATAGGCTGATTCCCGCAAGTCATCGTCAGATAATCCTTTACAAATCCTAAAACTACATATCAGTTCACTTAAAAGGTAAAAGCCCAAGGCTTTCAGAAACCAATATAAAAACCTAACGAACAGTGAGCACATAACCATAAAGAGCAAGTGAATTTTTCCCAAAATCAAACCAACCAATACCTGTATTCAGGGAAGGTAATCCAAATGGAGGAACAGTTACAGTTTTCACAGGTTTTGAAGGTGTCTCTGTAGTGGAGGCATATTTCACCCCGGATTCAGCAACATTTCGGTCAACCAAAGGATTCAGCAGATTGGATGGATGCGATGCATGACTACTAGTGTGGTTCACCTCAAATAAAGGAGGCACACGCCGAGGAGGAGATCCGGCAGATTCAGGGTCCGAAATTAAAAAATAGGAATTCCCTAACTGGGAATGTATCTGCATAAAATAGTGAAAATTATTCTGGTTGGAGATATAAATAGATTTTTTTTTTTTTTTTTTTAAATGTATGCAGGAGATAAGTTCAAATATCTCATAAATGGCTGGGAAACTGTTTATCCACTCAAGGGAAACTGGCAGTTGGGAAGCTTTGGTTACACCTCATTCAGCCAAACTTTGAACAGGATGCAAACTGTGGAGATCAGCTATAGTGTGGTAGTGGTGTTATTTGGAGATCTGCGGTGACTGCTAAATATGGGGTATCTATGATGACCGTAACTTCATTGGAGGTTAACAGCTCTTATACCATATGCTCTGGAACAAAAGTTCGAAAAGGTTGAGATAAATTCAATAAACATATTTACTTTAAGTATTTTCTCATGGTATTTGACCACTTACTAATGCTCACCGGTAGTAAAATTAGCTTTTGAAATGTCACTATTCCTCATTATAGCAAAGTTAACTTTTAACATAACAAACAAGGTGGGGGGGAGGATATGCAAAAGGTGTTCTTCTCTTAGCTATTGGTGGGTTGTAATTAACAAAGATGCAATAGATGCAGATTATCTTATAGTTTCAGGCAGTGGAGTGACTGCTCAATATCAGGATGCATAGGGGTTTGTGTGATTACGAGGTGGAAGGAATGAAAGAAGGGAATGGAGATTTGATTACTAGCATGAAATTCCAAGTTTTCACTTCCCTTTTGGGAGAGAAGTATTGATGGTCTGTCAACTTAACTGCTTGTTCATTGCCAAATTTAGGTATTTGTAGTATTTGTATTTGGGGCTACAGCAATCTTCTAAGTTATGGTTTATGCACTGTATAACCAGAGAATATTCATAAGTGTTTTAAACTTGTGCATAGTATAACCAGGCCATCGTGTTAAGATATATGGATTGTACATCATATTGTTTGTATAGATAATATGATAGTGCAATGAAGAAATAATATAAGTTCTATTTTTCTGCTGAAGAACAATAGAATATCATAACAAGACAATGTTCCCTTACCATTACAGGGTAAGAAGATTCATCATAGTACTTCTTCGTTGCTTTGGAGATATCAAGCACCCCACCTAATCAAAACAAAACAACGCCAATTTACCCACTGAAAGCTATGAATTGAATAAGAACCAGCTTGGTTATCCCAAAAATGTGAATCAAGCAATTTAAAAATTTGTCCGTTTACAACATAAATAATATTAGATATATGTGCTGTAAAAATGAAACAGTTCAAAATCAGTCATTTTAAAATAAAATAAAAATTACATAATTGACTAGTCTGGAATTTGAAGAGATTCCTCTTCTACCTGGTGCATACATAAATTTTTTAATTAACTTATTTACAAACACCCAACTTTTGAATTGGTTAGCTCTATATACGAACAATTCACAAAACAGTCCTAACGCAAACGTCAACCACTAAATAAAAATCCCCCCTTTGGTTGTTGAGAAAACAGAGGAAAAAACAAAAAAGGGGAACCAAATAGTTTAAAAGACACAAACACACTCAGGCAAATAGTTGTATTAGTTTAATTTGGCTATGAATTCTTTGATTTCTTTGCAGAAAAACGGAGTACTGTGTTAACTCTTTTTAGTTCAACTTTTTTTTTTCCCTACAGTTTCTCGGCAACCAAACAGGGGTGAAACTAACCGGATTGTGCGCATTGGAGGACGTAATCGGCGCTGAGAAGTTCGAGATCAGAGTCGGAGACAGAGGAGGTGGGACCAGTGGGGGACCGGACCTCCCTTATCAAACCTGACGAGAGTATGAAACTCAGGAGCTGACGACGATCGCTGCGATAGCGTTGGAGCAGAGATTGAGAAGCCTCCATGTTCGATCTTCAACAGAAGAGAAGAGAAGAGAAGAGAGAGCTTGGGAACTGAGAGAGAAAAATGATTAAGGTTTTGGATACTCCGCTGGAGCGAAGCGAGGTGGGGATGGGAATGGGAACATGAAATTTCGATAGCCGCGAAAAAGCCGTATGCATGCGCCCAAAAGTTGTCCCCCGCGTCCTTTCTCTTCTTTATTTTTCACTTTACTTTACAGCATCGCATTAGGCTCCCTGCAATAACTTTAAAACTATTGTATTGAGGCCAAGTTTGGGATACCCCAAATAATTTAAAAAGCCAAAAAATTATTCAAAAAGTTAAAAAGTTAACACTATTCATAAAAAGTCAACAATTACGGCTGCACAACTCCCAATTCAAATTTTACTCTACAAACCAATTTTTACAATTTTTTATTACACATTTTTCCATAAAAAGTCAAAAAGTTAACCCAAACATTCATATTTTCAACCTCAATTTTTTAGTCCAAAAAGACAAAAAGTGCACTTATTTAGTCTTCCCAAACTTGGCCTCATCAAATCCTTCTCTATCAGCCTCAATAATTTTTTTTACAAATTAATATTTTGTTAAATTTATTACAGTAACTCGTATGATGAAACAAGCAACTATTCACCACTAAAATACGAGATTTTGGTGTAACAAGGCATCCGTCCAGAAGTTCAGCCGGTCAACAGTAATTTTTTATTTTTATTTTTTTTTTACATTTCTTCTAGTTTTACCTATTGTAAAACATAAGAATTATTTGGTTGATAGCTCATCAATTTTTTTATAAAAAATAATAATAACAAATATTTTAATAAGATTGTGTTAAAATATATTATTTGATATAATTGGTGACTAACTAAAATATAAAAATAATTTTTTAAATTATAATTTGATTAAAATTTTAAAGAGATTGGTACTGATGCTCTTAGGTTTTTTTTTTTTTTTTCTTTTATAGTTACTACTATTTTTCGATATGATGGTGAATTACCTCTTTAAAATGTCAAGTCAAGTAACGTTATCATGATTTGGCTTTGGTGTTTGGTAAAAGTTTTCTAGCCGTGATCATAATTTCTTAGAAATAAATTGCCTCTATTGACTTTTATTTTGTTTTATTTTATTCCTTTAATGGATTAATTGGTGACATTCTTATACTCGTTTAGCAACAAGCCGGTTTAGTTAAAAAGTCAAAAAGTTATTAAAAAGTTAAAAATCTAACAATTCATATTAAAAAGTTAAAAATTTTCTTTTCTCTCTACTTTTTGCACATCTTTTCGTAAAAAGTCGAAAGGTCATCCCATACATACTAGTTTTTTTTAGCTCATATTTTAGTCAAATAGCCAAAAGGTTACTAAATTAACATGTTCCCAAACGAAGCCTTAAGGCTTGGTTTGGCATAACTTAAAAAAATCAAAAAATTAAAAAGTCATTATCTTATCTAAGTCACATCACCTCTCTACCACATTACTTTAAACCCAACCCATATCTAATCTATATTTAATAAAAAATCAAAAAGTGCACTTATTGGGTTGTTTGGGATGATCTAAATAAGTGCACTTTTTGACTTTTTATGAAATATGGGTTGGGTTTGTGTTGGGTTTGAAGTGATGTGTTAGAGAGGTGATGTGACTTAAATAAGATGATGTGACTTAAATAGGATAGTAACTTTTTGACTTTTTGTCTTTTTCAAGACATGCCAAACTTGGCCTTAGTTTATCCCAAACAACCCCTTAGTTCAAAAAAAAAAAAATTATAATAAAAAAAAAAAAAAAACTTAATATACATCTCTTTAAAAATTATGTATCATATTCACTTGTAGTTATGTTACTTTTTTCTCTAAATATGCCATTCTTTTTCTTTAATTGTGATCAATTTTATTTTTTCATTATGTTAGTCATGACATTTTTTAGAAAATTATGACTCACAAAATTGAAATTAGATGATTTTTCTTTTCAGGTATAAGATGCATATGGTGCACACATTTTAAATGGTGTGCAATATAATGTTTCTTAATAAGAATACACGTTGAAAAGTTTTTATCGTCGAAAAAACCAACAGTAATCAACAGTGGGGTGTTTGATGGGAATTATTTTAAGCTAAAAATTAATAATCAGAAAGTATAAGCTAAAAAACACCCCTTCCACATCTTTTGAAAACTCAAATTTTTTTTTCTCTAACTTATTTAAGTTATTTTTGTCTAATAAACTATAAACAAAAGTTGTATCAAATAGTTTGCTACAAATTTAAAACTAAAATAAACTATAAGTTGCTTGTATAATCCCTATCAAACACCCAGTGTCACGACCCGCTCCCTGTACCCAAAGGGTTAAGCATCGTGATGCCCAGTAACTGGGGTTACCTCCGGCCAATTCTTAAACAAAGTAATAAACGCAAGCGGAATAAATATTTAAATAAGGGTACCAAAATAATCATTGGAGCTTCTATTTTTATTACAAAATATATTGACCAAAAAGGCCGATATTTACATATAAAAATATCATAAAAATACTGTGTGTGTGCCTATTCCGCAGCTCCGTGTCTAAGACTTTCCAAAACTATTTCTGAATTGCATTGTTTCCTGAAAATTGGTAAACAACTATAAGCACATGGCAGAGTGAGAAATATTATATCAAGAGTATAAGGGACATGAAATAACCATGGATCGTTAGTTAGGCCAAAACATTTAGGATAACTGAATCGGAACAAATAATCCTTTAAGTAGCAAAACTGAGATTATGTAAATAAATAACCATAATCATGGTAATTTGATAAACAAATAATTTAAGTAGCGGAAAACTGAAATACAGATATTATATAAATATATAACCAAAACCACGGTACAGAACAGAACAGATGTCACAAAAGTGACAGTCAGAACTAGGGCTGCTCGCGAGTCGGTTTTGGCCGGGTGCGGGTCAAAACCGACTCGACCCGCACTTATGCGGTTGGGGAAAAATGGACCCGCAACCACCCGCGATGCGGTTCGCGGTTTGTGCGGGCGGGTGCGGTTCGGTTTGCGGTTTATTTTTTTATTATTTTATTTAACTTAAGCAAATTTGACATTTTGTTACTTTCTAAACACTTTTTTTTTTTTTAGAAGAGTTATAAATTAAATTACAAGATATACAATTCATGATCATAATAAATAGTCCACATGTTAGATAAGATGATATGGAATCATGCTTGAGGATAGTAATTAATCTTCCTCCTTAGCTTGCAAAAACAAACCCTTAAAAGCCAAACTAGTAACACTAATTTAAATATGCAAAAACAAACCCTTAAAAGTCAAACTAGTAACACTAATTTAAATAGTGGATTAATCTTCACTGTTTAGTTTTTAATATGCAATAACATGATAATAGAATGACAATTCAAAATATCATATTTAACTGTGTCTACTAGACTAATGGAATATAATGATTTTTTTTTATATATATATAAATAAAAGTCAAACTAGTAACGCTAATTTAAATAGCATTAGATCATGATAATGTATATAAGTGTCCATATAATAAATTTTACTTTCATCCAAAATGTAAAAATAAAAATAATAAATAGTTATCTACATCCATCAAAAATGCAAAAAATAATAATAATAACTAGTTATTTTTTCTTTTTTTTTTAAAAAAAAAAAGATGCGGGTTGCGTGCGGGTCAGGTTTGACCCGAACCCGATCTTTTGCGAATTTCTTGACCCGCACCCGCCCGCCTACCTACATCGAAACCGCCCAAAGCATTGCGGGTCGGG
The DNA here is from genome assembly GCA_036172215.1 of Camellia granthamiana. NCBI lineage: Eukaryota > Viridiplantae > Streptophyta > Magnoliopsida > Ericales > Theaceae > Camellia > Camellia granthamiana. Next base: position 53,232,115 of record CM069916.1, on the reverse strand, counting down.
CGGTTTGTGCGGACGGGTGGGCTTGTTGCCCAGCCCTAATCAGAACAGAGGTACGGATTCAAAAGGTGGTTCGTACGGATTCTAGAGGTGGCTCCCACAATAGTGTAGCACTTAGTTCCGCACAGCACTTTAGTCCGCACAGAACAGAGGTACGGATTCAAGATGTGGCTCGTACGGATTCTAGAGGTGACTCCTACAATAGTGTAGCACTTTGCTCCGCACAGAACAGAGATCAATGGATCCATGACAAACAGAGGACCACAAAGTGGTCAAACAGAGACCAATGGTTATTTAAGTCCCCCAAGGCGTGGGACTCCCGTGGTGGTACTTACAAAATATAATTGTTCATAAGGTCATAGTCAAATATTATTTAAAATATAAACAAATATATCCATGGGTTTCCTTTTCACAAATAGAGTTCAGATGATAAAACCACGTAACTGAAATATTTATAAAACATAAAAACATAACTTGTATAAAATAGATTTTGGTAAATCAAAACATACGTAAAATATATTTTGGTGACTCAAGGTATAATATAACTCACCTTAACTTTAATACCTTACTCATTCTTTTCACTATCAAGGACCCTTTCAGCTTCCATTATTTTTCCTTTCTTTCCCTTCTCTCTTTTCTTCTTTCCTTTCTTCTTTCTTTTCTGTTTCTTTCCTCCTCTTTTCCCGCGGACGCCTCATCTCTTTTATAGGGTGAGAGTTGATACGTGGCAGATTTCGATAATGATTTCACAGATTCGTATTTAAGATAATTACCCTTTGACCCAATATTTTAATATAATTATATAAATAAATTAATTCCTAATTAAATTATACTTTATCATATACCAACAGAAAATAAATTATTTATTTTACTACCACACCCATTATTATTATTATTTATATTATCTATATTATTATCATTTATATTTTGACCCATAAACTTTTAATAATTATATTATTTTATAAAATTATACATAATAATATATAATAAATTATATATTTTCTGAACTGAGATTAAATAATATTAGTATAAATTCTACAGAATAATTAAAAAATCTGGGTTGTTACAATCTTCCCCCCTTTTAAAATTTCGTCATCGAAATTTGTTACATGTAAGTTATCCGCTACGCACTCTGATAATTATATATTAGATGATTAATCTGATAGAAATAGTACCTAAAAAAAAAATTACCAAAAATAACTCACTGTCTAGTTGTCAAAAATTAGTTTGTGCCATAATGATAAATAATTTGTGACTTTAAAAACTTTTCACTCGTTTTGTTTACGATAAGAATAAATAAAAAATAAAATAAAATGAGAATACAATGACAGAATTATATGCAAGAGTTGAAAAAATTTGAGATGAACTTTTCATTGATGGGAAATAGTTTCAAAATTAATATCTTTATAATTTGAACCCACTTTTAAAAAAAACATCAAAATAATTTTTTTTTTTTTAATACTGAACTGGAAATTATATGTATTTAATTATATTATAATTTTTATGGGTGCTTGAGCCTGACATCCTTCTTTTCTTGTCATTCTTTTACTATAACAAATATAAATTATATCTAATATCCTTCGCAAATTAGGCACACTAAAAAATAATAATTATTATATATATAATCATATAAAATTATAATATAATTAAATCGATGAACAAAACATAATATTTAGGTACTAATTACCCGCTATCCTACTTCTTAAATGTGCATATGTCCTATGCTCCAACGATGACTTTTTTTTTTTTTCCCTAAAAAAACCATTGCTCTGATACCATTTGTCACGACCTGCTCCCTGTACCAAAAGGGTTAAGCATCGTGATGGCCAGTAACTGGGGTTACCTCCGGCCAATTCTTAAACAAAATAATAAACACAAGCAGAATAAATATTTAAATAAGGATACCAAAATAATCATTGGAGTTTCTGTTTTTATTACAAAATATATTGACAAAAAATGCCGATATTTACATATAAAAATATCATAAAAATACTGTGTGTGTGCCTATTCCGTAGCCCCGCGTCTAAGACTTTCCAAAACTATTTCTGAATTTTATTGTTTCTTGAAAATTGGTAAACAACTAAGCACATGGCAGAGTGAGAAATATTATACAAAGAGTATAAGGGACACGAAATAATCATGGATCGTTAGTTATGCCAAAACATTTAGGATAACTGAGTCGGAACAAATAATCCTTTAAGTAGCAAAACTGAGATTATGTAAATAAATAACTATAATCGTGGTAATTTGATAAACAAATCATTTAAGTAGCGGAAAACTGAAATACAAATATTATATAAATATATAACCATAACCACGGTACAGAATAGAACAGAGGTCACAGAAGTGACAGTCAGAACAGAGGTACGGATTCAAGAGGTGGCTCGTACGGATTCTAGAGGTGGCTCCCACAATAATGTAGCACTTAGCTCCGCACAACACTTTGGTCTGCACAGAACAGAGGTACCGATTCAAGAGGTGGCTCGTACGGATTCTAGAGGTGGCTCCCACAATAGTGTAGCACTTAGTTTCGCACAGCACTTTGCTCCGCACAGAACAGAGGTTAATGGATCCATGACAAACAGATGACCACAAAGTGGTCAAACAGAGGCCAATGGTTATTTAAGTCCCCCAAGGCGTGGGACTCCCGTGGTGGTACTTACAAAACATAATTGTTTATAAGATCATAGTCAAATATTCTTTAAAATATAAACAAACATATCCATGGGTTTCCTTTTCACAAATAGGATTCAGATGATAAAACCACGTAACTGAAATATTTATAAAACATAACTTTTATTAAAAATATAACTTGTATAAAATAGATTTTGGTAAATCAAAATATACGTAAAATATATTTTGGTGACTCAAGGTATAATATAACTCACATTAATTTTAATACCTTACTCATTCTTTTTACTATCCAGGACCCTTTCATCTTCCATTATTTTTCCTTTCTTTCCCTCATCTCTTTTCTTCTTTCCTTTCTTATTTATTTTCTTTCCTTTCTTTTCTTTTCTGTTTCTTTCCTCCTCTTTTCCCGCGGACGCCTCCTCTCTTTTATAGGGCGAGAGTTGAGATACGTGGCAGATTTCGATAATGATTTTACAGATTCGTTCTTATCCTTAATAGATATTTAAGATAATTACCCTTTGACCCAATATTTTAATATAATTATATAAATAAATTAATTCTTAATTAAATTACACTTTATCATATACCAACAAAAAATAAATTATTTATTTTACTACCACACCCATTATTATTATTATTTATATTATCTATATTATTATCATTTATATTTTGACCTTTAAACTTTTAATAATTATATTATTTTATAAAATTACACATAATAATATATAATAAATTATATATTTTCCGAACTGAGATTAAATAATATTAGTATAAATTCTATAGAATAATTAAAAAATTTGGGTTGTTACACCCAGTGGCTGGCGGTGATTGTTGGTAATAGTGAGATTGACAGATATGTGATATTAAATAGATGAGTGATAGATAAATGACACGTGTATAGATAATAAGATATTTGAACACATGACTGGACATTTTAACAGATAACCGACATGTGTACAAAATAGTTGGACATTTTAAAATTATTTTAGGGGCTATATAGGTTTGAATTAAATAATTTATGAACTAAATAGATTCAATTGATAGTTCAACAACTAAAATAAATTTATAGGGGTTGTTTGAAATTATCTAAATAAGTATAAATTTTTATTTTTTATGAGAAAATGTACAGAAAAAATAAAAATGCAATGTGACCTAAATAATTGCACTTATACCTTTCTAAAAAAATAAAAATAAAAATAAAAATGCACTTATTTAGTTTATGTAATAATAGACTTAGCAGATAGTTCAAGAATTACATAAATATTTTGATAATAATTCAAGGGTAGAAAGTGAAATAATATATTATACTAACTTGCATAATATTTTTCTTATATAGAATACTAATTTGTAATTTATTAATATTGAATTTTACTTTCTTTAAAAATAACAAAATATATGTACTAACTATAGTACAACAGGACAATTTAAAAGATATATATATAAATTTCAAATTGCGAATTAAACTGACCAGCAGTTACTGAGAGAATCGGCTATGATTGAACACTTTTAACAATCAATGTGTTTGGTTTCAATTTTCTAAATTCAATTTATAAAAATTGAGTATTTTATTTTTCGTATTTTTTTGTTTTAGTGAATATTTAAAAAAAAAAAAGTAAGCAACTTTTTTTTTTTCCTTCACTTTTTTAGATATATTTTATCTAGAGCATCTCCAATAGAGCTGTCAAACAACCTTCCAAAGCTATAATTTGGCAAGACTAACCAAAAAGGATCTTCGATGGCCTGCTATTCTACATGCCAAAAATAATAGATGGCATTTCTATTCTCAAATTTGATAGGTTGAATAGTAGCTGCCAAACATGCCACATCAGCAAATATCAACAGGTTTTTTGTTTCAAATTCAGTTGAAAAAACATAATTCAATCAATAAAAAACCTTTCAAATTTTAGAATTAAACCCAAACTTCAAAATCAAATCCAAATTTCAAAGGAGTTACCAAATTCACAAATTTCAAAATAAATTTCACAATTTCAGAATAAATTTCATAAATTACATAATAAATTTGAGAAGTTAAGAATTACACAAATTTTAGAATAAATTTCGAAATCACACAAATTTCAATTTCAAAATAAATTTTAGAATCACACAAGTAAATCGCACATCAAATTCCAGAATCAATTTCACAAATTTATATAAATTTCATAAATGAAATAAAATGATAAATACCTGTATCTAAATAATAAAATATTTATGAAAAAATATTTTAAAAAATTAATAAATACAAAAAATATGAAAATGTATTGAATTTTCGTAATTTCTAACTTGCATAATATTTTTAAAAATTAATAAATACCTTACTTTTTTCGTATATATATATTTTAAAAACAAGTATCTCTAAAAATTTAAGAATTGCTTAAAATATTTTAAAAAACAGTGAAAAAGTTTTTTTTTTTTTTTAAATTTATAAAATGTGAATTCTAAAAATAGAAACCAAATAGAGTAAGGGTGAGCAGCAGATATTCCGATCCGTCCAAGTCAGTCGAATCGAGTCGATCCGTTATATTTTGGACAGATGCATGATGACGAGCAACGGTTGTGGATTGATTTTTTCCAATCCATTTAGTTTTGGGCAGATGGCAGATTTAAGATTCATTTTGCTGCAATTGAACTGTCAAACCGCGAGCACCCCTGGTAATTTGTAAAACTTTGTGTTTTCAATTTGTTTGGATATTTTGTTTGTGTTTTCAATTGAAAAATAAATAGATGTTCTATTTTGTTTTCATTTTGTTTTCAATTTGGAAATCATTTTATCAAATGACGAGTGTTGATATTTGATATATTTGGATGGAAAATATAATGCTTAATTTTGAATTTTTTTAAAAAATCAAATTAAATAGTTTTTTTTAATAAAAAAAATATAATGAAATAATTTTGATAATGTATGATTTTTTTATATGTATTTATTATTGATATTTGACAATTTACTTGATAATCTTTTGCTTATATTGAATTGAATTGTTATTAAAAAAAAATATTGACAAGTTGTTGTATTATATTTAAAATTTGTCAAAGTTTAAACTTCCAAACCAATTCGCATCCATCGGTCAATCCGTTCTATCAATTTGGTAAATGAATGTAGATTGATTTTTTTCAATTCACCAATCCGACAGATGAATGGCGGATTGAAAATTTTTTACCCACAACCGAACCACGAATGCCCTAAAATAGAGTGAATTGTATTTTGCATATCAAATGTGAGGGAGTGCAATTCACAAAACCCGTGGGTCTTTTTCTTGAAAATAGAACAAAGGTTAGGGACCGTATATGTACATCCACTGTCATCCCAATTGATGAATTCCCTCCAAAGTCGGGGAAAAGGGTTTAGGGGAGGTTTTCTTCAGAGTAAGCCTCCAAATCGAACTACTCTCACAAGCGTCTGCTCCAAAAATGGCGTCTTCTTCTTCATCATCATCGGGACATGCGTACGAAATTCCATGGGTAGAGAAGTACAGACCCTCCAAAGTGTCCGACATTGTTGGCAACGAAGACGCCGTCTCTCGGCTTCAAGTCATCGCTCGCGACGGCAACATGCCCAACCTCATCTTAGCCGTGAGAAAAAACCTCACTTTTTTTTGGTTCTACATTATCTGAAACTCACTGTCCTTAACTATCTGCGTGCAGTGTGACTGTTTTTATATTGGGTTTTTGTATTCGTTGCACCTCCTTGATGCTTTTTCAATAAAGGTTGTTTATTTATCTAAAAAAAAAAAAGAAAAAAAAAAGAGGGTTTTCTTCAAAAGCCCTAATTTAAAGAGTTCGTCTGTGTCTTTTGGTAGTTGGAGTTTCTGGGTATTTTATGTTTCAAAGATTTGATTGTTTAGAAAGGGAATTATGGGACCAAGATTGTGTTTATGACTTTACGTGAATGAACTATGATTTATGTGAAATTTACAGTCTGTTTGTGATTTGACGGGAAATAATAAGAAACGATGAGAGAAAAGAGAATTATTTGTCATTTTTGGTTTAAAAATTAGGTAAGAAATGGTGAGAAAGAGAATTCTATTATAATGAAGCTTTCAATTATTGCAAAAAAATGTTGAGATTTGATGAGAAAACAAAGCTTTCCCTAGGATCAGTTGGCGAGAAAAACTACTTTTATTACTTCTGACCAGTGTTACTAGAAAATGTTGATACCCTAGCGAATTACGTTTTGGAGTGCATGTTCCGAAACATGATTCATTTTCCTTCAAAAACATGGTAAATTTGGTGATCCAAAAAGGTAAATTTAGTGATCCAAAACAATCCTAAAAGTCCTCTTTTTTTTTTTGGATAAATAAATTGAACAAAAAAGTAAATAAAAGTCTTTTCCAATATATTTCTTTTTATCAAATATAACGGACTAAAATCGAAGGTGAGTAAAGTTTTGGCATGACAAAATGTCAAAAATGGGTCATAATGCTCATAGAAATATGTTGCTATATGATTATTTTGAAAATAATCTACATTTGATTGAATGTTTAATTGTTAAAAAAAATTACTCTAGACTAGAAGTACATTAAATTCTTAGTGTAAACTATAAAGGTCTAGCCCTATCATACCACGATTTAGAACATGAACTTGTGACGTACAACATTCTTGTTATTGTTCCACGTACTGGAATGATCTACGTAGGTAACATAGCTTCTAAAAGTAGAAAACACAATCTGATGTCAAACCTTCTCCTTTCTTCTTATTTATACAAGCCTCCAGTAACTCCCCAGCTAACCTCCATTAAGGAGCTAATCTCAGCCACACAATTTAATTCAGTTACTGACAACTGTAAATTAATACAATTTGTTAAGAGCTACAGGTTAATGAAGTAACAGAATCTTTAAAAAACAACCAAGTTGCAAGTCTACAATGTAATTAGTGAAATGCAACGATGAAGGCTTCTTGCTTAAATGCAACGGCATCATTTCTCACATCTTTGTAATAATATTTCGGTTGCTTAGTACACCGTTTTCATAGAACTCATCCTTGCCCTGTTTACTTGCTATTTCCTGCACTGTTGACTGAAGCTAAAGCTGATCCAGGCTCCTCCTCAAGGCTTGTATCATAAATTTACTTGGTTTTGTATAGACTTCATATTGTGCTATGTGTTTATTATAATACATGTAGTGTGCAATATGTGCTCCCCATTTTGGTACTATCTCAATGAATATACTTATCTAAAGAGAAAATAATAATTTGTTGCAGATATATGCCTTTATCTATCTGAAAAGTGAAGGAAATTTTGCAAATATGTCCCATTGATCAATTAAATTTGTTTTGTGCCCGATAAAGTGGTTCTAGGTAGCTAGGTAACATAGTTAAGGTCACACTTGTCTTGGGGAAGACCCAACAAAATTGACTTTACTTTCATTGGTAACGTTCAATTGGATTTCATTCTAAGCCTTTTGTTTTCCATAGAGAGAGGTGAGTTTTAGACCTTTTTTCTTCCCATCATATACGGCTTCTAGAAACAAAATTGCATGCTTTATGAAGTCTTACTCTATTATATGGCTGAGTTTTTAAACTAGGAAGTACTAAAAAAACGTATTGATTTATTTTATCAATACTTTTCATGTCCTGGTTGCAACCAGGAGGACATGAGGGTTAAAACAGTAGGAAAAGACAAGTCAGCATTAATTAAATTTTTTTTAACACCTAACAAATTTTTTTAAATCACACTTGACTGTCATACCATGAGTTAACTTCTCAAAATAATTTCAGGGTCCTCCTGGAACTGGTAAAACCACTAGTATATTAGCTCTTGCACATGAGCTGTTGGGACCAAATTGTAAGGAGGCTGTGTTAGAGCTAAATGCATCAGATGACAGGTATATACATAATTGATGAACTCGCTTTGGTGTTTGATTTTCCTTCTAGCTTCTTTGGTTGATTTGCAAATATATAGTTATCACTTTGCTTTTCTTCTTCTAGGGGAATTGATGTTGTCAGAAACAAAATTAAGATGTTTGCCCAAAAGAAAGTTACACTACCCCCTGGGAGACACAAAGTAATCATATTGGATGAAGCTGACAGGTGAGTAGTGATATTACTTTTCTTGATGTGGGACCTTTTCTTACTTTAGCTTGTTGGCGAGGATTACAGTTAAAGACCTTTTCTTACCATGTTTTCCATCTAACAATATGAAATCAATATTTTTAATTATTTGTTAGCATGTTGTTCATGTGGAATTTATACGGTTGCTTAATTTATTTATACACTTTATATTTGTGGGTGTCTGTTAACAATGCTATTGGATACAAATTAGCATGACTTCTGGAGCACAACAAGCCTTGAGGCGGACGATGGAAATATATTCAAACTCTACCCGTTTTGCTCTTGCTTGCAATATTTCCTCTAAAATTATTGAGCCTATCCAGAGTAGATGTGCACTTGTCCGATTTGCCAGATTATCTGATCAAGAAATTCTTAGTCGTCTCATGGTGGTGGTGGAAGCAGAAAAGGTAAAAATAATTCCCTTATTTGACACATCCTCTTTGTCATCTCATTGTTTATTTGTAATATGATTTTTTTCCTTTCGCATGTTCTTATCATGTGGGCACAGCAAACACCCTAACCAATAAACTGACCAAAGAAAAATAAATCATTAAGTAAGAGCTTATTAAATTTTGATGAGTGATTTCTGTTTGAAAGGAGAACTTTTCTGCTCTGGAACCATGAAAGGATAAAGATTAATCCATCTCTTCATTTCTTAGTTATGATTGAAAGTCATGCATTCTCTTTGACCTTGGATCAATACCTTTTTGTGTGTGTGTGTGTGTGTGTGTGTTGGGGGTAATTGTAATTGAGAACCCTTATCTGTTAAAGGCCATGTTTCCTAAATGAGGCATTGCTTGAACTTCTTTTGTTTTTTGGATAAAATATTTTAGTCATTTCCTAAAAATCACCATGTGCATTATTTTTGTTACTTCCGTGACCTAAGCTGTAGAAATCTGCCCAAATTTAGGTTCACTGTTTATACTTGTCTTTTGATACTTATCTTCTGGTTAGTGCCTTTGTCTTGGTATACCTTTTTGATGGGTAGCGATCTTAGGTAGGCTCAAAGATATATGTGAAATAGATAGAAGCAATAAAATTATTTTCAAATAGCATATAACATTCAGACTGAGGATAAACAAACCAATCAACAAATAAGTTGGGGCACAAAGTTTGGGTGGAATAGGATTATAGGAGAACTAGTGACTGTGAAGTCTCTCACATATTGTATCATAAAAATAAGGGTAAATTGCATTGACCTCCCCTGAGGTTTCTAAAATGACATTCGCTTGTGAAGTACACATATAGAGAGAGAAAAGAAGAGATAGTTTCACACTTACTGTCAGCGACCAACGAAGTAGGAGGATGGAAGGAACTGACCTCTGCAGCTCTTCCCATCGGTGCATGCTCCTACATTTCTGTGAATTTCTAACAATCTGGAAAAATATCCCCAAGTAACGGGGCTTAAACCCCCTCACAATCTCTTTGAACCATAGAACTGGATTGATCAACGAGTAACAGGGCAATAATGAGTTGACAATATCAGGTTGTCCCTCAACTCTTGGACCACTTATTTCTTTTGAGTTTTGAGTGAGTTTTCAAGTCTACTCACCACCTTCTATAATGTATACTGAAGACAACTTCAGCCACACGGAACTATATTCAATTTTTACTAAAAGGAAAAGGAAAAGGAAAAATGCAATAAGTTAGTGGGAATCAAAAGGCATTACAAATAAAATGGGTTTATAATTATATTTTATGGGTTTATAATATATATATTATTTAGCATGTCCCCATTGTGTTTGTGTCCTCATTTTTAGATAAATACCTTAGCCGCATACATGTCTATATCTGTCCTTGTTAGGTCCTGCTTTTATTGTGTGTTTTACATTGGGCTTTCTCTGCCAATTGATCTATGGGCATAGTTGCAAATTTTCTTTCATCTATTTTGAAGGAGGTTAGTTCATAATATGCACTATTTCTATGGATGGGATGAACAATTTTTTCTAGTGGTCTGCTTGGCCTTTTCTTGGCCTATCTTATTTTTTATTTCTTCCTCTCCAAGTTTCAGTTAGTTTGTTAAAAAAAAAAAAAAAAAAAAAGTTTCAGTTAATTTGTGTGTTGGCTCATCCAGAACATGCCTTCTAATGGGACTGTTTGCTACAGCTTGTAGGAGGTGATTATAGCTTATTTTAATTTAAGAGTTTGTGTTGGACGGTTTGGTGCAACTTTTACTTATAGCTTATTAGGCAAAAATAGTATAAATAAGCTGATTATTTTAAAGCTAGGGAATGGGTGGCTTCTACTTTTTGATTATCAGCTTTTAGCTTAAAAAAAGCTCCACCAAACAGGGCCAATGTGTGCTTCTATTGTTTGTAACTTTGGGGAAGCTGCTTATATCTAGGCCAGTGCTCCGCTTTTGTTTCTGAAGCTAAATATGATAAGTGTGTTTTGTCATGGCACAATTTCAATTCACTTGTAAATTGCCAAATTTGTTTATTTCCCAATGGCTGGAAATTTGGGTACCATGTGTTGCCCAATATTAATTTCAAGTGTGATGAAAGGAATAATTGATGCCTTGTTATAACCATTGAAGGTTCCTTATGTCCCAGAAGGCCTTGAAGCAATCATTTTCACTGCTGATGGTGATATGAGGCAGGCATTGAATAACTTGCAAGCTACATACAGTGGATTCCGGTTTGTCAATCAAGAAAATGTTTTCAAGGTTACTGCTCCGAAATGCCGCTACTTTTTGGTACTTGTCACAGCCAACTTTGGAGCTCATTCTTAGTTTCTTTGGTTGGTTTTCAGGTTTGTGACCAGCCTCATCCATTGCACGTGAAGAATATGGTGCGAAATGTACTAGAAGGGAAATTTGACGATGCTTGTGCTGCTTTAAAGCAGCTCTATGATTTGGGCTACTCTCCCACTGACATAATCACAACCCTTTTTCGAATTATCAAAAATTTTGATATGGCTGAGTATCTGAAATTGGAGTTCATGAAGGCATGTATATGTTGTCAGGCGACTTAATTATAAGAATTATTATTTGTATTTTTTCCTCCTGTTTTTCTCTCACAGCTGTGATTTGTTTTCCAATGAATCTGCAGGAAACTGGATTTGCACATATGAGAATCTGCGATGGAGTTGGTTCATATCTTCAGCTATGTGGGTTGCTGGCTAAGCTTGCACTAGTCCGGGAAACTGCTAAAGCTGCATAATGTAGACAGCAGCTAGATTTTAAACTAGTAATGCGCCAGGCATTTGAAAGTTAAGTTTCGTTTATAGGATGACATGTATGGATTCTATGCCGAGCTTTTGTTTAGAGGAACCAGAAAGTATTATGTGGTTAAACTGTTTGTTTTGTACTTGAATTATAAGGGGGCTACATGAACAATTGGGATATTAATGAATCAAGCTTTTTAGTTTGAAATCAGGGAACTTTTTCACCACATAACAAGTAAAAAAACTTCAAAAAAACTTAAAAACTTTTTTTTGGTTGTTGTTGCAGCAATGCCCTTAAAGAGGGAAGCAAAACTACATTGTCGGTTTTTAAATGCTACAAAATTGTCTGCTATCCTTGTTGCCTTGGCTTCTTTTCCATTGCACCTGTTGGAATTACTCTTTCTATTTGTTTAAATAACTACTTCAATAAGTTACAATTCAGTTGTTTTTTCAATTTGTTATTTTCGTTACAGCAGAGTTTTCTTGAGCCTTTGCCTGGACTCCAATCCCTTCCCACACGATCCATGTCAGCGCAACCTCCTTCTCGACCACTTTCGGACCACCCGTGTCTGCACAACCTTCTCTCTGCCAACCTTCTTCTCTTCACCACTTTTGGCCCACCATTATAAAGACAAAGGAAGGGATTATAATGATACGATTTGAAGAAATGGAAAAAAAATTGCATGTGGACATAAACATAATTTTAAAATAGAAAATCAATTTTCATAAGGAGAACTTCAATTTAAGCAGAAACATTATATTATATTGACCCTATTAAACTCACAGATACATAAACATATTTCTCATTATATTTCTTACCACTAAGATAAAAGTAGTGAAATTTATATTAAACACATGTGAAACGCAAGATTTTTGTCCGTTTAGTGATTAGATAAATTTTTTTTTTGTTTATGTAGGCAATTGTTTTTTTTAAAAAAAGTTTATATTGCATCGTCTATTGATTGCTGCTGCTACTTGGGCCTTAGAAATGGGGTTTTTAGTTGAGCCCAACCTCATTTACTCTTCTGGCCGAAAAGCCCAGAAACGACGCCGTTTGTCCACGCAGAAGCTCACACAAGTCCGAACTGTTAAATTGGTCCTCTGGGTCCGCTAGGGTTTTTATCAAAGTTAGGGTTTCAGGGTAGAGAGAGAGAGAGAGAGCGGCGAGATCACCAGCACCACCATCAGTAGCTACAATGGTTCTCAAGTACGTATCTTTCTCATGTTTTGATAGTATATTCATTGTCATATATATGTATATATGTATGTAGATCATGGTTTCTATATATATATATTGTTTTAGTAGATCTGTAATGTGTGTGAATATGCAATGAAAACGTGTTTTTAGTGCTGGACTTTTCATCTATAGGATTGCAATGGCTATTGTGTTTGTGATTTGAATGTATCTGGTTGATGTGGAACATTTAGAGATGGAGCTGTTTTACTAACCATAAATCTCTCTCTCTCTCTCTCTCTCTCTCTCTCTCTCTCTCTATCATGGAGAGCATATGAGCAGATCAGTTCATTTTCCATTGCATCACTTTTTATTTTTCTTTGTTTTTAATAGAACATGTTTAGCAACAGCTGTACCCTTTTTGCAGAGGACATCTAGTCTTTTGGGAATTTTTGGGGAAAAATTGGAGGAGTTTTTGGAGGGAGGTGGGAGAGTGTTTGGTTTAATGGTAATTAATTGTTACTTTTCAACTAATGAGTTGATCAGCTTTATGGTGCTATGACTAATTTTGTGTTCGTTTAGAACTAAATTTTCGTATCTTTGTTTAAACTTCTATTTCCTCGCAAGATTTTCAGTTCTAGCCAACCCCAGATTGGTAACTCTAACTCAAACCGTTGCTCAAATAAAACTACCCAGAACACCTATCTACTTCTTGACCCAAAGCCATATCAAATTGAGTTTTAGGCTTTCTTAGCCAAATTGAGGAAAACTCATTTCCAAATCCACAACGGCTAAAAACGATGACATGGCAACTCATTTATTTTGTCGTTTTGTCCTCCCAGATTACAAACTTAATTTCGGTTGTCCATTGGAGAGCTTCACATAAAACTTCTACTCACTCAGATTTGGGTTTTTTTCATTTTTACTCAGATTTGAGTAAAAGCTGGAAATGACCTTAACATAGTATAAGAACTCCTTAGACATTGATATTATTCTGAAAAAATGATAGCTAATTCGAGCATGTTGCAGTCATGTGCCTACAATTAAACTATTGTGAAGTTGGGAACATAATCATGAATGTAGATCTCTCTCTCTCTCTCTTTATGTTGTTCATCAGTATATGCATCCCCTTTAATGTCTTGAAATGCTTGATAGCTTTTAAGGAACTAGTTGTAAGATGCAATGTTGTTGTGCTGCTGTTTCATACTCCATTTTAGCATGAACTTTTCTGGGCTTACAGAGTGGAAATAGTGCCTCATTGTCTTTTGCTTTTTCCATTGGTGACTGCTTACTGTTTCATTTTAAATCGGCATTAAATACTTTTAGTTGCAAGAAATATAATTGACTAATTGATCTTGGGCTATCAGGACTGAGCTTTGCCGCTTCAGTGGTGCCAAGATATACCCTGGCAGGGGTATCAGATTTATTCGCTCAGACTCTCAGGTGTGTTGTGTTACCGATCTCTGTTTTTACTCGTATCTTCATTGTGTTTTATTTGATGAAGTTATATATGATATAACTTATCATTTTTATACCTTTTTTTTTTTTCCAGGTTCTATTGTACTTTTTGTTTTGTTTTTTTTGGTTTTGTTAGAGGGAGTCAGTATTGTCACTTTATGCATCTTATTCACAGTTTTTTAAAAATATTTTTTATTTTTATTTGTTAAATTATCGTTAGATGTAATTTAGACTAAAGAAGGTATCTGGTTTTGCCAAAGGTTTTCCTTTTTGTCAACTCAAAGTGCAAGCACTACTTCCACAATCGCTTGAAGCCATCAAAGCTTTGCTGGACAGCAATGTACAGGAAGCAACACAAGAAGGTGATTAATATTTTCACTATCCTCTGGACTTATACCGATGTTCTTTTCCTTATATTTATAGTACAAATCAAATTCCCTGTTGTAGTTAAATTTAGGGCTGGTTTGGGGTACTCTATTTAAGCCAAAAAGTCAAAAAGTTACTCCAAAATCCAAAAAGATATCACTATTCACCAAAAAAAAAAAATTAAAAAATTAATTTTTGACTGAGGCACCTGATTATTGCAGCTGATGTGATGACAGGTGTACACGGAAGTACACTGCTGGCCGGCGGCAATTCATATAAGCCAAATGATCGGGTGTGATTTGCACACACACGGATGTTCGGCCTGTGGGGGCTATCACAGGTCCCGTTTTGATAATCTGAACCGTTAAATGTGTAGAACTCGTCGAGTACTATATGTATGCAAAAAATCACAATGATCGGATATCGATAACTATATGATCAGATCAGTTATGTATGACAAATGGATGGTATTATAATTAATGATTGAAAAATAAATATATCTGATCAAATAGCTATCGATATCCGATTAATGTGATTTTTTATAGGTACATAGTGCTCGACGAGTTATACACATTGAACGGTTCAGATTATTAAAATGGGACCCGTGATGACCTCCACGGACCAAACAAAACCGTGCAGTGCTTTGTAAAAAAAATACCCAATAATTTCCAATCCTCTCACACCTGCCGAATGGTACCGTTGGGGCCCACCTGTCACCCTTCATTTCTTACACACTCTTTTTATACAATTTTTTAATACACATTTTTCCAAAAAAATCCAAAAAGTTAACCCAAACCTCCATATTTTTTTCTCAACTTTTTTAGTCCAAAAAGACAAAAAGTGCACTTTTTTAGTACACCCCAAACCAGCCCTTAGTCACTAAGTTGAAAACTTGCAACCATTTTTGTGCTTGCTTGTAGGATGTTTCTGCTGAGGCTGTGAAGAAGAGGCGACGAGCCACCAAGAAACCATACTCAAGGTCTATAGTTGGTGCCACCTTGGAAGTTATACAGAAGAGAAGAACTGAGAAGCCCGAGGTCCGAGATGCTGCTCGTGAGGCTGCCCTGCGGTATGCTTTTTTTTTTTTTTGTTTCTTCCCCTTTTTTCGATAGATAAAATTTTCTAAGTGGAGAACGTTCTCTTGTTGTCAATTCATTAACTTGCTTGGTATTGAATTGTAGTTGCTCAACTTATACTATGTCTTGATTAAAATTGTTATCCCCAGTGAAATCAAGGAGAGGATCAAGAAAACCAAGGATGACAAGAAGGCAAAGAAAGCAGAGGTTATGGCCAAGGCACAGAAGACAACCAAGGGTAACGTGTCCAAGGGTGCTGCACCGAAAGGTCCTAAACTTGGAGGTGGCGGTGGAAAGCGTTGATTTTTCTATCGTTTTGGTTATCAGAGATTATTTCCTGTTTTAGATTGTTTTGTATGAATGGACTCGTCATATTTGCAGAAATCTGTTTGAGATATTTTACCCTCTTGATTATTCATTAGGGGTTGAGCAACTTTTCTTACTTAAATCAAGGAGAGCAATTTCATTGACTTTGTACACTCTTTCTTTTGGTAGTTTTTATTTTTATTTTATATTTTATAATCAAATGCATTTAATTGCATTCGTTAGTTACGTACATGTAAAAACATGTCGTTCACATGATTTGAGTCATGATTCATTTGGTTAGTGAACCATTTTTGGAGATCAGCTTGCTGATTCACTCTGCAAGTATTCGTTTGGTTAAAATCCATGAACTCAAATTGGTAAATATGCAAAATATGCAAACCAACCCGGCTTTACTTGTTATTCTTCATATCATCTTCTGCTTTTTATTTATTTGTTTGTTTTTCAAGTTCTTTCTTTGAAAACTTGTTGGCACAATTTCTATATCTTGTAAAATTGAACATCTGATTAATTTTTTGAACTTAATGAACCTTGTTATACTCTGGTTCAAGAATTTTTACGAGGGAAATCCATTACCAGTAGCCAATCTCCAATTTCTTTCTCTTGTTCTACAATTTTGAGAGAGAGGAAGAGAATGGAAGTTCCATCTGCAGACCAAAATAGTTCACTTTAGACAGAGGAACCATAGTTTTGTGCATTTCTTATTATTTCCCTCCTTCTTCTTCTTCTTCTTCTTCTTCTTCGTCTTCTCCTTCTGCTTCTCCTCCTCTTTCATAAAGTAATGTGGTTTGAATCTTTATATCTGGCAATCAAAGATAGTTTAGCGGACTGGTCATTCTGTCTACACTGTTGATTTTATCCAAACTGCAATATAGAGATTGTCAATTTAAGTTTTTCTTGAAATTATTTCATACATGAAAGAGCCTGAGCTTATTACAAAAGCATTAGAATTTCACTTTCTCTCATCAAAAATACTATGGAACATGATAGGATGATTCCATTCTGCAAGATATCTTACGACTGTTACCTTAGTTTTCTTCTCTTTCTGAATGGAGTAACGTAAGAGTGTTTTCAACCTACATAACTTCCATCGTTGTTGTGTTACTGGAAATTATACAATTGGCAAATTATAACTTCTCATATATTATCTAAGATTTGCTTGAGTAACGCATGTTGTATTGCTTTAACATGCTTTATAAAGGCATGTCACTTGAGCATGTCTTTTCTTCTTTTTTGGTCGTTTTTATTTTTAAAATTAATATATCGACATTCTTTTTTTCTTACCTCTTCATTTGATTAGCTGTTATTTATCGTGTTAGTGTTCAGTGGTGTTTTAATTGTATAAGCCATAATGGTTAACTATGTACCTGTTTTTATGAATTTAGTTTTTGCTTGATTTTCAGACTTACTCAAAAACATTTCTATATCCCTAAAAAGGTATTGTTATTTGAAGTTGTGTTATCAATTCACAATTCTTAAAAAAAATAGATGAAATTTTATTTTGTCATCCAAATTATTATTTAAAAATTAATTCAACCTCTGTCTTTTTAATTATATCAATTTTATACTTAAATTATTTGATTTTGTTTCAACTTTACTCCTGTTGTTGTCATCGTCTATAATTAGATGAAATTTTATGATGAGTCACCAAAATTTCATTTTAAATGTTATTTTATCCTTCAATTTATATTTAAATTGCAATTAGACCCTTGACTATATTCTGAAAAAAAAATTTTAAAATTTAAAAGTCTAATAATAATTTAAAAAGAAAGAAAAATAAATTTTAAATAAAAAAATTTAAGTATTTATGTTACTGAATATTCTTTTTTTTTTTTTTTTTTTGAGAAAAGGTATTGAGTATTCTAAATAGAGTAGTTGTTCATTATAGCATTAGAGTGCCTTCGGGTTGATGATATGATTGGGTAGATACTAATCTTGATTTTGTAAACGAAGATTTCATGATATAATGGGTATATACTAACCTCAATTTTACAGGCGAATTTTACCTAGAAATGGTCAAGAATTGTTGTGTGGTTGAGATATAATGGGTATTTTTATGGGTTCATACAATAAATTTGAGTCGCACATCAATGTTTTTGGGTAAAATTTAAAATAAAAATTTTAGTTGTGTGGTATTACTATGTTCAGAGACATGTTTTTAAGGAGCTCGATTTTTAGGGGGAAAAAAAATACACAACTCTAAGAAAAAATAGCATGCATTTGGTAAAAATATGATGAAAACAACCCATTTCAGAGAAATATGTTTTAAAGGAGCTGTCATTTTGGGAAAAAAAAAACATTTTTGGTAGTTATGTAATTTGTTTGGCACATCTGGTTGATGAGGTCAAAGTGTGATAAAACTAAGCTGTCATATGCATGCTGATGTGGTTAATGAAAAGCATGAATAATGAATAATGGGTCATTCATTTGAATATATATATAGGTATTGTGGTGTGAATTGGATGTGTAATGGATATGGAACGGTAGGTGGTGTTTGAGAGTAACTTCTGAGCAAATTATTCTTTCTTTGTTTATTGGAAAATGCTTTACAACTGCAAATAGTGTCAGTGATTAATTAAGCAACAGTTCTCATGACTCTCTCAATTCATTCTGTATTTATATTGTACAATGAAATAGGATGTTCCTCGTTGCCCTCTCACTCTAACATGGCCGACCTTCAATTTTTTCATTTATTAATAACGTAATTAATTGATTAAAAAATTATTATTCTTAATCTTGGAGTGAGAGTATGAATACATGTGGTACTTTCGATATATGAGCTCATTTTGTTTGAGAGTAACTTCCGAGCAAATTGTTCTTTCTTTGTTTATAGGAAAATGCTTTACAACTATAAACAGTGCTAGTGATTAATTAAGCAATGGTCCTTATGACTATTAATTCATTTTATATGCATATTGTACACTGAAATAGGATGCTTCTCGTTGCTCTGTCACTCTAACATGGCCGACCTTCAATTTTTTCATTTATTAATTACGTATTAATTGATTAAAAAATTATTATTCTTAGTCTTGGAGTGAGAGTATATGAATACATTGTTGAAGATTTGTCAACAATAGCTGCTAATTGAAGATAAATAAAGAAGCTGAAGATTTGGATTAAAGATTCAGCTAAGCTACTTCATGGTAGGGTGGCTGATCTTCAGATCCCGTTGGTGGCTGCCATAAATGTTGTCGGTGGTGGCTTGTTGAAAACTTTGGCTTTTGCATTGCATCTATATAAATGGTTAGTGAATGAGAAGGGTTTGGTGTGGCAATTAGAAGGGAGTGTAAGCAACTGAGAGAGTGTGAGTGTGAGTAGAGTGAGAGTATTGTCTCATTCTCCATTGTTGTAATCTTTGTATTTCTCTCCATATAGTGAAATTCACTGTCCGTGAACGTAAGCGTATTGCCTAACCACGTAAATCTTTGTGTGTTCTTGCTTGTAATCATTTGAGTTTTAGGCACAACATACATGTGGTACTTTTGATATATGAACTCATAAATGAAATGATGAGGTTAATTCATCTCATTCTATATTTAATGATCCAAAGTGAATTAGCTGATCACAAAAAATAATCGACGACCAAATCACTCTAGCAAGTATTGTGAGCTTGTGTTTTTGCAAATTGAATTCTGATCATATGGATATGGTAGTTTTCAACATTCATTCATATATACAGTAACAAAATAGACAATGAACAATATTGATGATTATGGTTAATAATTGAATGAGCTAGGAGGAGTCCATAACAAGAATGTAGAATTTTGACCATGCATAAAAAATGGAAACCCAAAGATGACAAAAGACAAAGAAAGCTCTCTCTCTCTCTCTCTCTCTTTTCTGTGTTAGCAGTTAGCTTATGCGATAGGAGATTATTTGTTGTTTCAGACTGTAATGTGTATGAATTCACTAGTCATATTTTGCAGAACTCTGTTTGGCTATTTCACCTTCTTGATTATTCAATGGGGTTGAGCAATTTTTTGTTATAGAAGTCAACTTCACCGACTTTTGTCGTGACTTGGACCCTTATTGACATGTGATTCTGGAGTCCAGATTCTCTCCTTACTCTCTCTCCTTATCTCCATACTTGTAATGGTAGAGATGCATTTTAAGATAATTCAACAGTCCAGATCTTACTATTTTAAAAAATAAATATATTAAACAAGCTAGATCTGGACTGTTGGATCATCTTAGAGTGCATCTCCACCATTACAAGTAGAGAGGTAAGGAGATGATCCTAATTCGTGATTCTGACATGGCCGACCTTTAGTTTCTTTATTCATTAAATTAAATACATAATTGCTATATTAGAAAATTATTTAGTAATTTTGAAATTGGAGCATTATCATGATAAGTGCATGTGGACCATAACTTAGTTAATGGAAGACCCTCATAGAGTGTAATATTGGACTATAACTTAGTTAATTATGTATTCCATCAATGGTTAATAGAAGGTGTGCTAGAGTAGTTCAGACTAAATAAATATTTGACCTTTCAGACTGTATATATAAACTCAGAGTAGCTGGTTTCTAGATAAGAATGTGCAAAGAGGCTACCAATGTTAATATCTTTTGGAAGTTTCAAATTTTTAGTTAACATGTAATTAATGTATTGAAATTCAAATCAAACGACATTATGTTTCTCAATTTAAACCTTTATTATCACTCTTAGATATATTCATGGTGAGTTATAAGACATAATTTAAAAAATTATAATATTTTATATTTTAACTTTGTTAAAAAGGATTAATAATATGAAACAGAAGAAGTATTGGAGTAGATATTAGTTTGTCAGTTATCACTCATGCAACTAATGCACAAATAATATTGATGTGGTTTTGAAAAGAAAGAGTTGTTTCAAACCAAATGATCATTCTTCTTTTCCAATATATATATATATATATATTCTTATGCAACATAACTCTTATCATGCATTTTAAATCATTGGTCCACAAACTAGGTTGAACTTCACTCTCATTTAAGGTGCTATAAGTTGGTAAACTAGTTCAATTTTTCGGTGCAGGAGTGATTTCATGAAACTAAGTGGGTGTTTGGGAAGTGAGTTTTTTAAAGGTTTTTTTAGTTGTAGGATATTATTGGAGAAATTTTTTTCTGTGTTTGGGAAGATATTGGGTTTTTTTGTAGTTGGATGTGATGTTTGTGAGAGAAAAAGTGAAATGATTATGGGGTTTGATGTGATATTTTGTTTGAATTTGTTTTTTGTGATTTTGTAACCAATTTGTCTTTTTGTGAAAAAAAAAAAAAAAAAAACCCGAAACCCAACTTCCCAAACAGTGCCTAAGATGATCAAATAATTTTGAAACTGGCCTTTGCAAAGTAATATTATGCCTCTAGCTACTCTTCAAGGAATATGCTTTGGTATAATTCTTTTTAAGTTAAAAGTTAATAATTAGAAAATAGAAATAAAAAGTATTATTTTTTAGATAATTAATTATTTTTTAACTTATTTAAATTAAGCAGAAGTTGTATTAAATACTCTTGTAAAAATTTCCAATATATATGTAAATATTTTCAATAAGCTACATTAAACAAGGCCTTTAGGCCATATTTGATTGCCATATTAAATTGATTGAAATTATGAATATGATATGATTGAATGATAAGATTACATGTGTATTGGTATTAAGATGGAAATTTTTTTTAATACTTCATGGAATTTGAATTAAAATACTCATTGAACGTGGGGCTTTTTAAATTTTTTGGGTAGGGATAGTGCCACTGTTAACCACAAAGAATGTTAGATAATTACAATTTACTCATAATGACATTATACACAAATTAGTTCTATATAATTAAATTTTTGACAAATTAAAAATCTTTTTGAAGGTTTCAATTTTTTGTCAATCACTAAATTCGAATTCGTGTTAAAGAATTATCAAGTTTAAAAGGTGAAAAGTAGGGAAAAAATTTTGTTCAATAAAAGCTAGGTCTAATTAGAAAAGATAGTGGACAACAAAGCCTATTTTTTTTTTTAATCCCTCCATGGATTTGTAGCAAATTTCTCTTTGGAATTATAGCATATGAATTAAGAAAGAAATTGGCTGAGCGATAAAAATTTGAGAATAACATTTAAGGTTTTTAATTCAAATCATCTTAAGAGGTCACTGGAATTTTGTCCGATTATTAATTTTAAGCTTTAGGTGCCATTTGGGAACAAAGATAAAAGCTGTGTTTTGCAATTTGGGTAAAAAGTTAGAAGCTTACGTTTTTGGCATCAAAACTATTTAGGAAGGTAACTAAAAGCTACTTGTGAAATTACAATTATACCCTTTAGTTGCAAAATGAGCCATATGAGTGAAAATGTAAATTTCCTAAATTGGGTGGGGACATTTTAGTCATTTGATTGTGATGTGACAATATAAATAAATATTAAACAAAATAGTCAAAAAAAAAACTTTTTACTAATTTTTCAAAACTTTTTTAAAAAATCAAAAAATTTGATTAAAATTCAAAAATTAACTTTTAATTATTTTTTCAAAACACCGGTTAATATGCGCAAACTAACTTGAATATCCCAGGATAAAAAAAATATAATACTCAAAAACTATATACCGTATGAAGAAATCTCTTTTGCTTCTTTGTCCTTTTTAACTTCTCCCTACAATACAAAGATTGTCCATTTATACTTAAACCGCGTGGACCCAATGCACTAGAAACCATAGTGGTTGTCTTTTATCTGAAAGGAACACAAGGCTCTCACATTTCTTAATAATTGTCCATCTCTATCATGATTATAAAACCAAACAGTAGACAATGACAATATTAATTATGATTTTGAATTTGAAAGGAGTTTATAGGGAAAAAAAAATGAAATAGAAGTTTTTTTGTTATTTTTCTCTTAATTGTCCATCTGTATAAAACCAAATATTAGACAATGACAATATTAATTATGATTTTGAATTTGAAAAGAAATATATAGAAAAAAAATGAAAAAATCTAACTTAATCACACATGCTCTAACAACCTTGAGAACTTTTGAAATCAAGATTAGATTAAAATAAATAAATAAATCACTTCTCTTAAGGTTTATTAAAATATACAATTACTCGCATATTTTAAACATAATTACAGTAGTCTCTCTAGAGATTTTAATTCATATAGTAAGTCTTTTTTCATTAGTAATTTATTAGTCATAGAAATAAAATTAAAAAAATGATATTGTAATCCGTTTTCTACTAAAATCTATATTTATTTTTGTTTATAATCTTACTAAAAGAAAAATTAGTATAATTATGTTAAAAGTGTGAAACTAATTATATATTTTTTCCAATTCTTTTTTTTTTTTTTTTTAATAACCGAGCATCCAAGCCAGCACTCCTTCGGAGTGACGCACCTCGACTAATCTCGGGAGTAAGTAGCCTAGGGGAAGCGATGTACTCTTTTCAAAATATTTTTTCCAATTCTTAGGAGAGGTAAGTGTAATTTATCAACCAACAAAAAAAAAAAAAAAAAAAAAGACGATAAATTATAAATACACTTCGTGAGGTTAGCTTAAAATTTGATTGTCTTCTGTGATTTTAAAAATTACATTCCATCCCTTCAAATTTTTAATCGCATAACAAATAATCTATTTTATTAATAAATTATCAAGTTAATTAAGGATTTTTAATAATGTTAGAAATGTATTTCAATTAACGATTCGTGTAATTATATTGTTGTATTGGAGAGTAGTTAGAAATTATATTTTTTTCTATTAAATAAAATTTTTTGATAAGAAGTATTCGTAATTACTAAAACTATAAAGGAATATTTGTATTTTAAACCCCCAAAAAAAAAGAGTTTGACTAGGCATTTTAAAACCAATTCATGTTGGACATGTGTCACGAACATGGATTTGCAACCAATTCAAGCAAACTAGGTCTGATCTTAAGCTGTCATAGCATGCCAACCTTCCACTTGGCCAAAGTTCACTTCTTGTTTTGTGGCATTTTTGAAAGAAGTATAAAGAGGACGGACATTTCATTGATTCCCCCACTAACAAGATGTTGGATTCAATATTAAAATATTGTATTTGACTTTTATTGTAATTACCATTTATTAAATTTCATTTATAATATGGTACATTGATATATATAAAGGTATTTTGGGAACAAAATAAAAAGTTAATTTTTAATTTTTTTTTATCTATTTTTGGTCACATTACTGTTGGAACAATCTTCTGTGTATATAAAATAACTTGAAATAAATTCAAACAAAATAAATAAATAATATACCGGATTTATTTATCGAACCGAATTTAAAATAAGACCAAGTCGAGTGTGTGACACTCTGTCCTTAAGACAGATTCGCCCCGCTACGGTGCTTACGGTTGAGTGGCGTCTATCTCCCAAGATACAATGATCTTCACAAATTTATAGATGCACTTCAAATAAATTTGTTCAACGAACTAGAACCTGTGTTCTATACTCTCTTTGTAATTTTCCTAAAACTAGAATGAAGGAAAATCCCCTAAATAAAAGTTGGACAGCAACATAAATGATGCAGACTAAATCTCAGACAGTTTTTTCCGAACCAATGAACTGCTGGAATAAGACAGTATATATAGGCAAAAAAACTAAAGCCCCGAACAGGTTTCATAATTTGAATGAAAAGGTGCACCACTTATATCAAACAAGTGAAAAGGTGTAAAAAACCTTTGAACAGGTTCAAGAATTTGAATACAACAAATTCTGTGACCGTTACCAACAACACTACAATTTCAAACATTTGAAAAGATGTTCCGTTAGTGGAACAGACGGCTCATTTATTATTTAATCTTATTTCAAATATATATATATTAAACTAACTATATATATATATATTAAACTATTGAAATAGTTAAATAAATAAATAAATAAAGAGGTACAAATTTTAGGAAACTTTTTAGGAACCTAAAATTAGAATTTAGAATTAAATTAAATTCTCACAATTACAAATTTTAGGAAACCACTTAGGAACCCAAAATTTGAATTTAGAATTAAATTAAATTCCCACAATAATTTTTATTGAAAAAATTCAAAAGAATTTTATCTAAATAAAAATTAATGTTAGACCCGAAAACGACGTCAATTTCCCATTCACTCATAAATGGTTTTGACGTTCCATCTTCACCGTGTGACTTGCCACGTGGCAAGGAACACGTCATCTCTTCGGACTCACCCCAAAAGACGTTTGGGGCCCACTCAACTTGGGCTAAAAATTATGCCTATAAAAAACCATTTTTTTTTCCAACAATCCCCCACATGAATGAAATTTGATGGAGAGAAAATGCAACAACATGATCTAATCAGAGAGTACAGAAATTGAAAATATTCTGCAAAGGATAGGTAGCTTTTGGCTTTGAACCTTCCCTTGTGAGACACTATCGGATTTACTAGCTAATCAGTGAACATGATGTCTTGAACTGTTCAGCCGTTTGTGTAAACCAAGACAATAGAACTCACACAGTATATCCCTAGACACAGTTTAGTTCTCACTATTGTGTTCATTTTGGCCCTGAACAACCTGGTCTTCATGAGTGCTTTAGAGAATTGTAGCTCTTCACAAATCTCACAGAACCGGCCCAGTTCACACTCACATAGGTGATTCTTATGAAGAGTATCCTGCCACACTCCACTAGGTTTACCTAGATATAAAAATCATTAAAAGTTTTACTTAACCTAAAACGCTGCAATCATCACTATTTCATCAAAGAAATGGGTAGTAGTTAGACTCCCAGTGATCTTTCTGAGTCATTCACAAATCAGTTGTCCCTTTGAACCTAGATCTTGGGATCTCCAGTCAACTAGGGTGGGTTGCCGTTGTGGTAACTCTTATTTAATAGGCTTTAGTCCCATTCCCCTCGATGAATTCTCAACTAACTCTCTTGCTAACCCTTTGGTTAGTGGATCCGCTATGTTGTCTTTAGACTTTACATAATCAATGGAAATAATTCCATTAGAGAGTAGTTGTCTTATGGTATTATGTCAACGACGAATATGTCGAGACTTACCGTTATACATATGACTCTGTGCCCTACCTATTGCAGATTGACTATCGCAATGTATGCATATAGCAGGCACCGGTTTTGGCCATATTGGAATATCTTCAAGGAAGTGGCGAAGCCATTATGCTTCTTCCCCTGCTTTGTCTAAAGCTCTGAATTCAGATTCCATAGTAGACCTAGCAATACAAGTCTGTTTGGAAGATTTCCAAGATACAGCCGCCCCACTAAGAGTAAATACATACCCATTGGTGGACTTCGAGTCTCTAGTATCCGATATCTAATTTGCATCACAGTATCCTTCAAGTACTGCTGGATATCTAGTATAATTAAGCCCAATGTTACGAGTAAATCAGAGATATCTTAGAACCCTTATCATTGCTGTCCAGTGCTCTACTCCCGGATTACTCGTATATTTACTTAATTTACTTACTGCATAAGCTATATCTGGGCGAGTGCAGTTTATCAAGTACATTAAGCTTCCAATAATTTGGACATACTCTAATTGAGAAATACTTTCCTGTACATTCTTAGAAAGATACAAATTAACATCTACAGGTGTTCTAACAAGATGATCATCATCTTTGCTGAATTTGTCAAGTATTTTCTCAATATAATGAGATTGTGACAAAGCATATCCTTCTGATGTTTTGGTAATTTTCATACCAAGAATTACATCAGCAATGCCCATGTCCTTTATGTCAAAATGTTTATTCAACATTTTCTTGGTAGTTTTAATCATGTCATTATTACTACCTATGATGAGCATATCATCTACATAAAGACATACAATGACATAACCTTTGTCTGTGTTTTTAATATAAACACATTTGTCACACTCATTAATTTTAAATCCATTTGACATCATTGCCTTGTCAAATTTCTCATGCCATTGCTTTGGCGCTTGTTTTAAACCATATAATGATTTAACCAATTTACACACTTTCTTTTCTTTCCCTGGAGCAGAAAACCCTTCTGGTTGTTCCATGTAAATTTCTTCATTTAACTCACTATTTAAGAAAGCGGTTTTAACATCCATTTGATGAATTTCTAAATTGTATAGAGATGCTATGGCAATTAGCATTCTAATGGATGTTATTCTAGTAACCAGTGAGTATGTGTCAAAGTAATCTAGACCTTCTTTCTGTCTAAAACCTTTGACTACAAGTCTTGCTTTGTATTTGTCAGTTGATCCATCCACTTTCATTTTCCTTTTGAAAATCCACTTGTATCCAAGAGGTTTACAACCTGGTGGCAAGTCCACTAATTCCCAAGTGTGATTTTGCAAGATGGATTCAACTTTACTGTTGACAGCTTCTTTCCATAAAGGAGCTTCAGGACTGGACATAGCCTCTTTAAAGGTTAAAGGCTCATTTTCTAACAAATATGTTAGAAAATCTGGACCAAACGATTTTGAGGTTCTAACACGTTTACTACGCCTAAGTTCCTCTTTCTCATTTTGATCTAACTCTTGTTCTTAATCATGTTCATGATCATTACTAGTAATAACATCAAAAGATCTTTTCTTATTACTAGTCTCTTGTCCAGTCTTATTTGGAAATACATGTTCAAAGAAAGATGCATTCCGAGACTCAATAATAGTATTTACATGCATTTCAGAATGTTCTGATTTATGAATCAAAAACCGATATGCACTACTATTTTTGGCATAACCAATGAAAATGCAATCAATGGTCTTAGGCCCTATCTTAGTCTTTTTAGGACTAGGAATAGCCATTTTAGCCAAACACCCCCACACTTTTAAGTATTTGTAGGAGGGTACTCTTCCATGCCACAATTCGTAAGGTGTTTGATTCACTTTCTTTCGGGGTACTTTATTAAGTATATAATTAGCAGAAAGTATTGCTTCCCCCCACAAGTTCTGAGGTAATCCAGAACTGATTAACATGGCATTCATCATTTCTTTTAAAGTCCTATTTTTCCTTTCAGCAATTCCATTTTGCTGAGGTGAGTAAGAAGCGGTGGTTTGATGAATTATTCCATGTTCTTTACAAAACTCACCAAAAGGTGATTCATATTCTCTACCTCTATCACTTCTAAGTTTCTTGATTTTCTTACCAAGTTGATTTTCAATTTCATTCTTATATTGAATGAAAGTTTCCAAAGTTTCATCCTTGGTTCGAATTAAATAAACATAACTATATCTAGTACAGTCATCTATAAAAGTGATAAAATATTTTTTCCCACCTCTAGTTTGAATTGATTTAAAATCACAAATATCACTATGAATTAATTCAAGTGGTTCCGTACTTCTTTCAATTGAATGAAAAGGAGTTTTAGATAATTTTGCCTCAACACAAATTTCACATTTATGATTTGAACCAATGTCAAATTTAGGTAAACATTCCATATTAATTAATCTACGTATAGATCCATAATTAACATGTCCTAGTCTACCGTGCCATAAATTTGAAGACTCAAGCAAGTAAGAAGAAGATGTATTATTATTAATAACTGAGGGTACAATAGTTATTACATTTAACTTGAAAAGGCCATCAGACATGTAACCTTTTCCTACATACATCCCGTTTTTGGTAAGTACAAACTTGTCACTTTCAAAAACTAGCCTAAACCCATTCTTACTCAACAAAGATCCGGAAACTAAATTCTTGCGAATGTCCGGTACATGCAGCACATTGTTGAGAGTGAGTTCCTTTCCAGATGTCATCTTGAGTACAATCTTTCCTTGTCCTTCAACTTTAGAAGTTGAGGAGTTGCCCATAAAGAGTTGTTCACCATTGTCCATTATAGAATAAGATGTGAACATCTTTTTGTCGGCACAAATATGGCGAGTAGCACCAGTGTGCACCCACCATTCTTTAGGATTTCCGACAAGATTTGCCTCGGAAACAACTGTAGAAAGATTGATGTCATCAACACCATTGGAAATATTGACCCTGTTTGGTAGAGCTGTGGGAAATTGCTTATAGCTTATGCCCAAACAGCTTATAGCTTATAACTTTCAGCTTAAGCTGATTTCCAGCTTATTCTCAAAGCATCTCCTGCCCCACTCAAAGAATAAGCTGATTTCTGACTTCCACAAAGCTGTAAGCTATAAGCATAAGCTAAACCAAACATTATCAAAACAGCTTAAATTAAGCTGAAAGCTGAAAATAATCTCTAACAAACAGGGCCATTGTCCACTTCAGTCATATGGGTTTGAGCAGGCTTCTTGTTTGTTCTTCTTTTGCTTTTGCCTTTGCTACGACAATCTTTGGCTCGATGTCCCTCTTTGTCACAGATGTAATATTTGCCATTAAACTTGTATTTTTTATTATCCCCCCCCTTTAGAGCCTTGTGATGAACTTTCTCCAGAAGACTTACGTTTCTTGGTTTTTGAAGCATGTTCACACCACATTTGCCTTAGACTCCATAGGATTCTTACCAGCCCGCTTTTCAGAATTGCGGTTGTCCTCCTCAATCCTTAAACGCATAATTAACTCGTCCATAGAAATTTCTTTGCGCTTGTGTTTAAGATAGTTCTTGAATTCCTTCCAGCCTTTGGGTAATTTTTCAATTAAGGCTGCAACTTGGAAGGATTCACTGAGAGACATGCCTTCTATGTGAATGTCATGCAGAATGAGTTGGAAATCTTGAGCTTGGCTGATCACAGTTTTTGAATCAACCATAACAAAATCCAAGAATCTGCCAACCACAAATTTCTTTGAGTCGGCATCTTCTGTTTTGTACTTTTTCTCCAACGATTCCCAAAGTTCCTTTGCTGTCTTGATTGGACTGTAGACGTTGTATAATGTGTTGTCAAGTCCATTCAAGACGTAATTCCGGCAACGGAAATCGACATGTTTCCAAGCATCAACCGCAGCAACCACTTGCCGGTCGATTTCATCCTCTTTCAGGATAGGAGCATCTTCACGGAGGAAACGAGCCAGGTTCAGAGTTGTAAGATAGAACAACATTTTCTGTTGCCATCTTTTAAAGTCAGTTCCTGAGAACTTCTCTGGCTTTTCACCGTGATTTACCGGTACTGTCATCACAGGAGAGGGGGTTGGTGCAATTAGAGCCACCACAACAGTACTTGTTTGGGCATTGGTTTCAGTAGCCATCAATTCTAATATATAAAACAAAATTATAATTAGAATTTACACTACACAGAAAGTTAAATCAAATTCACTGAATTAAATTTTGTAAAAATAAAAGAAACAAGAATGTAGCTTTTATTTTCTAATTAAGTTGAAAATAAAATAAAATTTTATTTAAACAAATTAATTCCACACAGAAAATTAAATTCTGTAAAATAAAAGAAATAAAAATATAACTTTTATTTTTCAATTAATTTGGAAATAAAATAAAATTCTATTTAACCAAATTAATTCCACACAAGAAATTAAATTCTGTAAAATAAAAGAAATAAAAATATAACTTTTATTTTTCAATTAATTTGAAAATAAAATAAAATTTTATTTAACCAAATTAATTTCACACAAAAATTTAAATCTCTTGTTACACTCCAAAAATTAAAATACTGAAAGCAGAATTTTAATTAATGAAAACTCAGAAAATAATTTCTAAAACCCAAAATTAATTTCTGAAAAAATTTCACAAAAATATATTCTGAATTATTAATGGCACCAGTATCGTACTACTAGTTGTTGTCAAAGAAAAGAGACAGTATATTACTACTATCTGTCAAATAGCATATAATCACTATTTGTTTTTCCAACCAGAATATTATTTTGTAAATCCACAGAAAATAATTTTCTTTCGAAATTATTTACGAAGAATGAAAACGGGAAACAAACGAAAAATTCTGTAAACAGAATAATTCGAATCTGTCTTAAGATTGTTGGAACAATCTTCTGTGTATATAAAATAATAAATTCAAACAAAATAAATAAATAACATACCAGATTTATTTATCGAACCGAATTTAAAATAAGACCAAGTCGAGTGTGTGACACTCTGTCCTTAAGACAGATTTGCCTCGCTACGGTGCTTACGGTTGAGTGGCATCTATTTCCCAGGATACAATGATCTTCACAAATTTATAGATGCACTTCAAATAAATTTGTTCAACGAACTAGAACCTGTGTTCTATACTCTCTTTGTAATTTTCCTAAAACTAGAATGAAGGAAAATCCCCTAAATAAAGGTTGGACAGCAACATAAATGATGCAGACTATCTCAGACAGTTTTTTCCGAACCAATGAACTGCTGGAATAAGACAGTATATATAGGCAAAAAAACTAAAGCCCCGAACAGGTTTCATAATTTGAATGAAAAGGTGCACCACTTATATCAAACAAGTGAAAAGGTGTAAAAAACCTTTGAACATGTTCAAGAATTTGAATACAACAAATTCTGTGACCGTTACCAACAACACTATAATTTCAAACATTTGAAAAGATGTTCCGTTAGTGGAACAGACGGCTCATTTATTATTTAATCTTATTTCAAATATATATATATATTAAACTAACTATATATATATATTAAACTATTGAAATAGTTAAATAAATAAATAAATAAAGAGGTACAAGTTTTAGAAAACTTTTTAGGAACCTAAAATTAGAATTTAGAATTAAATTAAATTCTCACAATTACAAATTTTAGGAAACCACTTAGGAACCCAAAATTTGAATTTAGAATTAAATTAAATTCCCACAATAATTTTTATTGAAAAAATTCAAAAGAATTTTATCTAAATAAAAATTAATGTTAGACCCGAAAACGACGTCAATTTCCCATTCACTCATAAATGGTTTTATCGTTCCGTCTTCATCGTGTGACTTGCCACGTGGCAAGAAACACGTCACCTCTTCGGACTCACCCCAAAAGACGTTTGGGGCCCACTCAACTTGGGCTAAAAATTATGCCTATAAAAAACCCTTTTTTTTTTTTTTTTTTTTCCAACAATTACTTCTCACGTTTTTTATCTAAAAAAAAACAAAATAAACTAAAAAAACTAAAAAGTCAACTTTTTACTAACTTTTCAAAACATCACATAGATAGATAGTCCATTATGTGGCAAGACAATGTGTACAGGATTCATATCCATTTTTGTTTGTTAGGAAGAAGTGTCACGATCCGCTTTTTGTATCTAAGGGTTAAGTATTGTGATGGCCAGTAACTGAGATTACCTTCGGCCAATTCTTAAACAAATTAATAAACACGAGCGGAAGTAACATTTAAGTGAGAGTACCAAAATAATCATTGGAACTTTTATTTTTATTACAAAATTTATTGACCAAAAATGCCGATATTTACATATAAACATATCCATAAAAGTGCTGTGTGTGTCTGTTTCGCAGCCTCGCATCTAAGACTTTCTAAAAGCTATTTCTGAATTGCATTGTTTCTTGAAAATTGATAAACAACCATAAGTACATGGCAGAGTGAGAAATATTATAACAAGAGTATAAGGGATACAAAATAACCATGGATAATTATGTAATTAAAATATTTAAAGTAACTTAGTTTGAACAAATAATCATTTAAGTAGCAAAACTGAGATTATGTAAATAAATATCTATAACAACGGTACTGAACAGAACGGAACAGAGGTCATAGGAGTGACAGTCAGAACAGATGTACGAATTCAAGAGGTGGCTCGTACGGATTATAGAGATGGCTCCCACAATAGTGTAACACTTATCTTCGCATAACACTTTGCTCCACACCAGAAATCAGAGGGTCAATGGATTCATAACAATACAGAGGTACGAATTCAAGAGGTAGCTCGAACGGATTATAGAAGTGGCTCCCACAATAGTGTAGCACTTATCTCTGCACAGAACAAAGGTCAATAGATCCATGACAATAGAGGGCCACAAAGTAACTAAACAGAGACCAATGATATTTAAGTCTCCCAAGGCGTGAGACTCCCATGTGGTACTTACAAAACATAATTATTTATAAGATCATAGTTAAATATTCTTTAAAATATAAACAAACATATCTATGAGTTTCATTTTAACAAATAGAGTTCAGAAATTAATCTACGTAACTGAAGTATTAATATAATTTATAATAACTTATAAAATAGAACTTGTATAAAATAAATATGGAAAGTCAAAACATACGTAAAATATATTATGGTAACTTAAGGTATAATATAACTCACTTTAACTTTAATACCTCACTCTTTTTTTCCTTTTTCTCTTCCACAGGTGGATCAACTCCTCCCTATTTATAGGGAGGTGAGAGCATTACGTGGCCCGTGCGAATCTTCCCTAGATTCGATAATAAATTTCATAGATTCATTCTTATCTTTAATAAATATTTAAGATAATTACATTTTGGCCCAATTTTCTAATATAACTATATAAATAAGTTAATCCCTAATTAAATTACACTCTATCATATACCAACAGAAAATTAATTATTTATTTTACTACCACATCCATCATTATTATTATTATTATTATTATTATCAATATTATTATTTATCTATTATTATTTATTTATACTTTGGCCCCTAATTTTTTTTACTAATTATATTATTTTACAAAATTACACATAATAATACAAAATCAATCGTAGATTTTTCTAATTGTGATTAAATAATATTAGTATAAATTTTACAGAATAATTAAAAATCTGGGTT
The DNA here is from genome assembly GCA_036172215.1 of Camellia granthamiana. Lineage (NCBI taxonomy): Eukaryota > Viridiplantae > Streptophyta > Magnoliopsida > Ericales > Theaceae > Camellia > Camellia granthamiana. The sequence continues at coordinate 53,198,313 of CM069916.1, read as the reverse complement.
GTTACAATCTTCCATTCTTTTAAAATTTCGTTCTCGAAATTTGTCATATGTGTAAGCTATCTGCTGCGCACTCTAATAAATATATATATTAGATGATTAATCTGATAGAAAATATTACCTCAAAAAAAAACTTTACCAAAAACAACTCACTGTTTAGTTGTCAAAAATTATTTTGGGCCAAAATGAGAAACAATCGGTGATTTTAAAAACTTTTCATTAGCTTTATTTCCGAAAAAAATAAAAAAAAATAAAATGAGAGCACAATCAAACAAGCGACTGGAAGTGAAATGAAAGAATCATATACAGGAATTGAAGGAATTTGAGATAAACTCCTATTTCTTTTATCCGTGAACTTTTCACTGATGAAAAATAGTTTCAAAATTAGTATCTTTATAATTTGAACTCACTTTTAAAAAGTCAAAATAAATTTTTTTTTTAAATACTAAATTGGAAATTCTATGTATTTAATTATATTATAATTTTGGTGAGTATTTGAGCCCGGCACCCTCTGTTTCTTTTCCTTTTTTTGCTATAACAAATATAAATTATATCTAATATCCCTCACAAATTATGCACAAAAAAAAAAAATATATATCTACATATATAAAATCATATAAAATTATAATATAATTAAATCGACTAACAAAATATAATATTTAGGTACTACTTACCCGCTATCCTTAAATGTGCGTGTGTCCTATGCTCCAATGATGATTTTTTTAAAAAAAAAAAAAAAAAACCATTGCTCTGATACCATTTGTCACGACCCGTTTCTCGTACCTAAGGGTTAAGTATCGTGATGGCCAGTAACTGAGGTTACCTCCGGCCAATTCTTAAACAAATTAATAACACGAGCGGAAGTAACATTTAAGTGAGGGTACCAAAATAATCATTGGAGTTTCTATTTTTATTACAAAATTTATTGACAAAAAATGCGGATATTTACATATAAACATATCCATAAAAGTGATGTGTGTGTCTATTCCGCAGCCCCGCATCTAAGACTTTCCAAAAGCGATTTCTGAATTGCATTGTTTCCTAAAAATTGGTAAACAACTATAAGTACATGGCAGAGTGAGAAATATTATGCCAAGAGTATAAGGGATACAAAATAACCATGGATAATTATGTAATTAAAATATTTAAAATAACTTAGTTTGAACAAATAATCATTTAAGTAGCAAAACTGAGATTATGTAAATAAATATCCATAACCACGGTACTGAACAGAACGGAACAGAGGTTGCAAGAGTGACAGTCAGAACAGAGGTACGGATTCAAGAGGTGGCTCGTACGGATTATAGAGGTGGCTCCCACAATAGTGTAGCACTTATCTCCGCATAACACTTTGCTCCACACTAGAAATTCAGAGGGTCAATGGATTCATAACAATATAGAGGTACGAATTCAAGAGGTAGCTCGAACGGATTATAGAGGTGGCTCCCACAATAGTGTAGCACTTATCTCCGGTCAATAGATCCATGACAATATAGGGTCACAAAGTGTCTAAACAGAGACCAATAATTATTTAAGTCCCCCAAAGCGTGGCACTCCCGTGGTGCTACTTATAAAACATAATTATTTATAAGGTCATAGTCAAATATTCTTTAAAATATAAACAAACATATCTATGGATTTCATTTTAACAAATAAAGTTCAGAAATTAATCCACGTAACTGAAATATTAATATAATTTATAATAACTTATAAAACAGAACTTATATAAAATAAATATGGCAAGTCAAAACATACGTAAAATATATTATGGTAACTCAATGTATAATATAACTCACCTTAACTTTAATACCTCACTCTTTTTTTTCCACTACCAAAGACACTTCCACTATTCTTTCCTTTCTTTCTTTCCTTTATCCTTCCTCTCTTTCTTTCTTTCTTTTTTCTTTTCCTTTTCTTTCCGCCCAGTTCCTCCCTAGGGAGGTGAGAGCATTACGTAGCCCGTGCAAATCTTCCCCAGATTCGATAATAAATTTCATAGATTCATTCTTATCTTTAATAAATATTTAAAATAATAATATTTTGGTCCATTTTTCTAATATAACTATATAAATAAATTAATCTCTAATTAAATTACACTCTATCATATACTAATAGAAAATTAATTTTTTATTTTACTACCACATCCATTATTATTATTATCAATATTATTATTTATTTATACTTTGACCCCTAAATTTTTTACTAATTATATTATTTTACAAAATTACACATAATAATATAAAATCAATCGTATATTTTCCTAACTGTGATTAAATAATATTAGTATAAATTTTACAGAATAATTAAAAATCTGAGTTGTTACAAGAAGAGTTCTTGTGAAAATCTCAATATGCGGTTTAATTTAAGTTCTATATCTTTTATAAGTGAAAATTAACTCCATGTTAATTTGAAATTGCAAAAAGAAAACACAGACATTTGGGGCCTGTTTGATAACGTTTACGTTTTCAGTTTATATTTATAAAAATTTTATAAACTGGTTTTTGTTTATTTTTTGTTTATTTTTAGAAAAACATAAACTAGAAACACGTTTGGTTTGGACAAAATGTTTAAAAAAATTTAAAAATATAAAAAAGAGTAAGAAATGGTAAGTGGTGGCGGGTGGTGGTGGCAGAAGACGGTGGTGGTGGCGGAAGACGGTGGTAGAAAATGGTGGCAGGTGGTGGGTGATGGTGGTAGAAGACGATGGTGGAAATTGGTAGCAAGTGGTGGGTGGTGGCGGCGGAAGACGGTGGTGAAAAGCTGGGATGGGTGGGTGAATGGTGGTGGCAGGTGGGTGGCGGTGGGTGGTGGTGGTGGCGGGTAGGTGGTGGCGAGTGGTGGGTGGTGGTGGTGGTGGTGGTGGTGGTGGCGGTTGGTGGTGGCAGGTGGGTGATGGTGGTGGTAGGTGGTGGTGTCGGGTGGGCGGCGGGTGGGTGGTAGGTGGTGGCAGGTGGTGGTAGCGAGTGGTGGTGGGGGGGCGGATGGATGGTAGTGGCTGGTGGCGGGTGGATGGCAGGTGGGTGGTGGGTGGTGGTGGTGGTGGTAGTGGTGGCTGCGGTGGGGTGGGTGGGTGGCGTGGTGGGTGGGTGGTGGTGGCAAGGTGGGTGGTGGTGGTGGCGAGGTGGGTGGTGGTGGAGGTGGGTGGTGGTGGTGGGTGGCAGTGGCGGTGGCTGGTGGTGGTGGTGGCAGTGGCGGGGGCTGGGTGGTGGGTGGCAGTTGGGTGATGGCTGGTGGGTGGGTGGGTGGGTGGTGGTGGTGGTAGTGGCGGTGACGGGAGGTGGGTGGTGGTGGCAAGTGGATAGTAGGTGGTGGTGGCGGGTGGTGGGTGATGGTGGCAGGTAGGTGGTGAGTGGTGGTGGCAAGTGGTGGTGGGTGGTGGTAGTGGCGGAAGACGGTGGTGGAAAATGGTGGTGGGTGGTGGCTAGTGTTGGGTAGTAAAAAAAAAAAAAACTCAAAACGTAAACTCATTTTTTGAGTTTACATTTTTTGGCCAAATTTATAAATTGAGACCACTGATTTATAAATCAAAAATTTACCAAACAAGTTTTTATTTGAGTTTTTTAAATTTTTATAAATATAAACTAAAAATGTAAGTATTACCTTTATCTATATTTTGATTCACCACTTAGATTATTATTATTATTTTTAAATTTCAACCGGTCGGAGAATATTTACAAAAACAATTACTACAATAAAGAGTCTCATGGGAAGAACAAATAAACAACTGGAGTGTTGCTACAATAAAAAGAAAAAAAAAATTGCTTAAAAAATTAAAAAATTCACTACAAACAAAAAAAATATATATAAAAAATAGAAAATTTAATTTTCAGAAAATTAAAACCAAATAAAATATATATATATATATATATATTTTGTGTTAGATAATGATTGATTCATTGACCTCTCAATTAAAAATGTACAAGAGTGACTAATTGATAAATATCTAGTAGATTTTTTTTAGTTAATTGATAGGCGAATAATTATAAATATTAATAATATTAAATAAAATTAGACAATTAAGGTTTAAACAATACTTAGAGGCCATGTTTGTTTGGGCGGACTGGATTAGCATTCCCATAATAGTCTTAAGATTACGAATTCGTTGGATTATGTATCATATCTTAACTAATAGTCAAGTTTAAAATAATTAGTTCGTACTTTAATTATTTAACCAAACATCGGATTAATAATTTTATTGGACTATTAGTCCAATCCCAAGTTTATGTCCACCCAAACAAACATGGCCAGAAAGTCCAACAATCACCACTAGCTCAACGTAGACAACCCAATATTGGAAGAGAAATAAACTCCGCAAATAATATCAAATTTCTCTTCTTATGGAGTTGAATCAATAACCTAACATCACAAAATGGTGCTATAGACAATCACTAAACCAAAAATTATTAAATGAAAAACCCAAGATATGATTCAATTTAGGTTTTAGATCATTATATAAATAAAAAGTCAACATAGAATTAATTTGATTTAAAAGAAAATAAAAAAGCCAAGACTTGCAATTAAATGGGCCTTATTTTTTATTTTTTATACTCAAATCCTACCCATTAATTGAACAAAAAAAAAAACGAAAAAAATAGAAGAAGATAAAAAATGATCATTTGCTAAAATGTTTTGATGTTATATTCAACATCGGCATGGAATCTTGCTTTAACTCAAATTGGGAGGTCTTATGATCTGGGAAAATGTTACTAATGGTTACCTCCCATTGTGGAAAAATTACTTGGTGCCTTGGAATCATGTTTCTTAATTGTTTTTTTTGTCATTTCACACAAAATTATGGCCTTTCTTTTTTTACCATTACATAAACTTTAAGGAATTACCTAGCTATGTTGTTAAGGGCATGGAATAATTAGTCCTCGTTGTATAGTGATCTTGTGGCATGTTTGATTGGGTGGATTAGAGTATGGGATTAGGATTATTAATCCGTAGGTCCAATTATCTTATGTTTGTTTTAACATTTTGGTTTAGGATTATTAATCCAATGGATAATTAATCCAACAAATTTGTAGGATTATTAGTAATGGGGTAGGGATGTGATTATTAATCCAATTGGATAATGAATACCACACTAATTTAATAGGATTATTAATACTTCACTATTAATCTTGTGAATCAAACATGACCTTGGAATACAAACTCGTGATGTTTCAAGTGTGTTATGAGTGGTAAAAAAAGTTAATTCCATGTGTCTCTAAATAATGAAATAATTTTTCCATTGTGTAGACTTGTTGATAAAAGATGTATTTGTGATCAAGATCAAAATAGTTTTAATAAATTAAAAAAAAACATAAACTTTCTTCAAAAAATTCTAAAATCTAGTTTTGGTGGGAAAAGTAACACATTTTCATATAATTTTCTCTTTTTCAGAGGAAATATTAATTTTTCTCAAATTTTTTTTTTTTAAAAAAAAAATTTTAAAAATTAATTCTGTAACAGAAATTTTAAAAAAAAGAACCCCAATATATATTTTAATTTTCCATAAAAAGGAAAATGCAAAGCAATAGCTGTATTTTTTTTTTTGTTTTCTTGCACTGTTAATAAATAGGAATCGGTAATGGCTCCATTCTGGCAGAGCCACCTAACCCATAACATATAGACAACCAAACTCGAATATCGCCATAACCATAGCTCTCTCTCTCTCTCTCTTGCATTCAAGTTTCAATCGAAGATTTCACTCCCTTCCAAGCCAATTCTCAACTTGCTTCATTTTTTTATCACATCAAATCATACATACAATTTGTATATATATATAGATTGTGTTTGAGATTTCAATTCAAATAACAATGGCGAACGAAGATCTGGAGAGAAGAGGAGGCACGAAGAGCAGAGGCAACACATACCCACCTACCTATTACTCTCCTTCTTACTTCATAGAGTCCACCGAGGCCATGTGGACTTCATGGTTGGTCCCGATGATTGTGGTGGCCAATGTGGGCATGTTCATCGTGATCATGTACTTCAACAATTGTCCCAAGAACAACAGTCTGGGTTTTGCTTCTGGGACTTGTGTGGCCAAGTTTCTCGGTAGACTTTCCTTCGAGCCTCTCCGGGAAAACCCTCTCTTTGGACCCTCTTCTTCTACGTAATTCCCATTTTTCTTGTACACATTTCATAATTCGCTTCAATTTGAGTGTTTTTTGCTTTTATTTTGGTGTTGGGTTTTGATTTATTTGATTATTAGTTTGAATGTTACCATCTAAATCTTGGGTAAGCAAGAGGTTTGTGGGGAGATTTCTTGCTGAGCTCATCTCTCAACTTATGTTAATTGGTTTGCTTAGCTTTGATTCATTGATGTTCAATTGTTTTTTGCTTTGATTTTGGTGTTGCGTTTGATTTATTTGATTATTAGTTTGAATATTACCATCTAAATCTTGGGTAAGCAAGAGCTTTGTGGGGATAGCTCATCTCTTAACTCATGTTAATTGTTTTGGTTGTCTTTGATTTATCGATGTTCAACGCATGTGAATTGTGCCTTGTTTCTGTATTTCTGTGTTTTTCTGGCATACTAATTTCTCAATTTTGGGTTTTTCTTCTCGTTGTTTGATCTTGTTTGGGGCTTGATTTAATGATTGGGAGTTCTCGGCAAGAGTTTAGGCAATTGGGTTAATGAAAATTTCATGGATTGTAAGTGTTTGATGTGAGTTGTTTATGCACAAGTCTCTTGTCTTTGAATTGGATTTGTCTTTGATTCATTGTCTGGAGATCTTCCTAATGAGTATAGGTTGGTGGGGTTTTTGAAACTTCATGTTTTTTGAGATTAATTATGGCATACTTTTAGAAAGTTATTGGGGATTTGATTGGAGAAGTTTTTGCTATTATTTTTATTTATTTGTATCTGGCCATGTCTTCTTGTGTTGATCAAAATCCATTCGTTGAAATCCTCTAAACATCTTGTGCTTGAGGGCTCTGGTAATTTTTTTTCCCCTTTGTGGAATGCTGGGATTTCCTTCCAATTTCACCTTTCTCATAGGTTGGATATTTTGTGAGGACATTTATTTTGTGTTGTTACCTTGATTGTTATCATTTTTAGGACTGTCATATATGCATTATTAATCTCTTAGTTTTTAGTGAAATGTGACCCTGTTACTTAGAAACGCTATCCTTGATGAACCTGAGGAGGCTGAAAATTGTTAGAACTATCCAAGACATCATGAATTAAGCATACAAGGTGCTACTTTAGATGAGAATGGTTCTGGATAACCTTTAGATATCTCGTTACTTACTGTTGTAAACACATTGGTTCTCAAATAGCCCCAAGTAAAGTGAAGTTGGAAGTAAAGTTTTGGTGAAGAATGCATGTGGTTTCATGGAATATGTTATTTCAATTAAACACTTACTTAGGTGATTCTGAATTGGTAAAAGGATTTAACAAATTCATATCATTAAAAGAATGTTATGGGTATCTAGGATAGTCATTGACTTAGTATTGTGGTTTCTTGCTGGGGAACTTTTGTGGATGTGATGATTTCCTTATTGATTTTTTTTCTTCTTAATATTTCCATTTTCTTGTTCTTAATTAGCATGTAATTATAAAATCCAATTGTTTTAATTGTCACTGTGGAAAATGTATCACAGGGCGCGACTTCAATAGAAAGAAACTGGGAAATATTTTCATTTTTCTACTACATTTGTGTAGAAATGGTAATATATCTACTGGAATTCAATGCTTTGTATATTCATAGGGTTCACTCTTATGCTCCTCCCAGACCAAGCACAATTTATTGTTCTCTTTTACTGTGAATATGTAAATAAATAAAATTGTAGCTGTTGACTTGTAGATATTCTTAATTTTAAATCTACCCCTACTTTTGCAGATTGGAAAAATTGGGAGCTTTAGAGTGGAGCAAGGTAGTGTATGGACATGAAGGATGGAGACTTATCACTTGTATCTGGTTGCATGCTGGTGTTATTCATCTGCTAGCGAACATGTTGAGCTTGGTGTTTATTGGGATCCGACTTGAACAGCAATTTGGGTTTGGTATGTTAGTTTCTTTCATGCTGCTGAAGCCTAAATTTGTCCCTAATTCAAATTAGTATGTGAAAAAGAAGTTTTATTATACTTTTCCACTTTAACTTGTTGAAGAGATGAGATGTGGGTGTTGTTTAGGATGTCATATGGGAATGAAATCTTTGCTGAGCTTCGAAACGAATCCCTTTGAGTATTATGTGACAATTGCAGTGTTTAGCATTATGCATGAGACTTTGGATATGAACAAGTGAAACCATTGATAATTAATTTCCTTTCGCTTTTCACTCACTCTTCTAGCAAGCATTCCTTTCAATGGCTTCTCTTAGTTGGATGCATTTCTGCATTAAAATCTAATCAAAACAGGGTTAATTTACCACATGGATATCTTGGGCACCCCATTGTACCATAATTGGACCCATTTTGGGGTTCTTGTTCCTTCATTGTTATTGTCTTAACAATTTTGTAATGTTTCTCTTACATCCATATAATCTTCTTCTTCTTCTTCTTCCTCCTTAATTTATTATTTTTGGTATGTGCCAGTGCGAGTTGGGGCAATCTACCTATTGTCAGGATTCGGTGGGAGCATACTCTCTGCTCTTTTCATTCAACGCAGTATTTCTGTTGGTGCTTCCGGTGCTCTATTTGGACTTCTTGGAGCGATGCTATCTGAGCTACTTACTAATTGGACTATTTATACCAATAAGGTATAGATTCAGTAGATGCTTGATTTTTCTTGAAGTATTAGTTCAAGTATTAGTTCTTTTTCCCTCTCTCTTCCAAGAAGAATAAGTGAAGGGCGATCTTGGGTTCATGATAATTGTAACTAGGCTTAGATCTCTGTATTAGATGATCAGTGAGAAGCAAAGCATGAAGCTTGAGATCACTTAACTTGCTGGTCCTCTTTACAGTGGCTGGAGCGTAGATTAATAGTTCTACCTGTTTAAATGGTTTATAAAATACTTTGTTCAGGCTTTGAAGATGAGGAAATTTGACTGTCTTGTCACATTTTGTAATTCATCTTCTTTAATTTTGTAGGCTGCTGCTCTATTTACCCTTTTGATCATCATTGTCATCAACTTAGCAGTTGGAATTCTTCCGCATGTTGACAACTTTGCACACCTTGGAGGATTCTTGACAGGTTTCCTCCTTGGTTTCCTATTGCTACTCCGGCCCCAGTTTGGTTGGCCGGAGCGCCAACATCTTCAAGCTGATGCTCGTGTCAAATCCAAGCACACGATTTACCAATATGTATTCTTGGTGGTTGCTCTGGTTTTGCTGATTGCTGGGTAAGCATTATCACCTCAAACCCTAATTTTATTATCTCATGGAGTGAAATTATTGCAGTTAAAGGCACATCATCTATCTTGCTTCCAAACTTTCATTGCTTGGAAAGTGTGGTTCCATACAAAATGATTGCAGTAGTTGAAAAAATTGGGCTTTCATGAAGCATATAGAGTACGGTCAATTCATATTAAAAATAAAAATAAAAAGTTAGGCTTTTCCATCCCTAAAAGGATGACCCATTGCATGAGGCCCCTGCTAAAGTCAGGTTTGGGAAGGGCAAGATGTTCGTAATGGTTGTAGCTTCACCCTCCATTTCTAAATAGGCTGTTTCCATGACTCGAACCCACACCAGCGAAGACATTAACGACAAGCCTTAATTTTGGCCAGATACCTTTTCACACTTTTCCATCCCTACTTGAAACCAAAAAAGAAAAGAAGAAAAGAAAGATGATTTTATTTCCACAATTTTATCCATAAAACATTTTCGCCATTTTTCTTATTTACTGCCCTTCATGTTCTAGATGGTGGTTTTAGATTCTTGCGTTGTTGAGCTTTGTAGTACTGATTAAAACCTTATTTTGCTCATGGCAAACCCTAATTTCCATCCTTTTTGTTTCCTCCCTGGTGATGAATGCTGCAGATTTACGGTGGGACTGGTAATGCTTTTCAGAGGGGAGAACGGAAACAATCGTTGCAGCTGGTGCCATTACCTCAGCTGTGTGCCTACCTCAAGATGGAACTGCAATAATTGATTAGGAAATTCTCAACAGTTTTTGCCTTTATTCTTTGCCATCTGATTCCTTTTTCCTTTTTCTTTTATTTGTAATTTGTTTATCTCATTTGTGTGCTTCTGCTTGTGTACATTCATACTCTGACCCATCTCTTCTTCTGTGTGAACATCTGGCAAATCTTGTTTCTATAAATTTACATAGATTCCCATTATGTAGACTAATTACTGTTTTCACAGAAAGTGATTTTTATTTTTTAAAAATTCTATTGCCGTTGTCGCATGCTCTGAGAATGAAAATTTCGCAATTGATTTGTGTCTATACATAACTAAGATCAGTAATTTCAGTCTCAAACTCAAGTGTCTAGGCTGCAACTTATTGATTAAATGCTTGAAACCATGTATTATTATAGTAAATACCTTTTCAATTTTAGGCGGGTTGTGGGATGTAACATTTATCTGAGAAGCAAGACATGGGTTGTTGTGAATGAGCAATGTTGGAAGTATTCTTATAGTTGTAATATGGTTGAATTTTGATCCACATGTATTGATAGACTACATATAAAATAGTCTCTGCCTATTGTTGTTCTGAAACACTGAAAAAGCATTGATATTAGGCCAAAAGTCATCTCATTTTCTTGGTATTAGTCATTGTTTTGGTTGAGAAAATTTGGGAGAAGATTAGATTTTGGTTAAATTACTTTTTTTTTTGGTTCCCTGTGGAATTTCATTTTTTAAAATTTTTTATGGAACACTCTGTTATGTAAAAATTATGACATGAGTTTGGAATATCACACCGTCATGTTTGTCTAATGATATTTTATGTCCTCCATTTCTTTGATTTTAAGGTCATTTAATTATTTGACTCTTTACTATTGGTTGGGTACATGGTCATTATAAAATTTCCAAAAACAAGATAATTACTCAAACCAGTGAGTTGTGATTAGTCCTATATTCATTTTCAACCTTTTATTTCAAAATGTGACACTCCACCCCTATTGAATATGGATCAATGTAAAACTGTGAGCTGTTCCATTGAAGATAGTGTCTACACATCATAATTTAATTTGAAACTTTCAAATTAATTATTCTTTCTAACCAATTTACAAGATGAAAAAAATTTAAATGCAACGGTGATACCACGTTATCACTGATAGATGGTATCACTATCCAATAGCATGTGATTCTATATGCAATAATGTATGTGTGACAACTACTAGGTTATGATGAAAAAGGTAGTTATTTTTTAAAAGGGTGATTCACCTTCCATATATAGGTTTATTATTAAAAATTTGGATATTTTGTAGTTGTCCCTTATAGTGGCCTTGTTTGGTAGGGTTTATTTTCAGTTTATTTCAGCTTTTAGCTTAATTTAAGCTATTTTGATGTGTTTAGTTCAGCTTAACAATACAGCTTATAGCTTTTTGTAAGTCAAAAATCAACTTATTCTTTAAGTAGGGGAGGAGAAACTTAATTTATAAGTAAAAAATCAGCTTATGTTCACAGTTATAAACTATAAACTATTAAGATATAAGTTATAATTACTTTCCTACAGCTCTACAACACGAGGCCAGTGTCCTAAAACGACATCATTTCGGGGCTTCTTTCCATTTTAAAGCAGAGCTCCCCTGTCGTCCTCCCTTTCTCCTTCGGCGACCACCTTGCCCCACCCCGTCATCCGTCTTCCCTTAACCCTTAGCAGTTTTGACCACCTCTATCCGCCACTCTCCGGCAACCCTCATCCCTCTCTAGTGTCGGTCACCACCCCCTAACCCTTTTCTGGCTCTTCTCTTCACCTACTAACACCACCACTACAACCCAAACCCTTGTCATCCCTCTCTAGCCCAACCTTGCCATCGCAGTGCCTCCCCTCACCGTTATCCCTGCTCGTTGTCTACCGTCATGAACCTACCCACTCCCTCTTTTCTCTTCATTTTCTTTCCTCTTCTTGCTCCTCATCCTCGCCTTAGAAAACGAGGAGGAAAAAGGAGAGAAAAGAAGTAGGGGTCGCGAGGAGAGGAGGGGTTGGCGGTGGTGTGAGAGGAGAGGGCAGGGTTAGAGGTGGGAGAAGGTGATCGCTAGAGGGAAAGGGGGAGGGAAAGACGAAAGGAGAACTCTATTTTTTTGTGTGAATGTTTTTTTGTGTGTAAGTTTTGCTCAAAACGAAATCGTTTTGAGACACTACAAGGTGCATTAAAGAGGATCCAGATTCTTAATAATAAACCTATATATAGAAGGTGAATTTCACGTTAAAAAGAGAAAACTACCTTTTTCATCATGACCTAGTTACTGTCAAATAACTACCAGCTCTTGAGTGAATAACCTCCACTGCTACTCATTAAAAATTAATTACAGAACTCTAACAATCAGTTAGATTCAAATTAACCCTAGAGCATAAATATAGATTCACCTTGCAAAACAGACAAAAAAAACTGTAGCTAAATACATTAGTTAGGAAGATTAGTTTGATAAACAAGCGGACTCAAATCCCTCAAAAGACATTCCTGTCGAGATGCCTGTAAACTAGCTCGGACACTGATTATAAAAATAGAAAGAAATAAAAGAAAAGAAAAGAAAAAAAAAGACATTCTAGTATCTGTTCCAGTGGCCAGCATTGAGCCAGATTGCATCGCCTCTCACAAGCATTTCAAGCCTCTCCAAACGACCAGACCCCAGATAAGCTTTGTTCGCAAAGTTGGCAGAAACCCTTAGGGTGCTTGATCTGGACTCACCATACCCATGAACCAAGTACCTTTTGGATGAAACAGAGCTCTCAAATTGGGCCTTTGTTTTGGAGCACTGAGGGACCTCACCTTAGCCCTTGAAGATTCAGTGCAAGCCATGTAATTCGGGTGGTTTGAGCAACCACTTAGGTTGCTTCTTGATCCGTTGCTCGTAGAGGGAGTGAATGGACCTCTCTTAGAACTACCACTCCTTGATGAAGCTAAGTAAAACTGTGGGCTATTGTTGGCCATGCAGAAAGGAATTTTCTCAGTGTTGCCTTGTGTAAACTTTAAAGGGCACAAAGAGTGAACTTCGCATTATAACCTTGAGGTTATGGGTTCAAGTCTTGGGGTTACCACATTGTGTATTATGCCAAATGTTAGGTGTGTATTCAATCTTTTTCCTTCCAAACACACATTAATGTGTACTAATTGGGCATTTTTTTTTTGTTTTTTTTTTTCAAGAGTATACTTCTCAAGAAGAGGGGCTCGGAACTATTTGATGGGCTGTTGAGTCTTTTGAAGTGCTAAAGCTACGACTACATTGATCTGAAGCCAAACCATGAGGCCACTTTCGGTCCCATGATCCCTCATCCATTTCGTGGTCCAACCCAATCCAACCATTATATGCCTTGTCTTGATGAATGATCACTGGGGCAATTGATTTTGAGCTGCTTCTCTGCATTTGTAGGTTAAGAATGCATTGAGGTGTGGATTGTAGTAATAATAGGTAGCATACTACAAAAGCAAAGAGTCTAGCAAGTACCTTGAGAAGCATTGGTGACTGGTCATGTTTTGTAATCTGTACGGGGAGCAAATATTCAGGCAAGCCCGTACTCCTTTCTTCCAAGCTCCGTTTCTGTTCGATCACCTGCGTAGACAACGGCGGTGAGCTACCCGGCGGTGTGTGGCCGGAAAACCCCTCCGACGATCAAGTTAGAACACACACCAGGGGATAGATAGAGAGAAGGGAGAGAGTTGAATGTAAGTGTATCTCTTACAAAAATGTTCGTCTCGTATGGGGGGCGCAGACATGCCTTTATACCCTCTGCGCCCCATATCCACTCCCAGTCATCTCCTGACACGTGGCTCTGCTATCCCATCTGTCAGCATAAACCTTACTGAACATCACCTAACCCAACTGCCAGCCCACTCTGCTGGGAGTATGGCAGCCGGGCAACATTATCTCGGCTATCAACGGCCACGACGCACTTCATGCCCAAGTGCCCCAATAACCAAGCTCAAGGAAGACCGGACTAGGCTGCATTCCGGCAAAGCCGAGCTCAGAACAGCTCATGCCCGTCTTCCTTCGACCTTCCTGCCGGGCAAACTCTAGTAGCTCGGTTAAGCTGCGCGGTACCTGGCGTCAGACAACATTCGACTTGCTCCCTTTCCACGAAGCCAAATAGCTCGGTTTAGTCAAGGCCTTGCCATTATCGAGCAAGACCACGGCCCAATCTAGTCCGGCCCAAATCCGTCCGGCTAACACCACGGCCCAATCCATGATGATAAATCTCCCTCTCAATTGCCCCTTAATTCCGTCCGCGCAAGCGTGACTGGGATTACATGATCTGACCGGGGTAGATTTTTCCTCGGTCCTTAGTTTGCAAGACATCAATCCGCGCTATTCCTCTTGCTCGGTTTCTTGGCTTGCTTGGCTGAAGCCTCAACTTGCCTTTCTAGCGGGTAAAATCAGCTCGGCGAGGAACTCCAAAGAAGGCGAGCAAGGTCCGCTCCGCGACTTCCATCTTGGCGAGCAACATCAGCTCAGCAAGGAACACCAAGGTCGGCGAGCAAGGTCCGCTCCGCGACTTGCTTCTTGGCGAGCAACATCAGCTCGGCAAGGAATTCCAAAGAAGGCGAGCAAGGTCCGCTCCGCGACTTCCTTCTTGGTGAGCAAGATCAGCTCGGCCAAAGAACTCCGATGAAGGCGAGCAAGGTCCGCTCCGCAACTTCCTTCTTGGCGAGCAAGATCAGCTCGGCCAAGGAACTCCAAAGAAGGCGAGCAAGGTCCGCTCCGCGACTTCCTTCTTGGCGAGCAAGATCAGCTCGGCCAAGGAACTCCAATGAAGGCGAGCAAGGTCCGCTCCGCTACTTTCTTCTTGGCGAGCAACATCAGCTCGGCAAGGAATTCCAAAGAAGACGAGTAAGGTCCGCTCCGCGACTTCCTTCTTGGCGAGCAAGATCAGCTCGGCTAAGGAACTCCGATGAAGGCGAGCAAGGTCCGATCCGCAACTTCCTTCTTGGCGAGCAAGATCAGCTCGGCCAAGGAACTCCAAAGAAGGCGAGCAAGGTCCGCTCCGCGACTTCCTTCTTGGCGAGCAAGATCAGCTCGGCCAAGGAACTCCAATGAAGGCGAGCAAGGTCCGCTCCGCGACTTTCTTCTTGGCGAGCAAGATCAGCTCGGCCAAGGAACTCCAATGAAGGCGAACAAGGTCCGCTCCGCGACTTCCTTCTTGGCGAGCAAGATCAGCTCGGCCAAGGAACTCCAAAGAAGGCGAGCAAGGTCCGCTTCGCGACTTCCTTTTTGGCGAGCAACATCAGCTCGGCTGATACTTCAGAGTTGAGCAAATCATCAACTCTTCAGCCGGAGTAAAACATCTTGGCTAGAACCTCGCAGTTGAGCAAATCATCAACTCTTCAGCCGGAGTAAATCATCTCGGCTGGAACCTCGGAGTTGAACAAATCATCAACCCGTCAGCCGGAGTAAAACATCTCGGCTGAAACCTTGGAGTTGAGCAAATCATCAACTCTTCAGCCGGAGTAAAACATCTCGGCTGGAACCTCAGTTGAGCAAATCATCAACTCTTCAGCCGGAGTAAAACATCTCGGCTAGAACCTCAGTTGAGCAAATCATCAACTCTTCAGCCGGAGTAAAACATCTCGGCTAGAACCTCGCAGTTGAGCAAATCATCAACTCTTCAGCCGGAGTAAATCATCTCGGCTGGAACATGAGTTGAGCAAATCATCAACTCTTCAGCCGGAGTAAATCATCTCGGCTGGAACCTCGGAGTTGAACAAATCATCAACCCGTCAGCCGGAGTAAAACATTTCGGCTGGAACCTGAGTTGAGCAAATCATCAACTCTTCAGCCGGAGTAAAACATCTCGGCTGGAACATGAGTTGAGCAAATCATCAACTCTTCAGCCGGAGTAAAACATCTCGGCTGGAACCTGAGTTGAGCAAATCATCAACTCTTCAGCCGGAGTAAAACATCTCGGCTGGAACATGAGTTGAGCAAATCATCAACTCTTCAGCCGGAGTAAATCATCTCGGCTGGAACCTCGGAGTTGAACAAATCATCAACCCGTCAGCCGGAGTAAAACATCTCGGTTGGAACCTGAGTTGAACAAATCATCAACCCGTCAGCCGGAGTAAAACATCTCGGCTGGAACCTGAGTTGAGCAAATCATCAACTCTTCAGCTGGAGTAAAACATCTTGGCTGGAACCTGAGTTGAGCAAATCATCAACTCTTCAGCCGGAGTAAAACATCTCGGCTAGAACTTCGCAGTTGAGCAAATCATCAACTCTTCAGCCGGAGTAAATCATCTCGGCTGGAACATGAGTTGAGCAAATCATCAACTCTTCAGCCGGAGTAAATCATCTCGGCTGGAACCTCGGAGTTGAACAAATCATCAACCCGTCAGCCGGAGTAAAACATCTCGGCTGGAACCTGAGTTGAGCAAATCATCAACTCTTCAGCCGGAGTAAAACATCTCGGCTGGAACCTGAGTTGAGCAAATCATCAACTCTTCAGCCGGAGTAAAACATCTCGGCTGGAACATGAGTTGAGCAAATCATCAACTCTTCAGCCGGAGTAAATCATCTCGGCTGGAACCTCGGAGTTGAACAAATCATTAACTCGTCAGCCGGAGTAAAACATCTCGGCTGGAACTTCGGAGTTGAGCAAATCATCAACTCTTCAGCCGGAGTAAAACATCTCGGCTGGAACAGAAGGGTAGGCCCCTCATCCACTATTATTTCAAACACAACAAAGCTCTTCAGCAAAAACAATTCACTTCTATTACATTGACAAAAAGAGTATTTGCATTCAGAAGTGTAGGGGAAACAGGTCCTTCCTCAAAAAATTACATAGGGCCGCATTCCATGGCCGGGGTATGCTTTTGCCATCCAAATCTTCTAAGTGGTATGCCCCCTTGCCCGGTTATCTTGTAAGGCCCTTCCCAGTTTGCCCCTAGCTTGCCTTCGCCCGGCACTAGTGCATTGCCCATGACCTTCCTTAAAACCCAGTCGCCCACTTGCTCGTTGCCACCGGGGTTGTCTCCGCGGTGGACGTCGCTGCATCATCCTCTACTCAGATGTGCTCATTGATGCGCTGCATTAGGTGCCACATGGATGTCTGCTGGCTCATTGTAAGCGAATCCCTCAGCCTATGTCCGACCGGGAGACCGCGCTTATATTGGGTGATTGTCAGGTTGATCGGGCAATCTAGGATCTCATTGAAGGTTTCCCAGTACTTGGAGTTGTACGCCTTGAGAGTGTCGCTCGGTTCCATCCTGACACTGAGAAGGTGGTCAACTTCCTTTGGCGTTTTGGTGTTGGTTTTGAAGCGCGTCACAAAGGCTTCCGCCAACTGCTGCCACCTTTCTATGCTCCCCTCCGGCAGCCTCTCAAACCATTTCAAGCCCAGCTCTCCCAAACTTGACGGGAAGATGAGGGACATAAGAGCGTCATTTCGTCTATGTCCGGCCATGACCTGTCGGAAGTGGCTCACATGCATATACGGATCGGTCTTCCCGTTGTAAAGTGTGAACTTTGGTTGGTGGAAGCCTACCGGAAGCTGTGTTGTCTCTATTTCCAGGGAGAAAGGGGTGGCGCTCAACCTTGCCAAGTCGGAATCTACAACAAGTGGCGCTGCTAGGCGGGGTGGAGGCATTCCGACCTCCTTGCTGGCGTGAACCCCGTAGGATAACCGCTGGAACGCCGGTATCCTCTGAGCCTCCCGCTGGCGAGCCCGTTCCTCCAAGACTGCCCGCAAATCTTCTGATCGAGCGGAATAGGTGTACCTCGACGTCGTCGCCGGACGTGAGGGCTGGTAAGTGCTATCTTGCGCGCTGGACTTTTCTGCACGCACATCAGAATCACCAACCTTGTAACTTCTGGTAATGGAGATGGATGGAGTGTGCCGCTGCCCCTGACTACCTGAACGGCGGGGTTGGGTGCGCTCACTGTGGTCTCCCACTCCAGCTACACCCTTCCCTTTGACATGCCACTTCAGTTCCTCCATCTCTGCCGCCATTTGCCGGATGACGGTATCTTGGTCCTTCAACTTGCTCTCCAGACGTCTGGCGTGTGAGTCTCTCTGCCGCCGATGACCCTCTGGACTCCGTGAATGACCATAACTCCTCCCGCGCTTATCCCGCGCATCTTCTGACTGTCCTCTTGGGAATGTCTCCAGGTCCCCCATCGGAGGAATGGTGGGAGGTCCCTCTCTTCGTCTGCCCGACTCTGGAGTGATTCCGTCGATGGCGGACAACGTAATCTCCTCGTTGTTCGCCATAGAAGGCGACCAGATGAGCTTGGGAAGACAAGGTTTTATCTGCAAGCTTCCCACAAACGGCGCCAATTGTACAGGGAGCAAATATTCAGGCAAGCCCGTACTCCTTTCTTCCAAGCTCCGTTTCTGTCCGATCACCTGCGTAGACAACGGCGGTGAGCTACCCGGCGGTGTGTGGCCGGAAAACCCCTCCGACGATCAAGTTAGAACACACACCAGGGGATAGATAGAGAGAAGGGAGAGAGTTGAATGTAAGTGTATCTCTTACAAAAATGTTCGTCTCGTATGGGGGGCGCAGACATGCCTTTATACCCTCTGCGCCCCATATCCACTCCCAGTCATCTCCTGACAGGTGGCTCTGCTATCCCATCTGTCAGCATAAACCTTGCTGAACATCACCTAACCCAACTGCCAGCCCACTCTGCTGGGAGTACGGCAGCCGGGCAACATTATCTCGGCTATCAACGGCCACGACGCACTTCATGCCCAAGTGCCCCAATAACCAAGCTCAAGGAAGACCGGACTAGGCTGCATTCCGGCAAAGCCGAGCTCAGAACAGCTCATGCCCGTCTTCCTTCGACCTTTCTGCCGGGCAAACTCTAGTAGCTCGGTTAAGCTGCGTGGTACCTGGCGTCAGACAACATTCGACTTGCTCCCTTTCCACGAAGCCAAATAGCTCGGTTTAGTCAAGGCCTTGCCATTATCGAGCAAGACCACGACCCAATCTAGTCCGGCCCAAATCTGTCCGGCTAACACCACGGCCCAATCCATGATGATAAATCTCCCTCTCATAATCTTTGATGATATGGCATGTTCAAATTTCTCAGGAGTTTCAGGGCCCTGCAAGCATATAAAAGATAAATTGTCACCAAAATGATTCAAGTGATGCAACTTATTGTATTACTGAAATTGGAAAAGAATTTGAGAAACTGAGTAATATGAACCAATTTCTAAATTAGACTATCAAATGTAACAACGAAATTTTGTGCATTCAATGCAGCTAGCAATTGATTCGTTACTTATTGAAAAAGCATGTTTTGTTACTTATTAAAAGAAAAGCACACCGTAAACAAACAGAATGCTGCATATCAAAAGGACAAATTTAAATAATTGGAGCAAAGACTGAAACTTGCTTGGAATTGAGAGGACTTATTGCTTGAATGTAGGGATTCAGAAATTTGAGCCCACCCGGCACAAGCACATGGTTGGGCTCGCAACGCCTGCATGTGCCGTTCCATATCAACTGTTCGCTTCCTCACAACAATGTGACCTCTAACCAGTGCCTGTAGCTTCACTAGTACTTTTAATGCTCGCAATGCTCTCCATGCCTTCAAATTACCCACACAAGAGAGTCGTCAAACCAACTTCTCGATATCCACTTGACTAAAATCAGATGGCAAAGAAAGCAAGAAACTACCTTCACTGTAACAAGGAAAAAAAAATCATTCACTGACCAATCTTATAACTTTTACTAACAGACTCATAAATGACACCTTAAAAATAATACTACCAAATTATTCATTCTTAAAAATGATATTTTGTGTTACAATTAAGGATTTAATAATTGTGTCCAACAAAAAATAAAAAATAAAAAAAATATTTGGTTTTTTTTTTTCTAACTACATAACAGCTCAAGATAGAATGGTGAGGTTGAGAAATAGCAAATGATCTCCCAAAAAGTGACCCAAACAAAGAACTGACAACCCAAAAGTACATATGAAGATTTCAACCTTCCTAAAGCTGATGAGAACTGACCATCACAACCACAATGTCCAAAGATAGACTTTGAGGTCCACGCGGTTGGTCCCGATGATTGTGGGGGCCAATGTGGGCATGTTCATCATGATCATGTACTTCAACAATTGCCCCAAGCACAACAGTGTGGGTTTTGCTCGGAGTTGTGTGGCCAAGTTTCTTGGTAGACTTTCCTTCGTGCCTCTCCGGGAAAACCCTCTCTTTGGGCCCTCTTCTTCTACGTAATTTCCCTTTTTCTTATACCCATCTCATAATTCGTTTCAATTTTACTGTTTTTTCTTTGATTTTGGTGTTGGTTTGATTCATTTGATTATCAATTTGAATATTACCATCTAACACTCCGTTTGGATTGTGTGATGAGAAAAGAAAAGAAATAATTGTATTTCTCACCTTCTTATTTGGATGGACAATAACTAAAGAGGATAAGTATATAATTTTTTTGTGAAGCATAATTATGTGATGAGAAAAGAAAAGAAATAATTGTAATTAGAACGTTAGTTTAGCTATTATAATTTTTTTGTAAAGCATAATTTTGGTTTTCATCAAATCTCACTAATTTTGGTGAGAAACAAAAATTACGTTTGCTGTGATTTATTTTTCTGATCATTTCTCTTCACAATTACTCACCTCATTAATAATTCAAACAAGTGATCTCGTTCTCTCCATTTCTTTTCTTTTTTTCACCAAACCTCTCAATCCAAACGTAGGGTAAATCTTGGGTAAGCAACATGTTTCTATGGAATTTTCTTGCTTAGCTCATCTCTCGACTTTTGTTAATTGGTTTGGTTTGCTTTGATTCATTGATGTTCAAAGCGTGTGATGTAAGAATTTATTCTTAATTAGGCTGTCATTGACTATATTTTGTTTGGTTTGTGAAAAATAGGTTGAACGTGATTCAGATAGATTGACTGGTATGAGCCCAAAATACTTATTGTGATCCATAAAGTTTGGGCCATGGTCATCTTAGTGTATATATTATTTTATATGTGGATTTGTGATATGGAGGTGTAAAGCCTGTTTTAAGTTATTTGGGTTCCTTAATGGGAGGGCCCAGTAATTGTTTTATTTAGGTCCAGTCCCCTCTCTTATCCTTATTAGGGTTTACATATATCTATATATATGTAGATCAAAGGGTTGTCAGCCCCATTGAAAAGACAACAAAAAGATTAGGAGAATGAGGGGAAGAGCTGGTGCTAAGGTTTTCCAATTGTGAATGTCATATTCTTTCAAGAAAGCAAAACTCAAGACAATAACGGAATCAAACGGAATGTATCTGAGTTTATATTTTAGTAGTTACTTATATTCATAAATTTGATTTCTAGTATATAGATCCTATAATCTTACATGTGGTATCAGAGTAAGTTTATACTAGAATCAAAATTATGGCAGATTATTTCAGTAAAATTATTTTATATAATGATAAGGAATAAATTAATATTTCTTTTACTGAATGATGCTTTTGCATCTCAAAATTGTGCTTTAGTAATTTCAAGCAAACTTTTTCAATGTAACGAGTACATACTGTTTGAGTATTGATAGTTTGCTTCCAATTGTGTTATATAAAATAAAAAACAAAAAAGTAATTTAGATATGGTAGTTTTACGAAAATTGTGAAGTATGGACGTGTGTATATTGAATCTGTATTGATATATATATATATATATATATATTTCAAATCTTACCTAATCAAATATCTGCAAAACATATGAAACATATTCGTTTTTATGACTTTTACATAAACATTAAGATTGTTTAAGAGTTTTATATCATGTATATCACTTTGGTGTAATTTTTGTAAATTCATATGCGAATTTTGGTTGGCCGTGAGATATTATTTTTGAGTAACTATTTAGTAGTGATTCGTAATATGATATTATATATGCTTTGATGGGTTACAGATTGCATTATTGTTAATAAATAAATAAAGTTTTAAAGGTGGACAAATATTTATTTTTGTAGTCCCAGTTGGAAGATTTTTTAATCAATATGGGTAATACTGCCGAAGTGGTTAACTTATTGAGATTTAAAGTGATTTACCAATAAGGATTCTGGGAAACTCTTCTAATATTATATCACTTAATTACCTACCCAAAGGGGGTTAATTGAGTGTATTAATTTTAGAGGTAGTGCGAGCCGCTAGTAAGGGAAATTTTATTGTTTTTGAAAGAATTTATATAACCAAAGGAGATAATTTCTTGATAAATCATTATTGCTAGTTGACTTGTTTATAGGTGTTAGAACGTGTCTTATATATTTAGCCCAAAGGTATTAATATGATGATATATTCTGAAACATCTAATAAGATTGTTAAAGTTTATTTGCAACCCATTGTTGTGAGATTATAATTATTGCCCATGTATAATTAATTAAGATTATATTGAAGTTTAACGATGTTGATTGTATTCTATATATTCAACCCAAAGGTGTTTATATAGTGATACATTCTGGCACATCTGAGAATATTGCTAAAGTTTATTCGCAATACATTATTGTGAGATTATACTAATTGCCTATGTATAATTGAAAGTTGGAGTTGTGAACATGCTTTCTATATATTCAGTTTAAGAGTGATACATTTTAAATATTTGAGAATATTAATTGTGATTATGAGATTATTATTGTCCATATATAATTGAATGATATTATATTGAATTGAAAGCAATGAAGGGAGATATTTTTATGAAAATCAAATTTACTCCATTAAAGTTTTGATTATGAATCGGTTAAAAGATATTGAGTTAGCTTTAAGACTAACTGATTTAGATATTGACATACTCGAGAATGTGTCTTCTTAACCATTTATATTAAGACCTCAATATAGTGTGAAAGATTAAAATTATATTCAATGTTAACTATTTAAGAAAGTAGAGTTTTAAAATATTCACTAAGTGATTCTTATAAGAAAATCTAAATTATACTCTACAATACTCTATATAATACCTTCGACTTTTACAAATTGTTATCATTCTTCAGTGTTTTATATTTTCCTTTTCAGAATATTCCGCAAATCTCTTTATATATTATTAACTCAAGTACGAAAAATTCTTTAGAATTTTTTGTGAGCTATGACGCTCTTCCCACCTTTGGAATCTCCTTATTTATTTTTCAAAACTGCTTTAAAAAAAAAAAATGCTTGTGTTAATCAAAATTTTATTTTCTGGTCAAGCTATTTAAGTTATAGTTTAGTACTGATCTTATTTTAAAGAATGTTATTTTTATATTATCCATGAGATACAATTCAATTTTACTGTCAACAAAATAAACATTGTTATTATTTTTAATTTTGGTAATAAAAAAAATAAAAAAAATAATAATTGAAATAGATTTTCATTTATCATAAGGTGTGTGGGAGAAATTATTTTATTAATTTCATAAATGAGTATTGATGTTATGCATTTGTCTAATCTCGTTTATGTTGAAAAACACACTGATAAAGATTTTAAAATTATTAATTGAAGATCGATATTATAGTGAACATGATAATTTTGGTTAATGTGCATAACCTCTTATTAATTTTTTATAAAATTGTGGAATCAATTTAAATATATCATGCTTGTAACTTCGAAAGAAAGTTGAGTACTTGAGCGTCGTAATTGGACTCCAATAAAATGATGAGGTGTATGTTAACATGTTTAAATTATATAAGTTTTTGTGACAAAATATTTTTAATTGTTATGTATACTTGTGTATACTTTACATATGGTACTAAGTTAAAAATATTTTTCAAACACTTTTGAATTGCGAACTAATATAAAATTTAGTTAGAATAACTTTTGAGTTTGGGATTGTACAGGAGTTAAAAATTTTATGATATATTTTTAAAATCAAAATGGGACCTATAGCTATTTGTTGTTATTTTGTAAGTTGTCATTGGTTCTATTATCTTGGTTCTGACATAAGAATCTTTTAATCTTTTAAAATGTGAAGTTATTAGATTGGTGAACAGTTTAAATATATAAATCTTCCTGTATACTTGTGTCTATTATAATAAATTGGTCCGTTCATTCTCACATAGAGAAAGTGAGAGTGCAAGTAGAATATGAAGTGTCTATTCAGTCTATTGATAAAAGGTGAAAATGTATATCACGTGCAACCTTCTAGACATTCTCATACAATTAAAAGATCCTTACGATTATATTATTTTTCTAAATGAGCAATATCAAGAGATTGAAGAGATGATGGTTACGTATCATGAAGATATTGGCGATTTGTAATATGGTAAATGAATTGGTACAAATTATTAATTAGATATGAGATCATGTTATACCTTTTTAAAAGTTTGAAATGTAATGAGTACTTTTTTTTAAAGATAAATAAATAAATACAATGTTATTGCAAGAGGTTGTGATTTGAAAAGAGTATTGTTCTTACCAATGTCATAAATATAGGTTTATAATGATTATAGTGGTATTGTGACATTTTTATCTTTTGCTTCGCCAAACAAAATAAATTTGATTTGTAAGTTAAACAAATTTATCTATGGTTTTAAATGAATTTCTGAGTAATGATATTTAAAGGTTCACTAAATATTATTACTTGGCTTTATGGATAATACTATTAATTTATGCATACATCTCAACGTCAGTGGGAGCAATTTATTTTTCTTGATCCTTTATACGGATGGAATTTTACTTATTAGTAATAATTTTGAATTAATACTTGATGTGAAGATATTGTTGTTAATAAATTTTTGATATAAAATATCTTGATAAAGTATTTTATGTGTTTGGCATTGAGATACTTGAAAAATAACTTAGAGGATTATTTGTCTCATCTCAAAGAGCATACCTAGATCACATTTTTACTGAATTTAATATGCAAAATTGAAAGCTTTACATTGCTCTTCTTAATGATCGAGATTAATTAAGTAACATTCAGTATTCATAAAATGATTTTGAGAAAATGTTCATGAGGAATGTCTTGTATGCTAGTGTTGTGAGAGTTTAATGAATTATGAAGTTTGAATTAAACTTGGTGCATATGCAATTAGTTTGTTAGACAATTATTATTTTAATTTAAGCCTTGACCATTGGGTTGAAAGACATAAAGTGTCATGAGATTTATAGAGAATTAAAGATTATACAATTGGCTATAGAAGAATTAATCATGTTAATATTATTGGTTGTATAATGTCGACTTTGGAAGTTGCTCAGATGATATATAATGTCTGTTACCGGTTACATTTTTTTATGTTTGCATGAGATCTTGTTTCATGAAAGAGTTTCATAAAATCTCTTATAATTTTTCACTATACAAACATGTTTTAGAGTTTGACTTGAGTTATGTAATTAAAGAATTTTATTTCAGAGCTTGGAATTGTTAATTTCATCTCCAAACCTATAAAGATGTATTATGATATATGGTTTTAATTTTCTCTATGAAGAATAACAAAAACTCTGATGGTGTTAAATACATAATTTTAAAGTACTTCAGAATTAGAGAGTTGTTAAAGATGATATTCTTTATGAGCACCTGTTATAGAATACATACTAGTTGATCCTCTAAATACAGGGCTTAGGCCAAATTTTAGTTTGCTAAATATATTGAGCATATGGGTACTTTACAGTTTTTTATGTGCTTGGGTAAAGAAATTTTTTACCCATGAATATTATCTATGGTATATTTCAATTAATAAAGTTTAATGTGTTTATTCACATTTTGTTTATAGTTATGTGTGTGTACACATAAATGGTAATTGTCATATATGTATATCTCTTATATAAGCTCTTACAGTTATATTTTAATTTTGAGATATAAAGATTAACACTTTGGTTTAGAAGTGTATATGGATCCATAGAGTATGATGCTTGGTTTAAAGCATGAAAGACCATGGTTTAGAGGAATAAAGGCTTCTTTTAGAAGTGTCAAATGGAATAAAATTCCTTGTAGGGTCTTGTCAAGACCATACAGAGGACTGAATGTGGAATTAGCATATTATATAATTTTTGGATCAATTATGCTGAAATTCCACACTACACTTTATCACATATAGGAATCTATGTTGGTGAGATATTAGTGTTTGTAATTGTGGAAAGTGTTATGTTGTTCAATAGCATAATTACCGCTACAGTTCAATATTAATATTTCTCATTGAACGGGATTCTGTGTTGAGATGTTTCTATTCTGAATCATGTTTATGTGGCCACTAAAGTTGTTTAACCCGAGAGTCATTTTTTCTTAAATAAAATATTCTCTTAAAGTAGTAGTCAATGTTGCCTAAGTGGGAGAATGTAAGAATTTATTCTTAATTAGGCTATCATTGACTATATTTTGTTTGGTTTGTGAAAAATGGGTTGAACGTGATTCAGATAGATTGACTGGTATGAGCCCAAAATAATTATTGTGATCCATAAATTTTGGGCCATGGTCATCTTAGTGTATATATTATTTTATATGTGGATATGTGATATGGAGGTGTAAGGCCTGTTTTAAGTTATTTGGGTTCCTTAATGGGAGGGCCCAGTAATTGTTTTATTTAGGTCTAGTCCCCTCTCCTATCCTTATTAGGGTTTACATATATCTATATATATGTAGATCAAAGGGTTGTCAGCCCCATTGAAAAGACAACAAAAAGATTAGGAGAATGAGGGGAAGAGCTGGTACTAAGGTTTTCCAATTGTGAATGCCATATTCTTTCAAGGAGGCAAAACTCAAGACAATAATGGAATCAAACGGTATGTATCTGAGTTTATATTTTAGTAGTTACTTATATTCATAAATTTGATTTCTAGTATATAGATCCTATAATCTTACATGTGAATCTTAATTGTGCTAGTAATACTACAATCCTGGACTAAACTACTCAAAAATTACTCAGAATTATCGTTTAAATGATTCATATTTATTTTACACATGGACCTCACACTAATCCCAATCATACATCAATATTCTGGATAAATTCGGGGACTGTAAGTCTGGGTTGTGAGACTTATCCTAATTGTATAATGTTTCTGTATTTCTGTGTTTTTCTAGCATACTCATTTCTCAATTTTTGGTTTTTTCTTCTTGTTGGTTTATCTGGTTTGGGGCTTGATTCAATGATTGGGAGTTCTTGGCAAGAGTTTAGGCAATTGGGTTAATGAAAATTTCATGGATTGTGCATGTTTGATGTGAATTGTTTATGTGAGTCTTTTTTTTTTTTTTTTAATTGGATCAGTCTTTGATTCATTGTTTGAAGATCTTCATAATAAGCATAGGTCCATGGGGTTTTAGAAACTTCATGTTTTTTAACATTAATTATGACGCCTAGAAATTTATTGGGGATTTGATTGAAGAAATTGTTGCTATTATTTTTTGTGTAAATTACACTTTGTATCCCTACACTTTGCATCGAATCTCATTTTAGCCCTTATATGAAATCATGATAGTCAATCCTTTGCACTTTTGGTCAAATCCTACTTTGGTCTCTACACATGAAATCGTAACAGTCAACTCCCTGCACTTTTACTCAAATCCTACTTTGGTCCCTACACAAGTGTCAATGTCCTTCTTTTGTTACTTCATTTTTAAATCTTTAACAAAATCCAGTAATGTGATAAAAATGTGACTACGAAATGGGGGTAAGAGAGGAAAATCATCCATGTTTCCCACCAATATACTTTGTCCTACGTGATAAGCACAGGAGTTATATAATACCATATATATATATGTTTGTATGGTAAAAATTGGACGAAAAGGCAAGAAAGTAGAGCTTTTGAAGTTAAAAAAATGTGACAAAGAAATCAAAGAGAAAAAAAGATGAATAAACAAAAGGCTATGTTACTATGAAAAATAAAGTTTCGTGATTCCAATTTATATAAAACCCTAGTTCATTTTTTTAATTGTTCACAATTTGCATTTTGTTTTAGCTTAATACAATAATATTTTGATGTAAATTTTGGGATAAAGTGTGTATTGGTGAAAAATGCATATGATTTTCCTTTTTTACCCTCATTTTGTAGTCACATTTTTTATCACATGATTAGATTTTGTTAAAGATTTAAACAATTGAATAACAAAAAGGGCACATTGACACTTGTATAGGGACCAAAGTGAGATTTGATCAAAGAAGGTTGACTGTCACAATTTTATGTGCAAGGATCAAAGTGCGATTTGACCAGAAGTACAGGAGATTGACTGTCATAATTTCATAATTTCATGTGTAGTGCAGGGATACAAAGTGTAATTTACCCTCTTTTTTTTTTTATTTGTACCTGGCCATGTCTTGTTGTGTCGATTAAAGTCCATTCATTGCAATCCTCTAAACATCTTGTGCTTGAGGGCTTTTGTAATTTTTTCCCCTTTGTGGAATGCTGGGATTTCCTTTCAATTTCAAATTTCTCATAGGTTGGATATTTTTTGAGTGTATTTATTTTGTGTTGTTATCTTGATTGTTATCATCTTTAGGACCGTCATATATGCATTTTTGATCTTTTAGTTTTTAGTGAAACTTAATGTTGTTATTCATAAACGCTGTCCTTAATGAGCCTGAAGAGGCTGAAAATTGTTAGAACTATCCAAGACATCATGTATTAAGCATAAAAGGTGCTAGTTTAGCTATTTCCGTATTGATGTTAATTAATTAATTTTTTTTGAAGTATTGTGCTATTCCTTTCCTTCTCTATGGTGTTTGTTTGTGTGCCATTTCTAAAATACATGATGATCAGCTCATGGTCTCTTTTTCCTCTCAAACTAATTGTGTTTAATGAGAATGGTTCTGGATAGCCTTTAGAAATCTTGTTGCTTATTGTTGTAAACACATTGGTTCTAAAGTGAAGTTGGAAGTAAATTTTTGGTGAATAATGCAAGTGGTTTCATGGAATATGATATTTTAATTAAACAGAAACTTGGGTGATTTTGAATTGGTAAAAGGATTTCACAAATTGATATCATTAAAAGAATGTCGTGGGTGTCTAGGATAGTCGTGTTGACTGGGTATTGTGGTTTCTTGCTGGGAAACTTTTGTGGATGTGATGATATTCTTATCACATTTTTTTTTCTCAATATTTCCATTTTCTCTTTCTTAATTTCAATTTTCGAGTTAGCTATAATCATAAAATCTAATTGTTTTAACTGCCATTGTCAAAAATGTATCACATGACACGACTTCAATAGGAAGAAACTGGGAAATATTTTCATTCTTGTACTGCATTTGTGTAGAAATGGTAATATATATTGGAATCCAATGATTTGTATATGCATAGGGTTCACGCTTATGCTCCTCCCCAAACCAAGCAAAATTTATTGTTCTCTTTTACCGTTAATACATAAATAAATAAAATTGTAGTTGCAGACTTGTAGATATTCTTAATTTTCAATCTACCCTTACTTTTGCAGATTGGAAAAATTGGGACCTTTAGAGTGAGACAAGGTAGTACATGGACATGAAGCATGGAGACTTATCACTTGTATCTGGTTGCATGCTGGTGTTATTCATCTGCTAGCAAACATGTTGAGCTTGGTATTTATTGGGACCTGACTTGAACAGCAATTTGGGTTTGGTGTGTTATGTTCTTTCATCTTGCTGAAGCCTAAACTTGTCCCTAATTCAAATTAGTATGTGAAAAAGAAGTTTTATTATACTTTTCCACGGTAACTTGTTCAAGAGATGGAGATGTGGGTGTTTAGGGTGTCCTATGGGAATGAAATCTTTGCTGAGCTTCAAAATGAGTCCCTTTGAGTATTATGTGACAATTGTAGTGTTTAGCATTATGCATTAGACTTTCTTTTCATTTTTTCACTCTCCTTTTTAGCAAGCACGCCTTTCAATGGCTTCTCATAGTTGGATGCATTTCTGACAAAAAAATCTAATAAAAGCAAAGTTAACTTACCACATGGATATTTTGGGTACCCTGTTCTACCATAATTGATCCATTGTGAGGTTCTTGTTCCTGCAGTGTTACTGTCTTAACAATTTTGCTATGTTTCTCTTACATCCCTATAATCTTCTTCTTATTCTTCCTTAATTTTTGCAATGTGTCAGTGCGAGTTGGGGCAATCTACCTGTTGTTAGGATTTGGTGGGAGCATACTCTCTGCCCTTTTCATTCAACACAGAATTTCTTGTGGTGCTTCTGGTGCTCTATTTGGACTTCTTGGAGCAATGCTGTCTGAGCTACTTACTAATTGGACTATTTATACCAATAAGGTAGATTCAGTAGACGTTTGATTTTTCCTGAAGTATTAGTTCTTTTCCCCTATCTCTTCCAAGAAGAAAGAGAAAGGTGTAAATCATAAAGTATTATGATGCAGCGGGAAAAATTTCATAGTCATACCTTTTAGTAGAGCCTGAAGCGAAGAATCTCATGGGTAAATCACGTGCTTCCAGGATGTGAACAACCAACCCAGCAGTGGAGTGATATTACAAAAGGAGTATCACCCACACAAGTCACACAAGTCACAGTGCAGAAGCTGGATCATTCTCATATGGGAGAGAGTTAGAGAGAGAGTCTGGGCAAAAAGGTTATGGGTAAAAACCATATAACGTATCTAATATCGATATATTATTCCCATCATATCAGATGTATATAATCAAATATATAACAACCAATATCTATCTATCCATCTATCCATCTATCCATTTATCCATATCTATTGATATGATAGATATAGATATCCTGAATGGTTATCCAAATAAGTTTTGAATTCAAATTCAAACTTATATGGATAAGGTTCAAAAGGTTCAAGTTCAAAAGGTCATGCCACATGGGCGCCCAATTTCTAACAAAGGGTGATCTTGGGTTCATGATAATTGTAACTAGGCTTAGATCTCTGCATTAAATGATCAGTGAGAAGCAAGCATGAAGCTTGAGATCACTTAACTTGCTGGTCCTCTTCACAGTGGTTGGAGTGTAGATTAATAGTTCTACCTGTTTAAATGGCTTTTAAAATACTTGTTCAGGCTGTGAATATGAAGAAATTTGACTAGTCTAACCACATTTCTTGATTCATCTTCTCTTATTTGTAGGCTGCTGCTCTATTTAGCCTTGTGATCATCATTGTCATAAACTTAGCAGTAGGAATTCTTCCTTACGTTGACAACTTTGCACACATTGGAGGATTCTTGATAGGTTTCCTCCTTGGTTTCCTATTGCTACTCCACCCCCAGTTTGGTTGGCCGGAGCACCAACATCTTCAAGCTGATGCTCGTGTAAAATCCAAGCACACGATTTTCAAATATGTATTATTGGTGGTTGCTCTGGTTTTGCGGATTGTTGGGTAAGGATTATCACCTCAAACCCTAATTTTATTATCTTATGGAGTGAATTTATTGCAGTTAAAGGCACATCATCTACCTAGTTTCAGAACTTTCATTGCTTGGAAAGTGTGGTTCCATACGAATGAATGATTGTAGTCGTTGAAAAAATTGGGCTTTCATGAAGCATATAGAACATGGTCAATTCATATTAAAGAAAAAAAAAGAAGTTAACTTTTCCATCCCTAAAAGGATGACCCATTGCACAAGGCTCCCGCTAAAGTGGGGTCTGGTATGGGCAAGATGTTCGTAGTGGTTGTATCCTTACCCTCCATTTCTGAATAGGCTATTTCCATCACTCAAACCTACACCAGTGAAGACATTAACGATAAGCCTTATTATTTGAAAAACACCCTTTCACACTTTTCCATCCCTACTTAAAACCAAAAAAGAAGAAAGAAAAAGAAAGATGATTTTATTGCCGCTATTTAATCCATAAATCCATCAATATTTTCGCCATTTTGCTTATTTACTACCCTTCATGTTCTAGATGGTGGTTTTAGATTCTTGTATTGTTGAGTTTTGTAGTACCGGTTGAACACCTTATTTTGCTCATGGCAAACCCTAATTTCCATCCCTTTTTTCCTCCTTGGTGATGAATGCTGCAGATTTACCTTAGGACTGGTAATGCTTTTCAGAGGGGAGAATGGAAACGATCATTGCAGCTGGTGCCGCTACGTCAGTTGTGTGCCTACCTTAAGATGGAACTGCAATAACTGATGAGGAAATTCTTAGCAGTTTTAGCTTTCATTCTTTGCAATCACCTTGCCATTTGATTCCCTTTTTTTCCCAGGATTATTGGTGAATTGTTTATCTCATTTGCATGCTTCTGGTTGTGTACATTCATACTCTGACCCCTTTCTGTGTGAACATATAGGAAATCTTGTTCCCATAAATTTACATAGATTCTCATTATGTATACTAATTACTGTTTTCACAGATAAAGTGATTTTTACATGCTCTGAGAATGAAAATTTCACAATTGTCTTGTGTCTGTCTATACATAACTAAGGTCAGTATTTTTTTAGTCTTAAACTCAAGTGTCTGGGCTGTAACTTATTGATTGAATGCCTGAAACCATGTATTATTATATTAAATACCTTTTCTAATTTTAGGTGACAGTCGTGCCCTGTTGTGGGGTGGAACATTTATCTAAGTAACAAATCAATTGCTAGCTGCATTGAATGCACAAAAAAAAGAAAAAAAGGGAAAACAAAAAACTCAATTTTCTGAAAGTGGATTCTAAATTCTGAAACCAAACAAGGTTTCAATCTTGAGAATGAATGGTAGTAATATTTTTGAGGTGTCATTCACGAGTCTGTTAGTAAAAGTCATAAAATTGGTCAGTGAATGGTTTTTTCTTGTTAAAGTGAAGATGTTTCTATTTATAAGAACATTTCAAGATTGATTTAAGGGGGGAAAATTATATTTATATATATATATATAAAGAATTGTTAGTAAGATTATGATTTGTCTTATATTAAAAAAGAAGTTTGTCCCATCTAAAAAAATGATTTTTTTCTTTACAAGAACATTTCAAGACTGACCGAAAAAAATTGAAAAGAAGAAAAATGGCCAGAGAAAGTGTTCGGCCAGAGCCATTATGTGGGTATGGTTACCAGACACAATTTATATTTTTTCACGATCAATTGTCCATAATCAAATGGCTTTTCTAAAGGTTACATGACCAGAGTCCCAATATCTGATATTTAAGTTAAGGTATTAACTATTGTCTAGTGGGGCACTGCTATCACTGCTGGAAATTACAATTTTAGCGGCGTTTAAAAAACGCCGCTATAGATATTAAAACGCTGCTAATTTTTTTGTGACGTTTAGTACCAAACGCTGACAACGCGGCCGTCGCTATAGCTTTATGACGTTTGGAAAACGTCACTGTATTAGTATAAACGGCGTTTTTAAAAACGCCGCCGAATGTCCTGCCTAATGGCACTGTGACGTCACTACGGTTTTAGCGACGTTTTTAAAACGCCGTCATAGGTCTCTTAATTTTAAAAATTCTAACCCTTATAGTGGCATTTTAAAAACGCCGTCTTATCTTTTTTTTTTTTTTTGAAATTGTGCTAATTTTATGTGATTAAACTAAAAGAACACCTGTAATAAAACTAAATAGCACTAATATGAAATAATAACTCCCATTCAAACAGCAAATACAACATTAATTCATTTTCCCATTCAATTTAATATCCAATCACCATTACCCACAAAATAACATATCCAAAAATTGAATTTACAATTCTCAATCAAAAAATTACTATCTTATATACAAAGTCACAAAAATAACATTACCCTCTTCTCTCTCTCACCACTCCCCCATTTAACACAAAAAATAAGAAGTGAACCAAAACGCCCAACCCCCTAGTCAGATCAGAGGAAAAAAAAAAGAAAAAAGAGAAATAAAAATCCAAAAGATTTTAACACAAAAAATAAGAAGAAAGTGAACCAAAACACCCAACCCCCAGGCCCGGCCCTGGCCATAGGCCCACAAGGCCATGGCTTAGGGCCCCTCAAAATAGGCCTAAAATGGGGGCCCCCTCTTATTATAAGTTAGTATAATATGTTAGGTGTGTTTTGAGTCCAAAAAAAAATAAAAAAAAGGCCCAAACCAACTTAATTTTTTTGACCCACAAAATAGGCCCTATATGGGGCCCCCTCCTATTATAAATTAGTGTAATATGTTAGGTGTGTTTTGAGTCCAAAAAAAAAATAAAAAAAGCCCAAACCAACTTAATTTTTTTGACCCATTAAAAGGCCAATAGTTTAAGGCCCAGCCTTCCAATCTAAAAGCCCATTTTTTTTTTTTCTTCTAATTCCTAACCCTATCACCTCTTAATCCAACCTTCCCTTTGATAGCACATACCACACCAACAAGGAGAAGAATCTGTGCAGCTAAGCAGCGACCAGCAGCAAAGGTAATTTTTTTTTTTTCTATTCAATTAATTAAATATTTATCTTGTCTTTTGCACAATTAATTAATATTATAATATTGGTGTTTACATCATCAAGAAAAATTTATTTAAGTTTAACAGTTTACATCACATAATTTAAAATTTTTGTGTTTTGTTAAGTGGTGGTGCTCTTGTTTTGAATTTTGATTTAAAAAAATATTTTGATCTCAGCACAGCAAGCATAGGTAAATAATTTTTTTTCCCTATTCAATTAATTAAATATTTATCTTGTCTTTTGCACAATTAATTGCTATTATAATATTGGTATTTACATCATCAAGAAAAATTTATTTAAGTATAATAGTTCACATTACATAATTTAAAAGTTTTGTATTTTGTTAAGTGGTGGTGCTTTTGTTTTGAATTTTGATTTAAAAAAATATTTTGATCTCAACACAGTAATTTTTTGTCCTTTACCTTAAAATTTTTTTTTTCATTCAATAAAAAAAAATGTGAAGGGCCCCAGAAATTTAGTAGTTGATTATTGGCTTTGGGCCCCGAAAATCTCAGGACCGGGCCTGCCAACCCCCATTCATCCTTCACTGTCATTCTGAATTGCTCTCCATGCTGCTTCCCATGGCCTTCAATCCTCTTGGTCTCTACCAATCGTAAAACATAATAATAATAAAAACAAAGCCAATAAAAGATGTACAGTGAATAGATAACAAAAATAAATATGAGAAGTTCAAACTATTGAATGTTATTTTAAATAGTCACATTAGGTCAAATTAACCTTGGATATTTCAAACTAATCCCATGTCATACTCAACGTATTGTTTCTTTGAAAAAAGAAAAATAAGCTACAAAAAATTACTAAGAATATTAATGCCAAAGCACAAGGAGAAAAATAGCTACACACGCCACACCATCAGTAACAAAGGCAACTAAAACACACATTTACTATGGCATGTACATTCTTAATGCAAATACAAATCTAATGGCATGTACATTCTTAATGAGAACCAGGTCAAAAATTGCCTCATCATGTTAGACAACCACACGCCTCATTCATGTACATTCTTAATGAGCTTTAATACCATATTCAAGAAATTGACATAACAAATTACAAACACACAGAGAGTAGTTTCTTACGAGCCAAATTCCAATCGAAAGAACATATTTTAGCACAACCAAGCCTATGTGCAAGTTCTGTGTTGCAAGAATAACTACCTGGAACCCATGATCACAGGCAATGTCGATGACAGTTTTTCGCGTGATCCCTGGAAGAATAGTCCCACTGGTTGGTGGAGTCGAAATAAGATTTCCCTGTGAAGGTTGATATATACATGAGTCTACAGTTAAAACCAAATCAGTAGCTGTGACACCATTGTTTAATTTTCCAGACAACTTGAATCCAACCACACCAGGTAACACCATACTCATTGGCTGTCATATGTAATGTGACTAAATAATTCTTATTTAAGCATGTAATATGTATATACAAGAAATAAGCATATGTCATGGGGTGATGGGGTGATACCTCACCAGGCACTTCAATAGCATATGCCATAATATTGTTCTTTCTCGTCATTTTCTCAATAGTTCTCTCGTCTCTTTAATCATTCAACAAGTGATGAGAGATTTATTTTCTCTCAATTTCTTTTCTTCACTCAACAAAACCCCCAATCCAGCTGTTACTACATCATGTGCCAAAAATTCAAGTATTAATAATATATTTTCCATCAATCGCAACACCCGCGAAAACTAACATCTAAGCTCTAGCGATCCCCATTAAAAAATAATAATAATAATAGCATTTGAGAATTATGTCAAGAAGTTCTGCCCCTGCTTTTGAATCAAATACCTTAGCTTGATGGCTGTTATTCCAAGAAAAAAAGAAATTTGAATTCATCTAAACATATAATCAATGTGATTTCAAATAAATGATCATAAAATAGTAGATAAAACATTTAATCACCTCACGTGACATCTCAAAGGCCTCATAGGATTGTTAGTCAAGAGCGCAACTCACCGAGGTATTGGACAAACAACCGAACCCTTCCAATCAGGAACAGAAACAGAGCCTATAATCTCCTGATTAGGAGACATAAAGGCATTGCTATGCTGAAAATCACAATAATTCATCTTCAAATTCCGCATAAGAATGCCTGTTCATCGTATCAACACAACAGTTTCAGCCATCAAAACCATGGGTGGGTCTATGACCCAAAACCCAAAAATTCCTCCTTACAACAAGACAATCAATATCACACAATTAACAAAACCCACCAACTTTCCCCAAAAAAAAAAAAAAAACTGATTTGGAAGGGTATGTGCAATTCAAGTTAAAGTATTACAACAAGCTTGTATTGTGATGTTTTCAAACTATAGCCTACATGTTGATCAAATGGTAGACTCATGTTATATTGTACACACAACAGCAGATTTCTGGGAGGAATTTGTGCAAATTAAAGTGAACAAATTTAAGCTTCTAGAATTGTCATTTCAATAGAACCATTTGGCCCAACTAGAATTGTCATTTCAATGCTATAACACAGGTCCTCATAGGCAAACTAATTGCAAAAAAGAAGCAACAATTCTCACCAGTGATCAGCTACTCCAGGAAATGCACAAGCAAGATACCTAAGAATTGCATGACTGCAAAGCATATCAAATGCATAAGATAGTCAATATAAGCTTAAAAACAGAATGTATAATTTAGAACGTTAAAAGAACAAAAAGATTGAAGAGCATCATCCCAAAAATTTGTAGATGCAGCAGTGACCAACAGTCTCTACAATTCATATATGAAAAAGAATACTAACGCTATGGGAATGTGCATAACAGTGTGTTTAATACCTAGAGTCCAAGTACTACAAAAACTATGCAAAGAACACTTGAACTAACCAGAAGCCATGGAGGAATAAGCAAACTAAACTTTGCATTTTGAACCAATTCATACCATACATTCTGCACATATACAGGGACAGAAAAATTATTATTTCTGCATAAGATTTTGGAATTATAAAAAATATCAATTGGTCAAACCAGACCACAAAGTCCCAAGCATTACCCGTTTCAGTGCTTCTAGAATCAAATTTCTCAATTCCCCAGAGCAGTCCAATCAGGCCACCCTACATGAGGTGTAAGGGCAATTTCACGTATAAGAGGAATCCACAGCTCTATATTAAACAGATTAGAGCAAGTGTAAGATATTGGCATCTCAAAGCTTAAAGCTAACAGAAAGACAATCACCTGAATAAGGTCAGCCATTTCAGCACCCATGTTGTCATATCTTTGTGCAATAGACATGACCAGACGGACATTACTCATTGCTAGCTTTTCTCTTGCCAAAGCGCACTCTATGAGTTTCAATTGTAACTCAGCACAAGAAATCTTCAGGGAAGTTGCAAGTTGCTCCTCAGAAGGCTCATGTCCTAAACTTTCCTTCAGTCTGAAATCTCCATTCAGCACAAATCATGCAAACAATAAGAAAATAAATTTTTTTTTTTTCTGACAGAAATCAATATATCTATTTGACAGTGTCACTTCAAAAGTATGGACCAAATAATAAAAATGAATATATTTTAGGAAGCAAAGTAAAAAATGACTCATAGCTAACCAAGAAGAAAAATGACTCAGAATCATTTCCTTCTATCCGAAATCCGTTTCTCTGTTGGCGTGGTCATAATAAATTTCTTTGGCTCCATTTGATGCTGTGGTACATTTACATTAGAAGATTTTTTGCAGTCCTTAAGAATGCTTTACAGTGTTTTGGCTTTATTTTTAAAAGTCTTTTAGAGGTGATTCACCAAAACAGCACTAATCAGTTAAGTAACAACTAAATGGAAATGTTTGAGAGAGGGGAAGATCTAAACTAACATGAGACGTGATATTAACGAAAGATATAAATTTATTTAATTTAATTAAGCATATAACCCTTAACAGAGCTGCATGGCGAAAAAGGTTCATGTAGCCGACCCAATTGATTGGGATACAAGACTTTGTTTGGTTTGGTTAGCAATTCAGTTGCTTTGGCAAAAAAAGAGGAAATGAAATCTTTTATCAACGTGCAGAAACAAAAAAGTACCAAAGATTTTTGCAACAATCTCTTCTTTACAAATTCTTAATTGAAGCATTTTATTAGAAGCCACACACCGCCAAAAGGAGCTTTAACTAATGATATGCAAATGATACAATACAAAGGAAATGAGTTATATCCGCAGTCAAATAGCTTGTAACTCTTATACTACAAGGACAGCAAGACAAAAACCAAATAACTACAGCAAGGGAAGACCTAAAGATTAACTGGGAGGACCAGATTTACATGAAAAATGTGTCATCTTTCACAAAAAAAATGGATGAAGAAGTAAATAAGAATGAAACGGAATTTCTTGCATTTTTCTTCCTTCTTTTTCTTTTTTTTTTGAAAAGTGACGAAGAATTTTATTAAGCAAAAGCTAGAAAAGGAGACAGGACAAGGAGTCCTCGGACAATGTAAAAGATCAAAACAAAAGCCACAACTAAACAAGAGCTGGTCAGGGAAAAAAAGTGAACTAAACAAAAGCCACAACTAAACAAGAATTTCTAGCATTTCATTTATGCTAGAGGAGCAAAACTACGTATCTATTGGCTCCGTTTTACTGCAGCAAACGTCTTATAAAGGGAAAAAAGTGACATCCATGGTCACGGCCCGGAAAGTAACAAAAGAATCCATAAGTTTATGTGCCCATGAGCAAGGAATCAAGAAAAACTTATGTCGAGTAACGATGACATAAGCATAAGTTCAAAAATCGATAGGTCCTTAATTTAGGTGAATCAAGAAAAACTTAAAGTGTCAAGTACGGATGACATAAGCGGGAATAACTGACTTACAAGGCATCAGACCAAAGTACAGACGATATATGGAAGTTGTTCTGTCCCTTTTAATAAAGCACTGAATAGGAGAATCCCTCGGCCCAGGCTACATAGAAATAAGAAGCAAAATAGCTCAGTTAGAACAATATAATCATAACAATGAAATAAGAATAATAACAAACATATGAACAAAAGTCACCTGTTTCAATGAAATGGGAAAGGTCAGTCTCCCCACATTCCTCTGGAGTCTTGACAATCTCCTTTGTAATATCCCTCCATGATTTACAAACTGATGCACAAAAGACAACATCGGTCCTTGCAGGCCAGGTTGTTTCGCTCTCTTCAACCCTCTGAATTATATCCAAAAGCAATTCCGGAGGCAAGTTAGCCCACTTTCCTTGTTCAACTGGCTCAGAAGGGGCTACATCAGGGGCAATATGTGATCGGGTTCGGTTACACCAGTGCTTGCCTTCCACCCTTCGTTTTGATATACTCCCCATTCCATCTTTCATCTCCCTCAGCTCACGTACAATGCTTTTGAAGGATATCTCACCTGAACATACCAATCAATCCTTTCCTTCAATTGTCCAGCTTCAACCACATCAAAAAAGAAAAGACCAAAAAAAAAAAAAAAAAGTTTTCCCTTTTCATTACCTGCCTTTTGTTATGTATTGTAATTATCTTGATTTCAAGGAATAAAAAAAAAAAATCATAAAAATGTTTCAAAGAAATCGAGCTGCAAATGAAAACTACTTGAAGAAAATTGAAGCAAATTCACAAAATTGAACAAAGCAAATATTGTAGCATTACCACAAAAACAAAAAAAAGAAGCAGCTATAACATTTCTGTGTGCAAACTTTCACAGTCATGTGTAACTTCTATGGTCTATTTATCGATCCATTTCTAACTTATCTAACGAATTGTTCTAGCAATTCAACAAAAATGCACACAACAAAGGTGAGAGATAAATCAATTGCAGCCTCAAAAATCCAACAGAATCAGCACAAATTACAGCAAACAAAAAATTTAATTAAAAAAAAAAAAGAACATTAAGCACCAAAAACAAAAACAAAAAGAAATCAGATCCAGAGAATACCAAAAAAAAAAAAAAAAAGAACAATCAAGCATTAATTACAGAGGAGAGAAGAAAATCACGAATTAACAGAACTCTGACCAGATCGGTGAGAGAGAAGTAGAGAATTCGGCGATTGAGACTCTGGAATGTTCGGATCGGAGATAATGAGAAGACAGCATACACAAACATACACAAACATATACAGAAGTTGATGAAAAGAGGTTTTTACTGAAAACGGAAGGATTTGAAGGAGCTTACCAACATATCTGATTCGAAACCCCCATATTTGGATCAGGTGTTCTTTGAAACCTTCAGATCTGGCTTTAATTAGTTCGAAATCCTTCAGATCTCGTCTCTTGTTCTTTTCTTCAACGAGCACCACCACCGCCATCCTCTTCCACCACTGTAGCTGTCGATCTGAGGCGATAATGAGAAGACAGCAGCGGCGGTGAGTGTGGACGAGATCGGCAGAGGAGAGAGAGAGAGAGATGAGTCTGGTGACAGAGAAGACTGAAAATGAGCGAGAGAGAAAAAAAAATGAAATCGAAATCAAAATCACTGAGCTTGATGCAGATCGACTTGATGCAGATAGGTTTACCTCTCAGTAAATGAAATCGATTCTAAAGCTTGATGTAGATAGGTTTACCTCTCAGTGATTTCTATGTAAATGGAATAGGTAAACAAATTAAATCACCGAGATGATTCCAATCGATTCCTATTCTGAAATCACTCTGAGATTTAAGGGATCACCGAGCTGAAGCGAGAGAGTGAGCGAGAGATTTGAGGCATCTTCTTTATGAGACTGAAGAGTAAAGAATGAGAGTCTCAAGCGGGTGCGAGAGATTATAACACATTCGGAGGCGTTTTCTATCAGCTAAACGGTGCCGTTTTGATTAGCACAAAAGGCGACGTTTATAAACGCCGTTAAATATTAAAAAAGACGATGTTTAAGAAAACGTCATTATATAAATGCCGTTAAAACAAACATTTCTTGTAGTGTGTGGTGGTGAGCCATTGTTTGATTGCCTTTCTGTTTTCTTTGCCATTTGGTTTTAATCAAGTGGATACTGAGAAGTTGGTTTGATGACTCTCTTTTGTGGGTAATTTGAAGGCAATGAGAGAATTGCGAGCATTAAAAGGACTGGTGAAGTTACAGGCACTGGTTAGAGGTCACATTGTGAGGAAGCGAACTGTGGATGTGGTACAGTGCCTGCAGGCTTGGTTGCGAGCCCAAGCACGTGCTTGTGCTGGGCGGGCTCAAATTTTTGAATCCCCACATTCAAGCAATAAGTCCTCCCAATTCCAAGCAAGTTTCAATCTTCCCTCCAATCATTTAAATTTGTCCTTTTGATACGCAACATTCTGTTTAAAAGAAAAGCACACCGTAAACAGAATGCTGCATATCAAAAGGACAAATTTAAATAATTGGAGGGAAGATTGAAACTTGCTTGGAATTGAGAGGACTTATTGCTTGAATGTGGGGATTTAGAAATTTGAGCCCGCCTAGCACAAGCACGTGCTTGGGCTCGCAACCAAGCCTGCAGGCGCTGTACCACATCCACAGTTCGCTTCCTCACAATGTGACCTCTAACCAGTGCCTGTAGCTTCACCAGTCCTTTTAATGCTCGCAATGCTCTACTTGCCTTCAAATTACCCACAAAAGAGAGTCATCAAACCAACTTCTTAGTATCCACTTGATTAAAATCAGATGGCAAAGAAAACAGAAAGGCAATCAAACAATGGCTCACCACCATAGCAGTGCCCCACTGGACAATAGTTAATACCTTAACTTAAAAATCAGATATTGGGACTCTGGTCATGTAACCTTTAGAAAAGCAGTTGATTATGGACAATTGATCTGGAAAAAATATAAATTGTGGCTGGTAACCATACCCACATAATGGCTTTGGCCAAACACTTTCTTTGGCCATTTTTCTTCTTTTCAATTTTTTTCAGTCAGTGTTGAAATGTTCTTGTACAGAAAAAAAATCATTTTTTTAGATGGGACAAACTTCTTTTTTAATATAAGACAAATCATAATCTTACTAACAATTCTTTATATATATATATATGAATATAATTTTCCCCCCTTAAATCAATCTTGAAATGTTCTTATAAATAGAAACATCTTCACTTTAACAAGAAAAAACCATTCACTGACCAATCTTATGACTTTTACTAACAGACTCGTGAATGACACCTTAAAAATATTACTACCATTCATTCTCAAGATCGAAACCTTGTTTGGTTTCAAAATTTAGAATCCACTTTCAGAAAATTGAATTTAGAATTGTAACGACCCTCGTTACCGATTACCGAATTATATACTGATTATCGCTAAATTGGATTAATAACGATTGATCATTGAATTAATTGAAGTACTGAATAGACCGATTGAAATTGGAATTGAAATTGAATAAGTTTAATTATTGAATTGCACATTGCATCTGATTGATTGCCTGTTTGAATTTGTGTGTTTAAATTGCTAATTGAAGGCCTTATCGGCGGCCGAATTAGGAATCGTTTAGTGTTTTGTAATCAGCATGATTTATGTGATTTAATGATATAATTATCTGAAAATTGATTAGGAATGATTAAATTAGATTAAAACAAGTTAATTAACGAGTTCAACTTATTTACCAAAATACCATTGAGTGGGCCTTTGTTGATTTTATTATTAGAGAGTCTTATTACACTTAGCAAACATCCTCATCAGCCCTCATCTTTGCATTTAGCCGACCAAACTAGAGTGAGAGGGAGTTTAGAGAGAAATTGAACTCACATTGATGAATTTGTTGGAGAATTGCTTGGAGATTGAAGATTGATGTCAAATTGTGCTTCTAGTGTTGAATACAAGACTTAGGTAAGGAGTTAGAGCCTCTCAATGTTTAATTTATGTTGCTCTTTCATCATTCATGACAAATTGTTGGGTAGAGCCATGTTGTAGTTCATCCATGGTGAAATATGCTTGAATTGTTGCATGCATGTTTAAATTAATGCATTTTGAGGTTGAATTCATGTTGAAATGTACATGCATGCTCATGTTCATGTATTAGTCCATGTTTTCAAGTTGTTTTCAAAGATTGGAGCTCAATAGAGCAAGGTTTAAAGCTTGTAAATGGTTTGAAACCCATGCATTGCATGTTTACAAAGTGTTCTTGAGTTGTTCTTGAAAAATGGTTTTTTTGACTCACCTTTGGGGCTTGAATTCTCAAATTGGCTTTTGAAACTTGTTATATATTGAGTTGGGATGTATTCCCCAGAATTTGGGCCCAAGAGGTTGAGTTTTGGATGGTTGAATACTTGGTTCGAACTTGGGAGACAAATCTGGAAATTCCAGATTTGGCTTCCTCGCTCGAGCGAAGGATTCCTCGCTCGAGCGAGCCCTTTGTTTTTGCAATCTCGCTCGAGCGAGCATCGAGCGACCATCGCGCGTAAAAATTGAGCAACCAGTACTTTCACTGTTCATGCAGATCGCTCGAGCGAAGGATTTCTCGCTCGAGCGAAGCCTTTGATTTTGGAAGCTCGCTCGAGCGAAGGAAGGCTCGCTCGAGCGAGGTGCCTATTTTCAGCAACTTTTGAAAAATGCCTTCCAAGTGTAATTTTGCATCCTCATCTCATCCTAGGCATTCTTAGGCCTAGTTTAAGGCATCTTATTGAGGATTTAGACATAGAACCACACCGAGGAAATTTAGGGATTTAATTATCATCCTTCCAACTGTAAACTTAGTGTGTGTTCTATTCTGTTAATTGTTTAGGGTTGGCTCTCGGGGACACGCTCTAGCTGCTAATAGCCCAATCTCTGTGAGTAACAGACTGTGTAAAGATATGTTCAAAATGGTTATCTTTTGAATACTGAACTGAAATGTTTATTGAACTGATATTGTTTATTGAATGAATGTATGTCCTGTATTTCGAATTGTATTGTGGCATCCTTAGCACCC
Source organism: Camellia granthamiana (assembly GCA_036172215.1). Lineage (NCBI taxonomy): Eukaryota > Viridiplantae > Streptophyta > Magnoliopsida > Ericales > Theaceae > Camellia > Camellia granthamiana. Next base: position 53,154,307 of record CM069916.1, on the reverse strand, counting down.
ATTGTTATTGATTGATACAGAGCTCTGTCGGTTTCCTCGTGGAACCATATTGTTATTGATTGATGGCCATCACTATTGTTGGGTCTGTTAAGGCCCGGTCCTTTTGGACCTATTGTTTATAGGCTAATGGATGTACCACATATGACTGATTGATTGAAATGCTGATTGATCGAAATACTGATTGATTTAAAATATTGAAAGATTGAAATACTGTTTAATGAATTGATTTCATTACTGTAAGGACATTCATTCATAACCTCTTTACACATTGTGTTATTCACTGGGCTTTAGCTCACTGTTTATATATATATGTAGGTTCTCAGCAGCCAGACCGGAGCTAGGAGCGTGGGATTGGTCCCCAGTTTTGACAAGCCAGCCTATGTGCCTCACTGCGAGGTTCCGTGTTGCCATGCTATGGCTTTGGGGTCTTTTGTACTTCCCCTGTCTGTCTCACTGTTTTGTACTGTTGTGGGACCATTGTATAGACTGTTACTGTTTACTGTACTGTCCAAGGGGTTAAGTCCCTGCTTTTACCGACTGTTATGGATGTACATATATAAGTATGCCGTATTGTACTGTACTGTTTTATGTACATGTGAATGAAAAACTTTTTGGCATACAGATTGTCACAGCTCATTGGACACTATTCATTTATTGTTTTGGCTTCCGCCAGGCCCTGAACTCTGTTATATTGTATGATTGTTAAGCAGGCCTTTGGTAATCACGGATTACTGGCCAGTTACGGTGCTAAACCCATAGGGCCGGGTTTGGGTCGTGACAAGAATAAACTTTTAACCGATTTCTCAAAACAACATAACATATATATCCCTAAAAAGGTACACTTATAGAAGCATTTTACTTAATCCTTCATCAATTTTGATAAAAATTCAAAAAAAAAGAAAAAAGAGAAAATGTAATTCAAATATGAATGAATACTTTTTCTATTTTTCTTTCTAAATCACTATTTAAATCTATTTGTTCAAAGATTTGAAAAGGAATAAAGAAAATATAAATAAAATATAATGATACTTAATTCATATTTTACCTTCATTTCGTAATCATTTTTCAAATTCATGAACTAGCGTAACAGAATAGCAGAAAATACAAAACAAACTAGGTGGCCTCGGAAGTGCGCCTGTATCGCAATCACTGCCCATTCGCTAACGTAAGCCGTGGATGTAGCGGTAGTGGCATTGGACCTCCCGCTGTTCGTTATCTTCTCCGCCGCCGCGATGGCGTGCTTGCTCGGATCAACGGCGTCGTCGGTGGTGGTGTTTTTTGTAGGTGTGCGGCCCCTTTCTCTATGTGATTTGACAAAGCTCCATCTTCTCTTCGGAGGCTTCGCCGCCGATTGCGACGGCGAGTGGTCCTTTTTCAGGCCGAAGAGGCCCCGAAACCACTTTGCTGCTTTGCCCATCAATCAATGGTGCCAGAGAAAACGTAGTGGTGAAGTGAGACTTGAGAGAGATGAATATATATATCAACAATAGTGACCCTTTCTCCATATATAAATAGTGTATCCACTTTGGAGGTTGTCGAATCTCCCAAAAAAGGAAGTATTACTTATTGAATAATGATTTGTCCCCCGAAATTCTTCCCCTCTAATCCCCCTAATGGCCAAAACGGTGTCGTTTTGGCCATTTTTTTTTTCTTCTTCTTCTTCCATTTCAGCTCTGAAACGCAGAGGAAGGGGAGAGGGAGAGAAAGAGAAGAGAGGGGAAGAGGAGGAGTCGCAGCCCCGCCGCAGCTCCTCGCAGTCCGGCCGCAGCTCGTCGCAGCAGTAGCAGCTCACCTCCGACCGCAGCTCGTCGCAGCAGCAGCAGCTCCAGTCCGGCCCCCTCCAGTCCAGTCCGGCCCCCTCCAGTTAGCCCCCTCCAGTCCTCCTTCTCCTCCTCCTCCTCCTTCTCCTCCTTCTTCTTTCCTCCTCCTCCTCCCTTCTCTTCTTCTTCTCTGCTTTAGAAAACAAAGAAAAAACAAATTAGGGGGATTCGGGGGAGGCTCTTTCGAGCTCCCTAGCATCACATGCTAGGGAGCCCTAATTTTTGGCCCCCTAATCCCCCTAAAATTCAGACCAAGGCAAAAAAAAAAAAAAATTGTCCAAAACGACGTCGTTTTGGGCATTAGGGGGATTAGGGGGGGCTTTTTTAGGGGGACAAATCATTTTCCTATATATATATATGTCCTGTTTAGGTGTTTGGGCTAAAATAATTATATAAGATAAAATAAGTTATTTTAATTAAATATAATAAAATATTATATTTAACTCATAATTATTGTTTTTACAAAAATTTAAAAATCTATTTCAAATAAAATTTTTTAATTTCAAAATAAAATAATTAAAAAATTAAAAAGTCAACCCACTTCGAAATCAACCCATAAAAATAGGTGTATACAAATATAGGAAGATTTACGGTTGAGATTTTTGAGAATCAAATACGTACAACTCTCTAATTGAACTTTATTCTTATTTCAATTATTTAAATAACAATATACTAATAAATTTAAAATTTATACATATAAAAAACAAATGTTTAATAAATATTTCACGTCACCATACCATATCATATATATAGCCTTTGTTCGACATGGATCTAAAATAAGGTTAAGAATTAAAATAGTCATAAAAAGATAAAATAAATTAAAAAATTAATAAGATAAAATATTACATCTAAATTATAATTATTTTACTTTTTTTTCTCATAAAAGTCACAAAAATAAAAAAAAATCCAACCCAAACAAGATTTTTAACACTAGGCTAAAATAGTCAAAAAGTTAAAATATAAAAAATCCAACCCACTTCTCAAACGAAGCCATATCATATATAGATATATAAAAGTAGTTTTTTTTATTTTTCTATTTCACTACTAAAATTTCAGCTTTTGGCGATGGCAAAATGCCGTCGCTAATACTCCTAATGCCGTCGCAAAAAACTTTTTGCGACGGCAAATGACTTTTTGCGACGGCAAGAGGGGGGTTGCAACTAGGGGCATTGCAAAAAAGTTTTTGCGACGACACTAATGTTTTGCGATGGCATTTTTGCCTTTTGCGACGGCACTTTGCAGTCGCTAATAATGTTTGAAATTTCTTGACTTTTTGCGACGGCACTATTTTACCGTCGCTAAAAATGTTATTTGAGATGGCAAAAAATGCCATCGCTAATAGTTTTTTTTTTTTGCAACGGCAAGAACACTGTTTTTGCGACGGTGTGGTGCCGTCGCAAAAAGTATTAAAAATATGAAAATTTCTATTTTTTGTGACAGTGTACTGCTGTCCCAAAAAGTATTAAAAAAATAATAAAATTTCTATTTTAAATAATAAAATTTCTATTTTTTGCGACAGTTTAGTGCCGTCGCAAAAAGTAAAACCTGTAACAAAATCAATAAAAATATTAAAATTTTATGTTTTTTGCGACGGTGTAGTGCCGTCACAAAAAAGAAAAAACATCCTGCGATAAAATTATTAAAAATATTAAAATTTCTCTATAATAATTGCATAATAATATATCTTGTACAAAAATAACAATTTCTCCATAATAAAATATTTTTCCATTCATAATTACACATCAACAAAATTTTCCCACTACATAATGTTCCATAATACATATATAATGTTTAAATACATGATTTTGTTCATAATTCAAAATAACATAAACCAAAATTAAATGTTTTTCTCATCATTCTTCGTAGATAACAAAAACAAAAGTTAGCCACATTCTCCACAGGCATGCATTCCACAAGAAGCACACTCCTACATAGGAAATATCTGAAAAATAAAAATAAAAATTGTTAGAACTTTTTGTTGTCAAATTCCATGGATCAAAACCAAGGTTGTAACAAGAGTTCTTTAAGAAGTTGGTTTCCTTCAAAAACAGGTTACTTGGGAGTTCTGAAAGAAGTTGGTTTTCTACAAGAAGTTGATTACAAGAAGTTGGAACTCTGAAGAAGTTGGAACTCTGCAAGAAGTTGGTTTTCTGCAAGAAGTTGGTTTTCTTTTCCAACTAGGATTGCTTTGATTTTCTATAAATAGTTGGGTTTCTCCCAAATCTAGGCTATTCATTGATTCATTCATTGAATCCTCCAGATCTTTCTTTTTGGTTCTTAAAGGTTTATATCTGGGGATATTTTATTTTTCTTTGATGTCTTATTGAGTATTCAACTCATGATCTGAAAAGGCTACATCAAAGGTTTTGTTTGTTACACAAAAGAGAGAGTTGTTCTTCAGTTGTGGATTCTGAAGAATTCGAGCCTGAAGCTTCAGTTGTGAATTCTGGAGTGGCTCATCAAAGTTGTTCTTCAGTTGTGGATTCTGAAGAATTCGGTTTGAAGCTTCGGTGGTGGAATCCGGAGTGGCTCATCAGAAAGACAATTCCGTGGTGAAGATGGGGTTGGAAGAGGCACATAGAGGTTGGTTCAATTAGGCGTTGTGGATTCGCTAGATAATTGAGAGTGATACCTGTGTAATTCCTTTATATCTTCTTAGTGGATTGTTCTGGTGGCTGTGACCCGTGGTTTTTTTATCACAATTGGAAGGTGTCCAATTGTGGTTTTTCCACGTAAAATCTTTGTGTCTCTTTCTTTTGATTGTTTGTTTGGGATTTTTATATTCTGCTTAAAATTGATACATAATCACAAATCAACATCTAGGAGGTTTCTAGATTTTTCAATTGGTATCAGAGCGGGTCGTTCTTTTTTTTTTTTAAAAAAAAACTTCTTTATTTATTTTTAGAACGAGATCTTGTTTGATTTGTGTGCATGTTTTTTTTTTTACTTTATTGTTGAAAAAAAAAAAATCAAAAAGATTTTCTTAGTATGGTTTTGCAAGTTTGAATTTTTTGAGATGTCCTTGATGCATATTGGAATTGATGAGAATAAACATTACATGTTAATATGTGTGTGCTTTCTATGGTCATTACTCATTATGAAGTGTGTGTTCTTTGATTAGTATGTCTCATTCTGTACACACTTTTGGATTAGCAAATTTTGGAGTCTTCCGCTTTAGTGATTATTTTTCTCTATGGACTTCTGGCATTGTATCTTTTGCTTTTCTAGAGGAATTGACCTATACTAGCATATCATGGGTGATGTTGAGTCTCTTAACCACCTTCCATCTTTTTGCATCTCCATGGCTTTCCCCTCTATTTTTTGTAGTCCAGCCATGAGGAAAAGGCTACCTCAGAGTCACCAACCAGGCCATCCTTATTATATCCATGCTTCTCTGGTTCGGTTTCCATACTTTTGAGCGTGTCAGCCGCCGATGAGTGTGCAAAAGAAAAGAAAAGGAAAAAAAAAAATGTGCAAAGAAAGAAAAGAAAGAAAAAAAAAATGTGCAAAAGAAAGAAAAGAGAAAAAAAAAAAAGAAGTGAAAAAAGAAAAGAAAAGGATTCATTGATTGAGGGGGAGCCTCCGCCTTTACTCACCAAATACCCCTTGATTCCTAGTGGTTTGACTTTCCTTAGTTATGCTTAGATTCTCGTTGGAGGTCCAGCTTTCATATCACTACTAGGATTTGAATCTTGTGTTTGTCGAACTCCAAGAGTCACACACACACTTTTATCATGAGATCTATGCTTTTCACATAATGCATCATTTTTTTTCATGAGGAATCTTCTATAAATTGTGCACATTGTGTTTTCAAGTAATTGTGCTTCTTGGATAATCTTGTGTGTTTCAAGGTACAAATCTGAAATTTCTTGCTTGCTCCACCATATTATTTTTGTCATTTTTTTTTTCTTGTTCATTGTTTTTAGTGAGGGGGAGTTTAGCTTATCATTGTAAGAGTTTGTTAGCATGAACACTTTGTTTTGTTTGGTATGGGAGATTGGCATTAGTTGTTTTGCATGTTGCTATGACTGTTTGTTCATTATTTACATCATCATATCATTGCTTGTGTGATTTATAATCTTGCTTTAGTTATTTGAGATTTCTTTGTCAATTCATAACAAACAGGAGGAGAAATTTATTTTTATTTCATGTTTTTTTGCCATGTATCGAGTTCAGGTTTTCATGCTACATGTTCTTAAAATCTCCAAAGTTGCATCTTCATGTTATTCATGTTTTCCATCTCATGCTTCAAGATAATCTTGTACTATGTTTATTGTTTTTTCATATACTCTTGTGGGACTAATAGTTGTTTTGGAGATTGTGCCACTAATAGTTGTTTTGCAGATCATGACCTTGAAAAATAAGTTTGGAAAGAGATTTGGTTATAAGTGCTGGTTCCTAGTTGGTGATGTTGTTCTTGTTTTGATTGGAAATTTGTTTTAGTGATTTTGTTAGGAAATTTGTTTTAGATTGGTTTTATCCAGGATTTGACAAAGGGGGAGATTGTTAGAACTTTTTGTTGTCAAATTCCATGGATCAAAACCAAGGTTGTAACAAGAGTTCTTTAAGAAGTTGGTTTCCTTCAAAAACAGGTTACTTGGGAGTTCTGAAAGAAGTTGGTTTTCTACAAGAAGTTGATTACAAGAAGTTGGAACTCTGAAGAAGTTGGAACTCTGCAAGAAGTTGGTTTTCTGCAAGAAGTTGGTTTTCTTTTCCAACTAGGATTGCTTTGATTTTCTATAAATAGTTGGGTTTCTCCCAAATCTAGGCTATTCATTGATTCATTCATTGAATCCTCCAGATCTTTTTTTTTGGTTCTTAAAGGTTTATATCTGGGGATATTTTATTTTTCTTTGATGTCTTATTGAGTATTCAACTCATGATCTGAAAAGGCTACATCAAAGGTTTTGTTTGTTACACAAAAGAGAGAGTTGTTCTTCAGTTGTGGATTCTGAAGAATTCGAGCCTGAAGCTTCAGTTGTGAATTCTGGAGTGGCTCATCAAAGTTGTTCTTCAGTTGTGGATTCTGAAGAATTCGGTTTGAAGCTTCGGTGGTGGAATCCGGAGTGGCTCATCAGAAAGACAATTCCGTGGTGAAGATGGGGTTGGAAGAGGCACATAGAGGTTGGTTCAATTAGGCGTTGTGGATTCGCTAGATAATTGAGAGTGATACCTGTGTAATTCCTTTATATCTTCTTAGTGGATTGTTCTGGTGGCTGTGACCCGTGGTTTTTTTATCACAATTGGAAGGTGTCCAATTGTGGTTTTTCTACGTAAAATCTTTGTGTCTCTTTCTTTTGATTGTTTGTTTGGGATTTTTATATTCTGCTTAAAATTGATACATAATCACAAATCAACATCTAGGAGGTTTCTAGATTTTTCAAAAATAATTAATGATAATATAATTATGTGTTAATGTTAATTACAAAAAAACATAAAAATTTAACTACTGTAGCATCAAATACAATATTTTTTTTGTTAGACATCAAATCCCACATGGATAATCAAACATCTCAATCAAATACAAAAATAAAAATTTAACTACTATAGCATCAAATACAAAAAAAACATAAAAATTATATCTGAAATCTGGCTCTAACTCCCAACAACATCAAATACATCATTTTTTTTGTTAGTCATCAAATCCCACATGGATAATTAAACATCTCAATCAACAATGAGAACAGATGCATTTATGAGAAAATTAAGCAATGGAAATAAGTTATGACACCTTCAAAGAAATGTCAGCCTTCTAGTATCTATACAAAAGTTCATCATCCTTCAATTAATTGGCATATACGCATATATTATGTTTGTACATATAAAGGTGTAGATATATCCTAGACTGAGCTATATGCTACACAACAAAATGTAAACCTCTAGACCTATATACAATAGGTATTTTCTTCATGGAGTTCCATAACTATGTTAATTTGTGGTTAAGCAAGCTCCAAATGCTCTTTTGGAAGAATCAAATTTTTATACACTACTCAAAACGGACTTCTTAAAAACATAGTTCTTTCTAATGTTGTAACTACAACCCTTTATTCATCAAATAGAGGTTAATATACAACCTTTAAATAAGATGACAATTAAAAAAAATGAAATAAAAGACCTAGGAACAAGCAAGGAAGATTTTTAACCCCTAACAACACGTTTGATGGGATCAATTTGTAATGTCTCTAATGAACGCAATGATAATTTTAAATTTAAATGGCCTTAAACATCAATCAGTGAGTCCAGATCAAGTTTAAACAAAAATTTAAATTGAAGAAACAAAACCACTTACAAAATTCAGAAGGCTATATCACATTTTTTTAGATAATAGCAGCGAAAAAAAAAGGAAATACCATGGAAACAGATATCTCTCCACCAAACATCTCATCCAAGGACACCGCAAAGACGATCCGCGGTTTTAAAAACCTTTCCCATTAGAATATATTTTCCATTCAATTGCAATCAACACATCCTGATTCAGCACATTAAGAAATTTCCTTATTGTCGTCAAATAGATTACTAAATGACATGGGGACAATAGTAATACATACCAGGTATAGTGGTGTGTAAGACATGCTCTTTTGACACAAATTCCAAAAAGAAAAACAACAAAAAAAATTCGACACATAATTTCCTCTTCAAGTTATCACAAATGTTAGTAGTGGCAAATCAAAGATGTTGAAACTTGGGGTTGTCAATGGTCAATACATAGAAAAAGCAAACATAATGTTTCTAAATGTTTGAATGAACATATGATATCTCATAAAATAAAAATAAAAATACTGTAGAAGTGAGTAGTATTCATAACTACACAAAATTATGGAGAACAAAATCTTCTACAAGATAAAAATTGGATCGGTTGGCAAATTTAACAACAGTTAAGAGTTTGTTAATTCCAAATTCACATACCCAATTGGAATTAATGGCCTGGGTTAGATTGACATGCCTTTAAGAGACTTGAAGTGACCAAAGTATGACAGATCCATCCAATAACATTGGCAGGGAACTGTAACAACATGTATTCCAAGTAATTATCTGAAACTGACCCTGTATCAGATTTGAAAAAGGATTGAGAAAAATGAATCACCTGAAAATAAACAAAACAATCACAAAAGTCACAACATAGCAAACAAAATGACCTCAACAATCAAATCCTCTGACCAGACTTGGGTCCTACTTCCTATATACCCTTTGATAGCATAGTTTTTTTTTAAATTTTTTTTATTATATGTTGGATCATAACTCTGAATAGACATTTGAGTATCGAGCTTAAAAACTTCTGTATATGTTGTCCTTGTGCCATAAATTACAAATTAATCCACTTCACTGAAAAAACAAGAACAATAAAGTTATATTTTTGTCACCTGGGAGATAAAATCTTTGATAGCATCTGGAAGCCAAGACAGTTGCACATTGGAAAATTTTGAACCTTGTAACCCTTTGGTTTTGATTTTTTCGAACCCATGTTCATTAAGAAAAGTTCTTACTTGCAAGTCATTGTCTATGACATACCTGTCTCACAGTCAGCACAAATCAAAAGAAACAACTCCAAAAAAATAATAATAATAAATATTTTTTTTTAAAAAAACACAGGAGTATGGATAGCATTTCATGGAAGCTGAAATGATTAGAAACTTCAGTGAAGTACCATATGGATAGCATTTCACAAGTATCTATCTTTGCTTTCAATGTGAAATATAAATTTGACTTTTCTAAGACAGAATGAGCAACAAAGGAAGAGAAAAATACAAACTACCTCTTTGAGGTGCCATTCCCATGTCTTTCCACTAATATCAAATTTGGTTCAACCTGCCCTCTACAAATAGAAATGATTATATGAGAATAATTAATTAAAATAAAAGGGGATAATAGGAAATGCAAAATAAAATGTTGAGCTTTATGGAGTTTCCTTTGCTTTAATTAGAGTCATGTGAATATAAAAATTTGGAGTTCGTGCATGTAAATTATGGTTGCTTGTGTTAAAGAACCTCAGGGTTAATATTTGACTGAAATTACTGTGTAAAAAATTTATGACACTTGCTACACTACCAAACAAATAGTGAGAAACAAAAGGGGGAAAAGAAATGGGGGAATTAAAGAGCGGGAAAATGAAATTTTTTTGGTTAAAATAAATTTATTTTTTTGTAGTGAATGATTTTTTTTTTATTTTCCATTTTTTTTAATTACTAAGGTTGAAAATTTATTTGTTTCATTTTTATTTTAATCAAGAGGGGAGGTAGGTTATTTTATAGCCTCTAATTATTCCAAGAACCTCTAAACAATTTGTGTTATTTAGATCATGAAATTATGTTGTTTTCAAGAGAAATATCAAGAGGCATCATTTAACATCAACAATGGACAAAAATGAACAAGTATAGAAGACCAACCTGGGATATGGATTTCCCTTCACAACTTTCTGCCCATATATTCTCCAGTGAAAACCATCACCTATAATCTCAGTATCTGTGGAACCCTGCATCGGAACATGTGGCTCTTGTACTACCTCCCCTGACATGCCCGGTTTATTCTCATTTTTCCTGCAGGAAAGATAGCACAAATAAGCATTAATGTTCTTTCCTATTTTTCCTGTATGTATGTATGTATGTATAAACATGTGTGTGTGTATGTGAGAGAGAGAGAGAGAGAGAGAGAGAGAGAGATGAGTAAAGAGTAAAGAGTAAAGAAAGGAAGACATAAGAGATGTTGAGGTGGCGGAAGAGGAGGCCGACGCTGCTGCTGCTTCGACGCTGCTCCTCCTCCTCCGACGCTGGTGCTGCTCTTGCACTCTGGAGCCCTTTCCATTCACACAGCAGCCTCGTTTGTTGCTCGCAGTCATCTGCCGTCGCTTGCCCTTGTCTGCCGCTGTCCGTCGTTTGCTGCCGCTTGCCGTTGATCGAGAGAGAGAGGGAAGAAGAGATTAGGGATTTTTGGGTTTGAGATTGGGGATTTTTTGTTTTTTTTTTTTGGAGGAGGGGAGTGGGAATGGAAAAAAAAAGGGGGCGGGAATGAAAAAAAAAAATTTAATTTTTGTTAATATATATATATTTTTGTAGTTAATGAATTTTTTAAAAAAAAATTCTTTTTTTTTTTTAGTTCCTAAGATTGAAAATTTATTTGTTTCATTTTTATTTTAATGAAAAAAAAAATTATTATTTTTTATTTGGTAGAAGTAGGGGTAATATTTTAATGAAAAATATTTTCCACTAAAATAAAAGTTAATTTTCTGTGGTCAATGAAAAATATTTTTCTATGGCCCATTTTTTTTTGGTTATTAAAAATCATGAACTAATTTTTTGTGATAGAGGAGAGGGAACGACAGTAGTGGTGAAGGTGGTAGATAAGAGATGATGGTAGTGGTGGTGGTGATAGCAAAGGAGATTACTGGTGAAGTTGTGGTAGTGGTAGAGTAGATGGAGTGACAGGGGTGAAGGAGAGGTAATGGTAGTAGTAGTGGTAGTGGTGGTAGTAGAGTGGTGGCAATGGTAGTAGTAATGGTAGTCATAGAGGTGAAGTGGCGACAGTGGTAGTAGTGGTGGTAGTGGAATGGCGTTTGCAGTAGTAGTGAAGGTGGTAGAGGAGATGGGTGGTAAGAGAGAGAGAGAGATATGAGTGAGAGAGAGAGAGAGAGAGAGAGAGAAATAGAGATAGAGTGATGAGCGAGAGAGAGACAAAGTGGTCGCTAAAAGTGCATTTTCTTATAGTGGATAGATAAATCGAGAGGGAGCTCAGTAAATAAAGAATACGGGAGGGAGAGAGTGAGCAACGCGAACACAGTGAGGGAGAAAGAGAGAGAAAGAGAAGAGAGAGAGAGATAGACAGACAGAAAAAGAGACAGAGAGAGAAGAGAGATGAATGAGAGAGAGAGATAGAGAGAAGAGAGATGAGAGATAAGAGAGAGAGAAGAGAGATGAGCGAAAGAGACAGGGAGAGAAAAGAGATGAGAGAAGAGATAGATGAGTGAGAGACATAGAGAGAGAGAGAGAGACAGATAGACAGACAGACAGAGAGAGAAGAGTGATGAGTGAGAGAGAGAAAGAGAAGAGAGAGAGGAAGATGAAAAAATGGGTGAAAAGATATAGACAAAGAGAGAGAGAGAAAAAGAGCGAAAAGAAATAAACGAGAGAGAGACAAAGAGATATGAGCGAGAGAGATAAAGAGAAGATATAGAGAAGAGAGAGAAGAGAGACAGAGAGAGAAGAGAGATGAGAGAGATAGAGAGAAGAGAGATGGACGAGAGAGAGAGAGAGAGAGACAGAGAAGAGTGATGAGTGAGAGAGAGAAAAAGAAGAGAGACAGAGACAGAGAAAGAGAGAGACAGACAGACAGAGAAGAGTGATGAGTGAGAGAGAGAAAAAGAAGAGAGACTGAGACAGAAAGAGAGAGAGAGACAGACAGAGAAGAGTGATGAGTGAGAGAGAGAGAGAGAGAGAGAAAGAGAGAGAGAAGAGAGACAGAGAGATAGGAAGATGAAAAAATGGGTGAAAAGAGAAATGTTCAAAAGAGTAAGACGACGTCGTTTTTTTTTTTTTTTTTTTGTGATAGAAAAATACCGTTGTATTTATTTAAACCATTTTGTGACTATATATATATGAAGCCGTCTCAAAGCCACAATATATATATATATATATTTTACTCTTTTTTTATTTGTGTGCAACGGTACCTATTACGGTTGCAAAAAACTCTTCTTTTTTTTTTTTGCGATTGCAGCTGGTACCGTCGCAAAAACTCTATTTTTTTGCGACAACAATCTCTGCCGTCGCAAAAACTCTATTTTTTTTTTTTTGGGACAACAATTTTTGCTGTCGCAAATACTCTCCTTTTTCACGACAGCATTTTATGTCGTCGTAAATACTCTCTATTTTTTGCAACGGCAAGTTGTGCCGTCTCAAAAAGTCACATTTTTTTGCGACGGCAAGTTGTACCGTCTCAAAAGGTCACATTTTTTTGCGACGGCAAGCTGTGCCGTCTCAAAAGGTTACATTTTTTGAGACGGCAAGCTGTGCCGTCTCAAAAAGTCACAATTTTTGGCGACGGCAAGTTGTGCCGTCTCAAAAACTTATATTTTTTGCGACGGCAAGCTGTGCCGTCTCAAAAGGTCACATTTTTTGCGACGGCAAGCTGTGCCGTCTTAAAAGGTCACATTTTTTGCGACGGCAAATGTGCCATCGCAAAAAGTCAATTTTTGCGACGGCAAATGTGCCAACCCAAAAAGTTCCGTCTTTTAAGCCCACTTTTCTTGTAATGTGTGGCACATTTTAAAAGCTTAATTTTTATTCTATTTATTTATTTATTTTTATAAAAAAGGCCATATCAGCATGTTTTTTCTATTTATATATAAAGTTATATACAAGTTCAATTTCAATTATAATAACCAATTTTATATGGACTTTGTTTGAAAAATACTTATTTTTCATATATTTTTCATCGTATATTCAGTTTTGTCGTTGTTAGATTTCTTTTTATATAGATGATATTTTAATTTAATTATTATGATATTTGAAAAAAAAATTATCTTGATATATAAATAAGACAGAATGTTTTTAATTATATGCATCGCTCAGGTCAACTTTTATATGGACTCTATTTAATAAATACTTATTTTTCATCGTGTATTCAGTTTTGTCATTAGATTTCTTTTTATAGTTGATATTTTAATTTAATTATTATGACATTTGAAATTTTTTTTATCTCAATGCACAAATAAATAAATAAATAAATACGACAGAATGTGCTTAATTATATGCATAACATTGATCAAATTAATTTTCTTTTATATTTTTTATTTTTGTGTCTATCTTATTGATGTCTTAATATTAATTTATATTTAATTTTTTATTTAACATGAAATTATTTATTACAAAACATTTATATTTAATTTAAATACAATATGTATGGATAATTCAAAAAGAATATTGAAAAAAATTAAGGGAGATTGACCAATAAGTCTCATATTTTGGACTTGTAATCCATATAGTCCCATATTTTTTCTTGTGATCCATTTAGTCATTTTGAATATGTAATGGCTCATTTACCCGCCACATTGGAGTGTCACATTTGGAAAAAGTATACTAAAGCATTTTTTAGTATTATATCATACCTATCACGTTATAGTGTCACATTTAGGAAAAGTACACTAAAGAGTTTTTAATTTTTTTAGAGTGTTACATTATATCCGCTACGTTGGAGTGTTACATGTCACGCTTGGGAAAAGTACATTAAAGAGTTTTTAATTTTTTTTAAATGTCACATCATACCTGTCATGTTGTCATGTTTCAGAAAAGTACACTAAAGAGTTTTATTTTTTTTTAAAAGTCTCACATCATACCTGCCACGTTGTCACGTTTGAAAAAAATATACTAAGGAGTTATTATTTTTTTTGGAGTAAAAGTTTTGGAGTGTCACATCATACCCATCACGTTGTCACATTTAGAAAAAGTATATTAAGGAATTTTTAATTTTTTTGGAGTGTCACATTGTTGGAATGTCATATTAATACCTATCATATTAGAGTATCATATCATGCTTGTCACACTAATAAAAGAGTATAACTGTCTACCAAAATAAAAAATAAGACCACACAAAAAGAAACTCTCCACTAATAGGATTTAATAGATCAATAGAAAAAAGTTGAAACTAATTGGAGTACTTATTTATGAGATGAGATTTATTGGTAAATATCCCAAAAGTTATTACTCTACATAATTAATTGATGTATTTTCTTCTTAATCCAATCACAACATATTTGTATTTAATCTTTTAAATAAATTTTATATAATTATATTTCTACATATTTTTATTTTCTAAATAAATATAAATATAAAAATAAAATAAAATAAAAAATTAAAATCACTTTTAGTTTTATATTATTAATTTTTTCTTTCTAATTTAACCATTATTTTTAATATCAAAATAAGTGTTTATTTTACTATCTTATAATTTAATATATATATATATATATCATATAAAATCATTATATGATAATTACAATTTTATAGCACAATAGAACTAAAATTATCAAAATAAACAAATTATTTAAGTAAATTTGTTATATATAAGTATTCAAGTAACAGTTTTGCAGAATGATAACAATAAGATTATTAAAATAAATAATTAAAACTAAAATTTTATTTTAAATTAGAATTAATATTATTTTTTGTAACACATATCATAATATAATACACCATGAGTTATGACCAAGTCATAATTTGTATATTATGGAATTTTTTGTTGTTTTTATTTTTTCAAAAAAAAAAAAATATTTTGATATAAATGGAATTTATGATTTTGATAAATTTGATTAACACAATTGAGAATTTGAATTTAGGTTGAGAATACATATTTTTTTTTATAACTTTGAAAATTATTTTTATGAGCCTTTTACATAAAATTACACATAGTGACAAAACTTTTCATCAATCATTAGCAAATCTGTTTTTATTAGACTTTCAATTGTTAAATTTTTTTACACAAAGTATTAAGACTTAAAATAAATTTAATCTAATAAACTTATACATAGATGATCACATTTATTTAATGACAAATACTAACAAGTGCCTCATATATTATTTAATGTTAAGAAATGTATAAAAAGTCTTTTTAAAATATGTAAAAATGTTAAAAAGTAGAATTAGTCAAAAGTATATTTTGTTCTACAAATATCTTATCTTTTACTTGTACTCTAGAGACAATTGTTAATAAGATCCTTATTTAACATATCTTTATATAATTTGACAAAAAATAAAAAGTGTTACTTATAGAAAATAAATTGTGTGTTCGATTTATTTATGCACTAGCAATAGACCTATGTTGGGTAGCAAATGTTCTTTAAAAATAATTTTAGGTACATATTTGCATTTCACCTAAATACTATTACACTTCAAAATAATTAAAATAGATTGGTGGAAAGTAATCATTATAAAGAAATTTATATTAAAAAAACATATAATTAAAATTAAAATTGAAATTAAAAGTAAGAGTGTGTGAAATGAAATTTTAATTTAAATGCCTTTAACAATAAATAAAATTTTAATTTCTAAATTTTGAAGGAGAGAACTTAAAATAGAAAAATTGGAAAAAATTAATGGTAATAATGAAAAATTCCTAATCCTTTTCCTTATATGAAAACTGAATTTAATTTATTTTAAAAGGTAAATTATCAATAGGTTCTAATAATTGGACTTAATTCCTATCAAGTTTTATTGAAAATAAGTTTGTGTGTTTGAAAATAAGTTTTATCAAGTTTTAATTCCTATCAAGTTTTATTTTAAAAGCTCATAATAATAAAATAAGATCTCAAATTGAAGCACAACAGTCACTACTGTACCTTTAGCACAATAGTGACCCAATTTCCAGTTTTATACCCCTGCCACATCAAATGTGCTTAAAATTTAATTTTATGTACATATGATTTTTTTAATAACAGTATAAAAACTCTCTCTTTTGATGTCATATATCCAATGACTCCGAGCTAAATAAATTCAAAAGTTATGTTCTTAGCAAATTTAATAATAAATTAATTTTCATAACACATGCAAAAAGAAAACATAAATTAATTTGTTATTACAATTGAGAGAAAAACATTCAATTAGAAATTCAAAACAACAATAAATTAACTTATTATTGTACATAAATATTTATCAAAATTGTAATGATATGAACACAAATTATTATGAATTCCTGCAATTGGAACACATGATATATATATATATTTCATTTTCAATTGTTTAACATTGTTTTTTTAATTTGATCTTCTTCTTCTTCTTCTTCTTCTTCTTCTTCTTCTTCTTCTACGCGTCTGCAAGCATCCTTGATGGAAGAGACCTAAATTCAAACACATAATATTATTTTCATTTTTTGTTTTCATTTTCAATTTTTTAAACAATTTTAGTTTTAATTTGATCTTCTTCTTTTTTCTTTTTTGTAAAACTTTCAAAACAATAATAAATTAACTTATTATTGTAAACAAATATTTATCAAAATTGCAACGATATGAATACAAATTATTATGAATTTCTGCAATTGAAACACATAATATTAGTTTCAATTTTTGTTTTCTTTTTCAATTTTTTAGCAATTTTATTTTTAGTTTGATCTTTTTTTTTTTTTTTTTTTTCTTCTTCTTCTTCTTTTTATTTTTATTTTTATAAAACTTTGAATATAGTTTAAAATTATTTTCGAAAAATAGGTTATTTAAAAAAATTATAAAAATATTTTGCTAAAATAGTTCCACACATGCATGTTAGGTATTGATTTAATTTGTTTCCCCCAAGAATAGAACAATTTTTGAAATGATATTCAATTAAAAATTCTAACTATAATTGTCTCATAACATGTGCAAAAAGATCGAAAAACACACTATAAAATTTTAAAAATATAAAAATATTAATGGAAATTCTTTTCATCTCCTCCCTCTCATATATTCCTCCCTCTCATATATTCATGTTTTCATCAAAGAGAAAATAAATACAAATGAAGACAATAGATGGATGAAACTTATTATTGAATAAAGGTAAAAGAACACAAAAGGACAACAACAATTTTTTTTTCTTTTTTCTTTTCAAGTATGTCACATGAAACAATTTTAAAGTATGTCAATGAAAGGCCCTACTTTTTTTTTATAAAAAAAATTCATAAATCATTTAGACATTGTTTTCATATAATATATATTTTTTAATTTTCAAGAATAGAAGACAATTTTCTAAATTCATATTCAAATTGAAAAACTAATGTCTCATTTTCTTTTCATCTATCCCACATTCACATATTCACATCTCTATCAAAAGAGAAAATAAATACAAATAAAAAGATAAGACAATTTGTGGAGTTAACAAAGACAAAAGAAAACAAAAAGACACAAAAATGAAAAGCAAAGGCACTACTTTAAAAAAATCATAAATGCATTTTAGACATTGTTTTCATATAATTTTTTTAATTAAAAAATTCAAGAATAGAAGATAATTTTTGAAATTATATTCGAATTGAAAAACTAATGTCCCATTTTCTTTTCATCTATCTCACATTCATATATTTACATCTCTATCAAAAAAGAAAATAAATACAAATAAACTGAAAAGGCAATTTATGGAGTTAATAAAGACAAAAAAAAAAAAAGGGACACAAAAATGAAAGGCACTACTTTTGAAAGAAAGAAAGAAAGATCATAAATGTACGCAACAAGAAATTTCACTTTTGGCGACTAAAATTTTAGTCGCCAAAAATCTTGTTTTTAATCGCCAATCATTTTGCCGACTAATATATTTGGTTGCCCATTTGGTCGCCTATAGTTTGTTGGGGAAACAATCGGCGACTAAAATTTTTTTGGTAGTCAAAAGTAGCCTATTGGCGACTAAAACCTTGGTCGCCATATTTTTTTTTTAAGTCGCCATATATTTTAAAAAAAAATTAAATATATAAATATATTTACTTTTAGTGACTAAATTATTTAGTAGCCAATTGAGCATGTATGTTTGGCGACTAATTATTTGGTAGCCAAAAATTTTACTTTTTGAGAATTGGCGACTAAAATCTTAGTAGCTAAAAGTTTTTTTTACAATTGGCGACTAACAGTTTAGTAGCCAAAAGTTTCACTTTTTTACAATTGGCGACTTAAGTTTTAGTAGCCAAAAGCCAACCCGTGACATTTGTTTAGTCACCAAAAGGTCTCATTTAGTTTTTATAGTTTATTCTGTAATATTTTTTGCGCCATCTATAATCTATGCATATATAAAATTATTCATTCATTCATTCATTCATTCAATTCTTAACCATTCAATAAAAATATTTCTCCACAACTTGTACCATTCAATTTTCAACCACATACAAAACTTAACTATTAACCGTACATATCAACAAAATAAAAATCCATAAATATAGTATAATCCAACAAATACATATATTATTCAAACCAACAAACTCGTGATCGTAACTTGTATTCCCAGCACAAATCTCTCTTTTACTTTGGACAGTTGTGCATTCACAACATAAATTGGTTCTTCAAGTCACTAGAATTAAACACAGGCAAATTTCATTTTTATCTATCAAGGAATCTTTTCTCCAGAACGGTTCCATCTCAGGGCAGAAATTTCCTACAATAACAATACTCAACAATGTTATGCTTTGTTTGGTAGGAGGGAAACGAAAAGAGAAAAAAATAATTGAGAAAGTTATTAAATATTATTCCCACGTGTCATTGAACACAAATTTGGAGGGAATTCAATTTAAATTAGGTACAAACAATACTCAAGGAACAACAAAATAAATATATTTTCCCCTCAACTCTTATCTACTTTGTTCTCAACTAAAACAAGGGAAAATTTACTAATTCATTTTCTCCTATCTCTCTTTTCTTAATCTCTTTTCTTCCCTAATCATTCTCTCCAAATGAACACAACTCCACCAAACTAGGGAAAATCAAATTGGAATATCTCATGCAAAGAAGATTGAAAAAACATAAACAAATGGACAACGTTTCAAATATTATTGCATCAAAAATCTAAAAATACAAAACTGATTTATACCATCATTGTCTGTCTCATTATGGGCTTGAGGTGATATGCATCAATAAAAAGTGTCATTCCTATGCATCAATTAGCAAGTGCAAACAATTGGAGCTAATTAAAAAGTGTGCTAATTAGCTCCCTTCATCAGCATAGTCTCCACACTGACTGGAAAGGTTGGCATCATTTCCAGAACACAAGGAGGTCAACATAACTAGATCAAAAATAGTGATGACAATAATGGCTAATGAACAACATAGGACAGCATCCAATAAACAAAATCATGAATCTCACATTCCAGGGAATATAAGGCATATGGCAATACAGAACACATAACATAATTGGAAGAAATAAGGGTCAAAGTTTAGACCAATCACAGTAGTTCTAACTTCTACCTACAGAAAGAACCATCAGAGTCTTTGGGCGTTGCTTGGGATGTGTTAAGTAAAGACTAATACATAGAAACTAAACAATAAGCATGAAAACTTCCCACTTAACATCACTAAGAAATTATTTTTCTACTTTTTGTTTCATTCTCAATTTGAGACTCTAGTTCTCAAGAAAATATTAAAGAACTCTTTTGAATCCCTGCAAAATAAACTATTTCTAACATATCATTGAGTAATGGCTACAGTTAACACTAATCAGCACATGAAAATGAACCCAGGGAAGTCTTCAAATTATTCACACAAGTAGTTTCCACTATAAGTGAAAAATAACTCTAGTTAGGACCTTCTTTTAACCCACCTGTTCTTCCATCTTCTCTGATGCCTTTCCAATTCTAACATTATATTTTGCCAGAAAACAACCACTCTTTTTGTGAAGATGTAAATATATATATTATTCACCTAACAAGGACTCAAAACCTTCATAATTAAAAAATGCTTTCTTTGTTTTTATAATGCATTTTAAGCTTAAAACTATAAAATTCTGGGTGTGTGCATCCCATTTTCTGACACAGCAGTTCATCTTCTCATGCTTTATTGATTTAGCTTTCAGAGGTAATTTTTTGCCCATCACTTGAGCTTCCCTGACTCTTCAAGCTAATGTTATTGACAACTTCAACACCTAGCACAAACTCCGTGACACACACGTTTGGTACAAATACTAAAACATCAATTATACTTGAAGTCTACAACTCAGCTCTACCAAATCATTTCCCACTAAACTACAAAAAAAAAAAATAAAATTAGGAAGCATAATAGTTACTCAAGGCACAATACACAATTACACACAACACCAAGACATTGATACCAACATAGAGGGATAATGCAAATAGACACAAGAAGTTAGGGTATTTTGTGGTTTTAGTGCATTGGCATTGGAGCATGGGCTACATGTCATAAGAGTAATTAAGGATAAAGCAAATTACCTCACAAGAGGAGATTCTATGCGCTTCTCCAGCTTATTTGCATTCAGTTTAGCACGATACAAGGCCTTCTTTCTGGCTTGAGCATCCATTGTAAGGCCTTCTTTTCCCTAGACAGATAAAACTCACCTCAAGTCTAAAATCAATAAATATTCTTCTACTTCAGTCAATGAACTGAACCTGTTGTGCATTTGAAGGAATAATTATAGAGGAAAAAGAACTATTATCATTCGAGAAACAGGCCTGTAATAAAGATACAGAACTCCAGAAATATACATCTTTGTTTGAGAAAAAAAGACCAAGTCAGAAACACCATATAATCAGTACCACCATAGTTTGAAGCATTTTGTCAAATACCTGGTAGGCATGATATCAGATATGCTTTATTCCTTCTTTTCTATAAATAGATAGGGATAAACACCAAAGAAAAGAACAACAAAACATAATCACATACCAAACTGATGAGAATAAAAACACATATAAAGATCTAGCACCACTTTTTGAAGAATTGAACTAAACCTGAACAAGTAGTTGTTGCACTCCACAGAGAACAACGTGTGGATTCTCCATGGAGCTTCTTGAGCCGTTTCTTGGCAATACCCACCATTGATCAGACCCAAAATCACCACCACCAGAACCACGAGATTCGCCATTGAAGCTCAGTTCAATGGAAGATTTGAAATGGGTAGTGTCGTGTAGATCTGAATTTCATGATTGGCTATGGAGTTTAGAGAGAGAAAATAGGACAAATCTAGGTGAATCGGTGCTCCGGTAGCCCGCGACGGCGAGGAGGAGCGGCGGAGGCGCGGCTGGTGAGCGGGGGTGAGAGAGGGGGAGAGGAGCAGCGGAGAGGGAGAGGGAAAGGGAGAGGGAGAGAGAAACGTGAAGAGAGACAGAGGCGCTGTTTGTGGTATAGAACCATATATATATATAGAATAATGTTTGAGAGCTCGAATTTGGCCCTCCTAATCCTCAAAACGACGTCGTTTTGGGAATTTATTTATGTATTTATTTTTTTCTTCCATTTTCGACCTGAAACAGGGAGAGGGAGAGGGAGAGGGAGAGAAGCAGAGGGGAAGACGATCGTCGATCGCCGATGCCTAGCCGCCGATCGTCGCCCAGCTGCCGGTCGTCGTCGCAGCCCAGCCCCGCCGTCGCAGTCCCCTCCTTCCTCCTCCTCCCTTCTTCCTTCTCCTCTTCTCCTTCTCTGCTTCTGAAAGGCCCCCTCCAGTCCTCTCCTTCCTCCTCCTCTTCTCCTTCTCTGCTTCTGAAAAAAAAAAAAAAAAATTAGGGGGATTCGGGAAATGAGCTACCCAGTACGACTGTATATATATATTACACAATTAGCGACTAAATCTCATTTAGTCGCCAATTAGTTTTATAAAATCCCTCCAAATATTTTAGTTTTTGGCGACCAAACTTTTAGTCGCCAAAGATAAAAAATAATTTTTTAATTTTACATTCGGCGACTAAATGATTTTAGTAGCCAAAACGCAACATACGGCGACTAAACTAATTTTTTGTCGCTGAAAATATGTTTTTGGCGACCAAACTTTTGGTCGCCAAAGATAAAAAATAATTTTTTAATTTTACATTTGGCGACTAAATGATTTTAGTAGCCAAAATGCAACATACGGCGACTAAACTAATTTTTTGTCACTGAAAATATGTTTTCGGCGACCAAACTTTTGGTCGCCAATGATAAAAAATAATTTTTTATGTCACATTCAGCCACTAAATGATTTTGGTAGCCAAAACTCAATATACGGCGACTAAATTTTTTTTTGTCCCCAATTCTGGTACTTTTAGCGACTAAATTTTTTTTAGTCGCCAATAATCAATATATCCAGACTAAAAAAAATTAGTAGCTAAATGTTGTACTTTTGGCGACTAAAAAAAATTTTAGTCGCCAATTCCACAACTTTTGGCGACTAATTTTTTTTTAATCGCCAATTTTGGTCGCCAAAGGTGCATTTTGTTGTAGTGGTATGTTAGGTTTTTGTAATTGGCAATCATGTTTGACAAAACTCCTTTTATTTGTAATTTTGTTCGCTGTTTTATTTCAGTAAGGTTATAAGTGTTTAGATGCGAATCTAACCCGAATTGTGTATATACAGAGGAGTTTGTGATCTTAAGGCATTTATGTTTGTCACTTCGCTAACTATGTACGGGGATCGAGGGGCAGCGCCCCTGAAACAAAAAGTAAAAATGTAGTCGAAGTTGTTTGATCGCTCGGGCGATCATTTGTGTGCTCAAGCGAAAAAAATGATCATCCAGTACTTTTGCAGAGTGCCTGAACTTTTGGGAGGAAAGTTTTACTGCTCGAGTAGTCAGCTTATTTGCACCGCCTTTAGTCACGCCGCTCGAGTGGTGAAATGTGCGCTCGAGCGGTCTTCGCGATCCAATTTACTATAAAGTGCGTCGTTTACTCGTTTTAGGATTTGAGTCGTCCAGATTTTCAGAGAGAGAGAAAAAAAAAGTGTTTTATATTGGAGGATGCTTTATGAGTGTTTCCATGATGATTTAAGAGTGATCAATGGATTGTTTTCTTTTATTCACAAAAGAGTGAGTTGTTCTTCGGTGAATTTTAAAGAATTTGGGCCTGAAACTTTGGTAGATTTTGGAGTGACTCATTGTTGTGGATTTGACATCAGCGTTGTAGATTCAACATTGAGCAAGACAATTCCAAGGTGAAGACGGTCGTAAAAGAGGCACATCAGGGTTGGTTTAATTCGACATGGATTTGCTAGATAATTGAAGGTATACTTGTATAATTCATTTTTGTCTTCTTAACAGATTGTTTTTTAACTTTTGTTCGTGATTTTTTTTTATCACAATTGGAGACGCTCCAATTGTGATTTTTCTACATTAAATCGTTGTGTCGATTTGTCTTTGATTGTTTGATTAAAATTATTATTTGTTATTTAAAATTGAAATATAATCACAAATCAATATCTCAAGAATTTAAGGTTGTGTTTGGTACAGCTCTGGAACGTTAGTTCCAGAGCTTATTTTGCACATGATGTTTGTTTACAATTTTTAAAAGTTAATTTCATGTTCAATTTTGAAAACTCGGTCGAAGGCGGGAAAATTTGGGCTAACTGGTAGTCCTACCGGACGTCTGGCCAGTTGACCGGAACAATGCAATTTTTTTTTTTTTTTTCAATTCACATATGTTAATTTTTATATATTTGAAAAAAATATTTTTTGAATTTTTAAATTTTTTTTATGAGCTTTAATAGAATTTTGAATTGTGTGTTTGGTTATAAGTTGTAAGCTTTTGTATCAAATATCATATATCACATCAAAAATTTCCTACTCAATTCAAAACTCTTTTCAAAACTCTTTCACCAAACAAATTTTTCACACTCAAATTACAATTCCAAAACTCATAAACTCAAAATACAACTCTTACTCTCAAATCATATTTAGAAAACTCTACCAAACGTAACCTAAGATTTTTCAATGCATTTTAGACATTGTTTTGATATAGAATAGAAGATAAATTTTGAAATTCATATTCGAATTAAAAAACTAATGTCCCATTTTCTTTTCATCTACCTCACATTCATATATTTACATCCTTATCAAAAAAGAGAATAAATACAAATAAAGAAATAAGGCAATTTATCAAGTTAACAAAAACAAAAGAAAAAAAAGGACACGACAGATAAGGAAAATAAATAAATGATACATGTCAAATTTTGAGTATGCCACATGGTACAATGTTAAAGTATGCTAATGGAAGGCACTATGATATGATTTAGTAATGAAAAAATGACAAGAGTGAGAAGTGGAAGAATTATCTAAAAGGTCGATGATGTAATTTTTGTTACGATTTTCTTGCACATAAAAACTTATAACCCTCATTTATTTGTAATTATTTTTGGCATTTCTACACTGATTTGTAAGTTCCCGTTATTAATTAATTGACACATTTTGTACTATTTCTTAATACACCGACATAAAAGTGAACGGGTGAGAAAGTTAGGGAAATTGAGGATACCGGTTTTAATCTGTAATATAGTGGTAAGAATAGACGCAGAAATGGGGTATAAATCATAATTGCCAAGGGACTGGTGGAGAATGTAGTGGCGGTCATTAGGAAAGGGGATAGGATTATGTTAGTAAAACTAGTTATTGGAGGGAATATAGTGAACATTATTAATGCATACGCCCCACAAGTAGGATTAGATGATCAGACTAAGAGAGATTTTTTAGAGCAAATGGATGAGATCTTAAAGGAGATATCCGTAGAAGAGAACCTGGTTATAAGTGGAGATTTTAATGGCCATGTAGGCATAGATAAACTAGGCTATGAAAGGGTACATGGTGGATACGGTTTTGGTGATAGAAATGACGCTGGAGAGAGTATCTTAGATTTTGGTGGTGGCTAATACTATGTATAAGAAGAGAGAGGAGCATTTGATAACTTTTAAGAGTGTTAAGAGCCAAATAGATTACTTCTTAGTGAGAAAAGTGGACCGCCTAAAATGCAATGATTGTAAGGTGATTTTTGGAGAGAGCCTGGCCTCTTAACATAGGATTTTGGTACTAGATTTATGTTTTAGAGGGCAATACCAAGGTAGGAAGGATGGTGGCCGTTGTAGGACGAGATGGTGGGACCTAAAAGGGGATAAACTAGAAATATTTAAGAATAAAATGGATAAGGAAGGTACTTGGGACTTAAAAGATGATGCTAATACTATGTGAAACTCGATGGCCAATTGTATGAAGAGAATCTCAAGGGAAGTGCTTGGAGAGTCGAAAAGGACAGGACCCAACTCTAGGGAAACTTGGTGGCAGATGGAAGAGGTTCAAGTGGTAGGTAAGGCAAAAAAAGAGTGCTTTAAAAAGTGGCAGAATGATAGAATTGAGGAAAACCTTAAGAGCTATAGATTGGCTAATAAGGAGGTTAAAAAAGTAGTGAGAGAGGCTAAGTTGAAAGCTTATGATGACCTATACACTAGACTAGATAGTAAAGAGGAAGAGAAGAGGGTATACAAACTTGCTATGATACGGGAGATAAAAACAAAATATTTTAATCAAGTTAAGTACATCAAGAGTGAGGATTCTAAGGTATTAGTGAAGGATGAAGAGATTAAGAAAAGATGGAAGAACTATTTTGAGAAACTATTAAATGAGGAACATGGAGGTACGATAATAGGGGAAGAAATAGCCAGTAATACGATAAACCAAGACTATAGGTTCTGTCGCAGGATTAGGAACTTTGAAGTGGAGATTGCACTTAAGAAGATGAAATCAAATAAAGCTTTAGGACCCGATGATATCCCTATTGAAGCTTGAAAGTGTTTGTGTAAAAAAGGGGTTGCTTGGTTGATTAGGTTGTTCAGCAAAATTTTGTTGACTAGGAACATGCCAGATAAGTAAAGGAAGAATATTTTAGTGCCAATATATAAAAATAAAGGAGATGTCCAAAATTGTAACAACTATAAAGAAATCAAGCTAATGTGTCATATAGTGAAAGTATGGGAGAGGGTGATGGAACACCGATTGTGAGACATAACAGAGGTGCCAGAGAATCAATTTGGATTTATGCCCGGCTGTCACGACCCAAACCGGCCCCTATAGGTTTAGCACCGTAACCGGCCAGTAATCCTTGGATTACCGAAGGCCTCTGAACAGATTAAGCATATAATAAGGGGCTAGCGGAAGCAGTTACATAAATATAGTTGTTCAGTGAGCTGTGCTGACTTATATGAAACAGAATATTTAAAGCTTTATATACATATCTGATAGTCAACCATACATTATACCCACACACATTACAGTATTTTAAGTCCAGCCAACAGATTAAAACAAGTCATACATATACATAAAACTAACAGAACTAGAACACAGGACGCTTTGGGAACCTTTACGTGAGGCACAATGGTTGGCTGACAATAGAACACTGATCCAGACAGAAACCTTCAGGCTCGATCTCCAGAATGCTCACCTATAAATGTATATATACAAACAGTGAGCTAAAGCCCAGTGAATAACATTAAGGTAAAGGGGTTAGTGAACGACATCCGAACATATCATAAGTGGAAAAACAGATCATAGTATAATCATCCCCATATCAGAACATAATAATAGTACATCCCATAGAACACATAACAGAACGTCTTTCGACTAGAGTAATCGGTTCCGGACACCGATTAAACACATATCACCACAATGAAGTGGCTAACGAGATCTCGTAAACTTGTATGTCATGGACCCGCATTTTCATGCCATCCCCCATGACTTGGGATTATCTATGGATGCCATAATAGATTTCAGACTTGGGATGTTCGTTCACGTAAAACAGATATCATATCAGAAATCATAGCTTATTACATTTCATTTGGAACATAATTCATATGAACGTATCTTTACAATAACGTTACTCACAGTGGTTCTAGTAAGCGGTCAATCAATCCTCGAGTCTTGACCTACAATCACAAAATACATAACACAAGCATGTCTTATCATTACACATTCAAGTGGCCATTAAGGCTTAGCTTTCATTACATTGGTCCTTATTCTATCTTATCACATTGCCTAAAACACACACACACACTTGCAGTCTCGGAATTTAGTACATTCTTTTCTTAGTGTGTTTCTAACCCATAACCTCATTACTATGGCCCAATTAAGGCTTAGGAATGCCTAAGATGCAATGAAGATGCCAAAACATGCCTTGGAACACTTAGACAAAATTCTAAAAATAAGGTCCACGCTCGAGCGTGGCTTTCCTCGCTTGAGCTGACATGCAAATATGAGAGGGGTCGCTCGAGCACACATTCCTTCGCTCGAGCGATCTGTAAACTTGGGAAAAAGTACTGGTTGGTCTCAATCTACGCTCGAGCTACAACTTCCACGCTCGAGCGGACATGCAAATATGAGAATGGTCGCTCGAGCGCACATTCCTTTGTTCGAGCGATCTGTAAAAGACATGAAACTTCTGGGAGCTTGCAATTCATGCTCAAGCAGACTTTTGGTCGCTCGAGCAGAGTGCACGCACTCAGAGTGGTCGCTTGAGCGTGAACTCCCACGCTCGAGCGTAGATGCAAATTCTGGAATTTCCAGATTGCACCTTCAAGCTCAAAACTCGAATTCCACCTTTCAAAACACATCTCTTGGGCCCCAAAACTAGAGATAACATAGTAAACTTGTAAAACATGAAGAATTTAGGATCATTTCATAAAATCATAGCCCAAGAGTTTGTTAAAAACTCACAATTTCAACTTAAAACATGATGAATGTTTATGAACACAACATGCATGAATTTTTCTTGTATCAAACCTCTCAAAACATGATCAAACACTACAAAACAACTTGAAACTTGGTGATTTCCCTAAATGAAGATGAATTTCAAACATGCAAGAGATGATTCATGGAAATCATGCTCAATTTGTAAGAAAATGTACATGCATGCATGAATTGCAACTCAAATCTTCCTTCTATGCTCAATACACACCCTTAAACTCATAATCTACATGTTGATGACCTAGATTCATAAATTAGGGTTTGAATTCATACCTATAGTCTTGAATTAACTAGATTCTTGCACAAAATTGATGAACTCAAGCACAATCTTCAACTTCTATCTTGAATCTCTCCTACCCTCTCTCTAGAATTGTGTTCCCTTTCTCTCTAGAATGAATTCCTCAGATTTTTCCACTCAAGGAAGATGAAACAAATGAGCTCAAATGAGCTTATATCTCATATATGTGTTTAAGGGGCTAAAACACATTAAATAAAACATAAGGCATGCCAAACGCGACTTAATGAATCGTTCTGAATCAATTTTTAATAAAATTTGCCATAGTGTTCTAAAAATTCCAAATAACACATTGATGTAATCAATTTCGGTTTCGGGTGCCGATAAGGCTTTTAATTTCCATTTTTAAAGCGGCGTCCCAAACAGATGTTCCTACAAGTAACAGATAGAAAGCCAAAATCATGTAAAATACAGGATAAACACATAATTTATTTTAATCCTCTCATTAACATCCTTAAATACAGGTTAGTAGCTAATTACGGATCGGGGTTATTACACCGGCAGATCAACAATGAAAGCGATTTATCTTTTAAGGAGAGTAATAAAAAAGTATAGAGAAAAGAAAAAAGATATTTATATGGTATTTATCGACCTTGAGAAAACATATGATAGAGTGCCCCGAGATATAATATGGTGGGTGTTAAAGAAGAAATTGGTGACAAAATGTTACATTGATGTGATTAGGAACATGTATGAAGGGGTAGTGACCACTATTAGATCATCTGTTGGAGAGATAAATGAATTTTCTATCACTGTAGGTTTACACCAAGGATCTATCTTAAGTCCTTATCTTTTTGTTTTAGTTATGGATGAGTTAACGAGAAATGTTCAGGATGACGTGATATGGTGCATACTTTTTGCAAACAATATCGTGCTAGTGGATGAGACTAGAGAAAGAGTTGATACAAAGTTGGAGATTTGGAGAAAAGCTCTTGAATCTAAAGGATTTCGGATAAGCAGAACGAAGATAGAGTACATGGAGTGTAAATTTAGTAACAGTAATAACGAAAGCAGATGAGAAGTGAAGATTGAGAACGAAGAACTGTCTAAGAGTGAACATTTTCCTCATTTAGGATCGATTATCACAACAGTGAGAGAGATTGATACAGATGTGGCCCATAGAATTAAGGCGAGATGGTGTAAGTGGAGAAGTGTGTCTGGAGTATTGTGCGATAAACAGATACTAGACTAAAAGATAAGTTCTATAGAACGGCTATTATACCAGCGATGTTGTATGTGGCGGAGTGTTGGGCAACCAATAAACAACATCTAGATAAGATAAGTGTGGTTGAGATAAGGATGCTAAGATGGATGTGTGGCAAGACTAGACAAGACAGAATTAGGAATGAGTGTATTCAAGAATGGGTAGGAATAGTACCGATAGAAGATAAGTTGAGAGAAAATCGATTGAGATGGTTTGGTCACATTCAACGGAGACCAACAGAGATAATAGTGAAGAGATGCAATGCTGCAACGGTAGATGAGAGTGTTAGGAGACGGGGTAGGCCTAGATTAACGTTGGCTAACGTTGTAAATAGAGATATGAATCTACTTAATTTGACAAACGAAATGGCCTTTGATAAGGCCACGTGGAGAAAAAGGATTCATGTAGCTGACTTCATTTAATGGGACTTAAGGCTTGGTTTGGTTTGGTTATTTAACCCTTGTAACAAAATAAATTTTTGATTTTTAATTTTATCAATTTAAACCTTAATATTTTGATTTGTTTTCAGTTTAAATCATATGCCTATTTTTGTTAATTAAAAACTAACGAAAAATGGGTATTTTAGTTATTGAACTCAACAAAAAAGAATATTTTACACATTTTATGTACATTTACATTGAATTTAATGACTAAAATACTATTTTATCATCAGTTTTACTTAACGAAAATAGGCGAATAGTTTATATTAAAAAGAAATCTAAAAATTATGGCTTAAATTGATAAAATTAAAAATTCTACAATGGTCAAACCTTAGTTTTTTTTTTATTTATTATTATTTTAATTTTCCTTATATTTTATGAGTTAGATCAATAATTATTGATTAAGTGCCACTTTAAACTTGTTTCAAGAGTGTTAAATAATTTCTCAAGTTTGATGTGGGATCAATTGATAGACTAGTTAGTACTAGGGGTGAGCAACGAATATATCGATCCGCCCAAACTGACCGAACCGAACCGATCCGATGCATTTTGGACGGATGCGTGACGACGAGTGGACGGTTGCGGATTGATTTTTTCCAATCCGCCTAGTTTTGGACGGATGACAGATTTGAGGTTCATTTGGCCGCAACCGAACCGTCAAACCGCCGAGCACCCCTAGTAATTTGTAAGACTTTGTGTTTTCAATTGAAAAATAGTTTAAATATTCTGTTGAATATATTATGTTGAAAAAGAGTTTTCAACTTAAATATATTTTTTGAATTGAAAAAAATAAATGCATTATTTATCTATACATTTTAGTTTTTAAATCTAACTTTAAAAATAATAAATAAAAATTATTATATATGTTGGTTGATTTTTGTTTTCAAAAACAGATATGGATGTAACAATACAGAAGCATACAATCTCTACTACTGCTCTATTCATGGTTTTGGTGGTTTGAATTGTTTTTATATTTTAAGAACCACATATTATAATACTTTATGTGGATAAGGCATGTTGCGATTGTAATATGTGGATAAAGTTTCAAACTTTCTTGCTTTGGATGAGACATGCAGTGATTGTAATACTCTATTAAGTCATTGACTGTAATTTTATTTTTTTTTTGGAGAAAGTGCACAAGTTGAATTATGTTAAAAATTTATAAAATTTTAAACCGCCAAACCAATTCGCATCCATTCGCCAATCTGCCAATTCGCTCAATCCACATCTGTCGAATTGGCGGACGGATGCGGATTGATTTTTTCTAATCCGCCAATCTGGTGGACAGATGGCGGATTGGAAGTTCCGTGGCCGCAACCGACCCGCGCCCACCCCTAGTTAGTACACTAATTGGTGCATATAGTATTATTCAACTTCGGTGGTGCTACATGCACCAATTAGTGTACTAATTAGTGTACCAACACTATTTATGACATTATTATTGACCTCACTCATTATACAAATTATAAATATAAAAAATCTCTTAAATTATACCACATCATCAATTGATAAACTAGTTAATATATTAATTAGTGCATATAGTATTATTCTAAAAACTTTGATATGTTTTGTTGTATCACTTTCATTACCATCAATGATAATGAATAATTACTCAATTGCAAAATTATTTTTTCATATTCTTTTGACTAACACATGGAAGACTTTGAAGGCTATAAAAATCAATCTCAAAAGTAAAAACATTGAAGGCTATAAAAATCAATCTCAAAGGTAAAAACATAATTGAAATCTTAGAAATAGGTTAAAAATATTAAAAAGTTAAAAAATTGTTACCAAAACGTCAATTTTGTTCTTTATTTTTCTGTAAATCTTTATTAAAAAAAATTTAAAAAATTTAAAAAAATCAATTTTCAAAAGAACTCTAAGTAAAATACAAATAATTTTTTTTAATAAATTTTTACTAGACAAAATGCAAAATAATAGTAGTAGAGTTTATTCGTTTGGGAAGTGAGTTGGTTTTTTGATTTTTTGACTATTTTAGTCTGAGAGCTAAAAAGTCTCGTTTGGGAAGAGTTTTTGGGTTTTTTTGACTTTTTATGAGAGAAAGAATGTAATGATTATGAATTAAATGTGATGTTTTATCTTATTAAATTAAAAATTTATTTTATCTTTTTATGTTTAAAATAACTCCAAATCCAACCCAATCCTTCTTTCCAAACTAAGCCTATATTAGATGGCAAAACTCTGTGGTTGGTGGTCTTTTTATAATCTTACTTTTTAAGCACGGTAAGCTATGATGTTTTGTTGCACTAGTCGTTGTATTTATTTTTACCTGATGGTCAAAGTGAAATCATGAAAAATTGCATTTTGTAATTGATTAAAATGGGCCGGTTGGTGCATCTTCTAGTAAGTTAAAACTATTTTTTTACTTTTTAATAATTAATTTTTTAAAATCTATTTAAGTTATTTTTATTGTAAAAATTATACTAAACATTCTGATTCAAATTTATAAAATCAATAAAAAAAATAAAAATTGGAAGCAGCTTCACAAGTTACACTAAACAAGCTCATTTTGGTAACAAGGAATTGTAAGTAAGTGGAAAATGAACACATAACCGCAAAAAGTGAAAAAGTAAGAATTTTTGTTGGTGCAAAATTTTAACCGTAAATTGTAACTAGGTGGGACTATTATAAAATAGTTAGACTACAAATAAGAAATGTTTTGGAAAATTTACCCATAAGTCTTAGTTTTTGAAAAGTTGAATCATTTAGTCCTAAAAGTTTTTTTATGCTCCATTTAGTCCCATTTGCACATCAATCTAATGTTCGAAACATTAATCTGATGTTCGAAATCTAATGTTCGAAACATTAATCTGATGTTTGAAACATTGTAATGGGACCTTTCAGTCTATAAGAAAACTTTTAGGATTAAACAGTGTATAAATTATTAATTTGGGATTTATTGGTGCATCCTCCAAATTTTTTTGGTACAATTCTAACATACAAAAAGAGTTGCATCAAGTACAAAAATAAATTTGTATCATGCACACAAGAGAATTGTACCATCATAAAAATATTAATTTTTTTTTTTTTTAATCACTGTTCTACTGAAATGCCATTTTCCCAAATTTTAATGTTAAAACATACAAAAAATTTACACCTCACCTATAAATAAATATCTCTGGTCATCTATGATGAATTGCAATTCTCCTTTCATTTAACAGTGATTACAATTTTTTGTTTTTCATGTTACAATCTCATAAGTGAAAAATAATTTTAAAAGTGAGTTTTAT
The DNA here is from genome assembly GCA_036172215.1 of Camellia granthamiana. Lineage (NCBI taxonomy): Eukaryota > Viridiplantae > Streptophyta > Magnoliopsida > Ericales > Theaceae > Camellia > Camellia granthamiana. Next base: position 53,121,179 of record CM069916.1, on the reverse strand, counting down.
TATATTTTATAAATATATATTTATTATATATATTCTATATTTAATTTTTGTGACTCTAGGAAAATTTTAGTTATTGAAAAATAATTTACAAATAAAATTTATATACATAAAATATATCTAAAAGATGTGATTGTGATATTCTTGCAATTACGAGCAACAGTGATAAGTGTTTTGATTTGAAATATAAAAAAAAATCATAAAAAATAATGTCATTTTATATAAACTTTTGTATTTTTATATTAATTTTTCAGAGATACCAACAGTTGTTACACTTTCAACATGACTAATGTGGATTTGGGATCGCTGCTGTGTAGCCAAACGAGCCTATTTCGAGACCCATTTTAATAATTTGAACCGTTCACATTTTAGAATAAATCAAGCAGAACATACCTATAAAAAATCAAGTTAACAACTTGAACCAAGATATTTGGCTAACTAATTGTGTAGTACTACTTTATGGTATGAGGTTGTGAGTTTAAATAATACCTTTTGTGTTGTTCATTTTCCTTTTTCTTCTAACTCTTTATTCCAAATGACTTCCCGTTATGATGAGTGATATTTTGTTCATAATATTACAAATCTAAAAATTTTACTTATAAATTATTCAAATATATCAATATGTAATTTAGATTTATTATGCACATGAACTCCATAATATACATTTTTAACATCTATAAAACACTCCTATTCTTGATACAAATATGGAATTATGAGGTTGGTCTTGTATTAGGATAGAATTAGTCAACTAAAGTCCACGACAGGTTTTTTTTTTTTTTTTTTTTTTTTTTTTTTTTTTTCTGTTATCGGAAAATCCTCTTTACCCTTTCGTAGGTCCATGGCAGCGGCCCTTGCAGAGATCACCAGGGTGTCCTGCTAGCCGTTTCGAGCGAGGAGACTATAACCTGGGAGCTTGCCCCGACCTCCTAAGACAAGCTCCGCTTAAGTCAGGACCCGTCCAACCTCCTAACCAACTGTGCTTTGCGCAGGAGATTGGCCCAGGGAGAAGGGAATTGAACCTGTGACCTTGAGGCTTAAACCCCAAGTCTTAACCACAATGCCACGAGAGGTTGTTGTTGGGGAAATAAGTCATGAGTGGTTAACTTACCTAGTCCAAGGATCAAAAAAGTAGGCTTTGCAGCGCCAACAACATTTGTCCTATCCCTAGTTTACCCATTCACATTTTAGTTGTTTCCTTTCTTTCTTTCTTATAATTTTGTTTTGATAAATTACACTAATTATAATTTACAAATTTAACATAAGTATATTATAATCCGTTTAAAGAGAAAATTATTAAAAAGTCGAATCCAACATTTGTCTAAGACATTAGGTCCAAGTGATATTTTTTATTGATGAGAGATCTACCTTTTGTGAAATAATTTGATTTCTTTTGTTGGTTTTAAAAGACATTTTATTTCTAATTTTATCCCATAATTTATTTGTTGACTTTTTCACCATCTGTTCAAATTTATTTTGATCTGCTCAAATTTTTTGACTATCTGTTAAAAAAATTTCACTATCTATTTAAATTTATATCTATATGTTCAAATTTTTCCATTATCTGTTCAAATTTTATTATTTGTTTATGTTTTAATTTTTTTTTATCTATGCAAATAAGAGAGGAGAGAGTGAAGATTATATACTCAACCAAATTATTTGTTCAAATACAAAACTATTTGTTCAACCAAACTTTGTTTTTGTTGAAATACAAACTTATTTGTTGAAATACCAAGCTTATTTTTCCTGTTTGTCTATTTTTTATCTGTGCATATTACCTTGGGAGCTTGTCCTTATAGACAAACTGTTTTAGAGTGTGAATCTTTGGGCAAAGAAAATTCAGGATTGGACTTTTGGACAGAATGCCCTTTTCTAAATTTTAATTCACTTAACATCTAATTTTTTTTTATCAATAATTTGTTAATCATATAAATAAAAAAAAAGAATGTTATTATATCTTTTATACTAATATATAGGGGATTTTTTTTAAGGTCTCTAATATTAAGATTTTATAGCATAAAGGATACTCAATATTTTCATAATGTCTAAGGTCCCTCAACATTGATCCAGAGAAAATTCGATCCAGAGAATTTCTCTGGACAAATCACAGAGAAAATTCCAAATTTCTCTGGACACATCACAGAGAAAATCTCACCAGAGAATTTCTCTGGATTCAACCTAGAGAAATTTCCCTCTCTACCCCAGAGAAATTTACTCAACCCTAGAGAAAATCCCTTCCAACCACAGAAATTCACTTGTGTTGTCTGCAGTTTGATAGCTTCAGTGATTTGGATGCATATTTACAGAGAATATCAATGCAAACAAAAAGGCATGGGTTTTAAGTGAATGGCAGATCAGAGTAGTCAACAAAAATGATTTCCAATTAATGAAATAGGAGGTTCAAAAAAGGTTTCAAAGCATGATGAGAGAATTTCAAATGGGGTTGTTAAATTTTTCAGAAGGTTGCTGAGAATATGGTAAATTCAAGTTGTAGGAAATGGATTTCTTGGAATAGAACTTGAAATATGGTATTGAACCCCAGCTTGGGTACAAAAACTGGGAAAATTCAAGTAACTAGAAATGTATAATCAATTCAATGTTGCAAAATACCAATAAATTTACTACAAGTAAATCATATAAAAGAGAATATACAACCTCTGAGATTCAAGATGATCAAACGCTCTAGATAAGGTTCTCTTGAACAAAAAAGCATCAAATGGTAACACCAAGCAAGCTATAGAATTGGGTTATAAATAAATCAAACAGCAATAGCAAGATCACCAAAATAGGTGATTAGGAATTGTACTATAACATTCATAAACGAATTGGGAGGGTTTAGCATAAAACAAGTAATGATTTCAGCAACTGTTGGCAACAACCCAAGAACCAGATGTCTGTTTTGATCAGAGAAAGAGAGAAACCCAAACATGAGAGGGGCTTTTAAACTGTGAAATCAAAGGAATTGGGATTCAACACTACGGATCTTTAGACTGTTATCCACCCAAAAAAATCTTCAGAGACTTCTGGGTTTGTTTACATGGTCCAGAGAAATTCTTTGGTTTAGACTGAATTTTCTTTGGTTTGAACTAAATTTTCTCTAGGTTAGTCTAGAGAAATTCTCTGGTTTGAATTGAATTTTCTTTGGGTTGGTCTGAATTTTCTCTGGGTTGGTCCAGAGAAATTCTCTGGTTTGGTCCATATGAGAAATTTGAACAACCAAAGATATATATCTATCAAAATATATAATCATACACTACATCATTTCATACACACACATACATACAAGTGTATATATATATAATCATACTTGTATATACATAATTTATACTTGTAGTGAGTGTATTCCCCAAAACGTATGATCATATACCTGTCTATTCTTGTTATGTAGTTAACCTTCTATTGAACTGGTGGGCTCTTCATTTGAATTTCCCAGACCTTTTACTAATGACTAATTTAATTACTTGCAGAAGTATCAACCTTATGCCTCAGACCCAAATCTTAGTAGTGCCCTAGCTTCAGTTCTTTGGGAATTCAACCTTCTGTCTAAGCATCATTATCCAACTGTTTCGACGCTAGCGTCGACCATTTCAATGTTGAGTAGTGCTTAGAACTAGGTTTATCATTCCGACATGTTGGTGATTATTGAAGGAGAAAGTGATGAAGAGGACGTCTTTGGAGTGGCTGACGAAACGGCGAGCAGTGATGCCGGTAGAGAGGTTCGAGAGGCAGAGCTCGGAGTCCCAACTGTCGGAGAGAGCGAACTGGCCATCGGAAGAGAGGATGATGTCTTCGACGAAGTGAGAGTGGCCGGCGAGCTGGATCGACGAGAGAGAGAGAGAAAGAGAGAAAAGAGCAGCGAAGAGAGAAAGAGAGGGGAGGTGAGGGTTTGAAGGTGTGAGATATATCAAATTTATCTGAAGGGCTTAGCCACCATGAAATAATATTGTGGATCTCTTCCATTACTAAAAATGGAAGAGGCACCTTAGATTAATTTTCCCTAATATATATGTTTACCTTGTTTATTCTTGTGATTTCACTTTATCTGTATTAATTTTAGTTTCTTTAATCAATGTGATTTAATTTTTTTTATTAGTTTATTTTAAATAACAACGCAATTGAAATATATGAGGAGTTTTTATTTTGGAAAATTTACCCATAAATCCTATATGAGGAAACGTTGATCTATTTAGTTCTAAGAGTTTTTTTATGAACCAATTAGTCCTTTTTGTTTTGAAAAGTTGTATTTATTTGATTTGATACCATTTGAGTGTAACTGAATGCCCTTTAATGATTCATTTTTTCAATTTTTTGATTTGTTTTGGGGATGGGAATGAAAAGTGAGGTGTGGAAGATTTTTTTTAAGGGGGATTGGTGGTTGTTAGTTGTCAAGCATTGAAATCTATATTTTTGTTAGTGTAATTTTTTGGTGTTACATAGGAGTGTTACATTAGATTGCTACATTTGAAAAAAGTATAAAAGTTTTTGTGTGTTACATTGATTGAAGTAAAGTTTTGGTGAATAATGCAAGTGGTTTCATGGAATATGATATTTTAATTAAACAGAAACTTGGGTGATTTTGAATTGGTAAAAGGATTTAACAAATTGATATCATTAAAAGAATGTCATGGGTTTCTAGGATAGTCGTTGACTGGGTATTGTGGTTTCTTGCTGGGAAACTTTTGTGGATGTGATGGTATTCTTATCACATTTTTTCCCCAATATTTCCATTTTCTCTTTCTTAATTTCAATTTCAGAGTTAGCATGTAATCATAAAATCTAATTGTTTTAATTGCCACTGTCGATAATGTATCACAGGGCACGACTTCAATAGAAAGAAACTGGGAAATATTTTCATTCTTGTACTACATTTGTGTAGAAATGGTAATATATCTATTGGAATTCAATGATTTGTATATGCATATGGTGCATATGGTTCACTCTTATGCTTCCCCCCCCAAAAGACCAAGCAAAATTTATTGTCTCTTTTACCATTAATACATAAATAAATAAAATTGTAGCTGCAGACTTGTACATATTCTTAATTTTCAATCTGCCCTTACTTCTGCAGATTGGAAAAATTGGGACCTTTAGAGTGGGACAATGTAGTACATGGACATGAAGCATGGAGCCTTATCACTTGTATCCGGTTGCATGCTGGTGTTATTCATTTGCTAGCAAACATGTTGAGGTTGGTATTTATTGGGATCTGACTTGAACAGCAATTTGGGTTTGGTATGTTATGTCCTTTCATCTTGCTGAAGCCTAAACTTGTCCCTAATTCAAATTAGTATGTGAAAAAGAAGTTTTATTATACTTTTCCACGGCAACTTGTTGAAGAGATGGTGATGTGGGTGTTTAGGATGTCCTATGGGAATGAAATCTTTGCAAAGCTTCGAAATGAGTCCCTTTGAGTATTATGTGACAATTGTAGTGTTTAGCATTATGCATGAGACTTTCTTTTCATTTTTCACTCTCCTTTTTAGCAAGCACTCCTTTTAATGGCTTCTCTTAGTTGGATGCATTTCTGCCAAAAAAATCTAATCAAAGCAAAGTTAATTTACCACATGGATATTTTGGGCACCCTGTTCTACCATAATTGACCCATTGTGAGGTTCTTATTCCTGCAGTGTTATTGTCTTAACAATTTCGCTATGTTTCTCTTACATCCACATAATCTTCTTCTTCTTCTTCCTTAATTTATTATTTTTGGTATGTGTCAGTGCGAGTTAGGGCAATCTACCTGCTGTCAGGATTTGGTGAGAGCATACTCTCTGCCCTTTTCATTCAACATAGAATTTCTGGTGGTGCTTCTGGTGCTCTATTTGGACTTCTTGGAGTGATGCTATCAGAGTTACTTACTAATTGGACTATTTATACCAATAAGGTAGATTCAGTAGACGTTTGATTTTTCCTGAAGTATTAGTTCTTTTCCCCCATCTCTTCCAAGAAGAATAAGAGAAGGGTGATCTTGGGTTCATGATAATTGTAACTAGGCTTAGATCTCTGTATTAAATGATCAGTGAGAAGTAAGCATGAAGCTTGAGATCACTTGCTGGTCCTCTTTACAGTGGTTGGAGTGTAGATTAGTAGTTCTACCTGTTTAAATGGTTTTTAAAATACTTTGTTTAGGCTGTGAATATGAAGAAATTTGACTAGTCTAAACACATGTCCTAATTCATCTTCTCTTATTTTGTAGGTTGCTGCTCTATTTACCCTTATGATCATCATTGTCATCAACTTAGCAGTTGGAATTCTTCCTTATGTTGACAACTTTGCACACATTGGAGGATTCTTGACAGGTTTCCTCCTTGGTTTCCTATTGCTACTCCGCCCCCAGTTTGGTTGGCCGGAGCGCCAACATCTTCAAGCTGATGCTCGTGTCAAATCCAAGCACACAATTTTCAAATATGTATTACTGGTGGTTGCTCTGGTTTTGCTGATTGTTGGGTAAGGATTATCATCTCAAACCCTAATTTTATTATCTTATGGAGTGAATTTATTGCAGTTAAAGGAACATCATCTATCTAGTTCCAGAACTTTCATTGTCACGACCCAAACCTGCCCCTAAAAGTTTGGACATGACCGGCCTGACCTGAGGCCTCAACTTGTTATCTTAAATTTTATTCAATATTGGGGCTTGAACGGAAGCAAAAAAATAATAGAATAAAGCATTCATTGAGCTATGACTACATGCCAGGATCTTAATGCTTCACCATACATAAGTACATAACATGTCATACACCATTCATGCTTACTAAAGGTGTAAAAGGGTAACAACCCAAAAATTTGGTATTGACAATATATACACGTGTCTATTCTTCCGATTTCCAACAAAACATGCCAACATACGGTTTCCCAAAAATAAAACAAAAGAGTCACTTCGGGTGACTCAGCAAAACGTGTCCAGAAAAGACTCCTAGGCTGACCTAAGGATTGTCCCACGGCCTGATTACCTACAAAACATCCATAAAAAAAAATGAAGTGAGCAAGGCTCAGTGAATGATAGCAATACAACAAATTAGGAGTGCGAGCATAATTTAACAATGCATATTCTTAAATCATAAGTTGGTCTTATTCATATTTCCTTTTCTTAACGGCCTCGGGCCCACACAAGACAAAACGGCCTTAGGCCCAACATAATACAGAACGGCCTTGGGCCCATCGTAATACAGAACGGCCTTAGGCCCATTATAATAGCAAAACGGCCTCGAGCCCAATGAAATAGCAAAATGGCCTTAGGCCCATCATATTAGCAAAACGGCCTTGGGCCCATCATATTAGCAAACAGAACGACCTCGGGTCCATATCTTATGTGCCAAAGTTCAAACATATAGCAAACATATCTCATATAACATAAGTTATTTACTAAAATATTGTAGACACCCCATTTTTGACCGACCTTAAGACTTAGACGTCACTGATTGAGCGCTCGGTGATGTTGCATACTGTGCTTGTTTAGAAGTCTCAGAGTCGCGGCCGTGCGCCCTACCTCAGGACTTCCGAACTCTTTTCTGTGCCTTGTCTCGGTTTGCGAACCAGACTCGGTTTTCTCTGTTTTCTTTCCTGAGGGAAGGGAGTGGTCCCGTAGACTATCTCTCGGTGGCCGTGGGCTACTTTTCGTGGCCGTAGGCCATTTTGCCCATTTCGGAGCCCGGTTCCCGGTTTTCGGGACCGTCAGGCCGTGTGCCTCGGTTCGGGACCGTCTAACCATCTCCGATTTCTCCGGTTTTTGGCGGAGACCTCTGTTTTAATGTTCCGAGGAACACTGGGGCCCCTGATGCCCACTTCGTGGCCGTACGCCACTTTCGGTGCCTGCAGCCGGTTTTCGGGACCCCGAACTGCGCGGTTTTGGCCCCGAACTTTCATTTTGCATCAGTTTTCTCCGGTTTTTGGCAGGTATCTCTGTTTCATCATTCCGAGGGACACTGAGGTCGCAGATATCCACTTCGCTGCTGAACACCACTTCCGGCACCTACAGCCCATTTTCGGGATCCCGAATTGCCCGGTTTTGGTCCCGAGCATTCATTTCTCATTAGTTTTTGTTAAAACTTGGCAGGTACCTCTGTTTCAACACTAGGAAGATCACTGGGGGGTGGAAGGCCAGCAATTATCCCAGATAACCAGTTTCGCTTCTCCGGCGCCCGTTTCGCTCACTTCCGGGCCAATGTTGAACACCCTAGGGGTATTTTCTTCCAACCAAAGCTACATATCTGTGATCAGGGGATATGGGAGGACACCAAAAGTTGGTGGTCGGCCAGCAATTGTGCATTTCATTTTTGAGCCTCTCCTTCAAGCTCTATGTTGTGACATCTGCTTCAGAGTTGCCAGATTCCGACCTTGGAACCTTATTCTACACACTTGGGAGGACACCTTTGCATGGTGGTCGGCCAGAAAATCTTTACTTCATTTTTTGGGGGTGGCCGGCCGGCCATGGTGAGTGGCTGGCCGACCAGGTGGGGTGGCCGGCCGGCCACCTTGCAGAAAACCACCTGGCCGGCCAGCTTCTTGCTTTCCAGCCCATTCCAGCTGTCCGGATATTTTTGTCCAAATATCTCCCCATCCGGGGGATATTTTGGGAGGGAAAGCTTGGATGCATTTCCCTCCCCTTTTACACCCTTCTTGGCCTATTTAAAGGGCTGGACAGCCCCTTCCCTAGGGTTAGAAAATTTGATCTCAAGACTCCCTCTCCCAACTCCTCCATTTCCATAGCCAAAAACCTCCAAACAACTTCAAGCATCTAGGCCAATCCTTCATCAACCCTAAGCCTCACCATCACCATTACCTTTCCAGCAGCAAAGGAGTGATTTTCAAGGGGTAGGAAACAACAAATTCAAGCTAAGAGGTAGCAACACTTGGATCTCCAAGGGTAAGTCTCCAAATCCTTTTTTGTAGCATAATTTTCCATCAACTTTTTACCCTATTTCCTTTCTGTTTTTGGGCTTTGACCCCTACTGGTTTTGTGCTTATTTTGAGCCCCTCTACAACATTGTAGAAGGGCTCAACCTCATTTGGTGTCTCCATGATACACTTCTTTCAATACCACTCTTTAGGCCATTATTTTGCATGCTTTATTTGGCTTTTGAGTGATCTGATTTCGAGCATGCTATAAACTGTTGATGGGCTTATCTTGAGTCCCTCTTCAACATTGAAGAAGGGCTCCATCATGTTTGACCTCTCTAGCATGCACTTCCTTTGAAATTCTTCCATTCTACCGTAAGATTGCATGCTATTTTTAGCCTATTTGTGATCTGATTTGGAGCATTCCATGAACTGAGATTGTGCTTATTTTGAGCCCGTCTTCAACATTGAAGAAGGGCTCAACACTGTTTTCACACTCTATGTTCCACTTGCTTTGAATCCATGCTTTCCCTCTATTTTGCATGCTTTGTTTGCTATATTTCTACACTGATTTGGGGGATGTCATCTACTGTAAATATGCATATTTTTGGTCCCTCTTTAATTTTGTAGAACTGTTTTTTTGGGTTTGAGCATTGTAGATACCACTTGATTTGTAAATCCTCTCTTTTTCCGTATTTTTGCAAGCTATCGTTGCCATACCTATGCTTACAATTTGGCCATGCTTTGTACTAAAAAAATGCTATTTTTGGGGCTGCCTTGCTACTGTTTTTTCTGTCATGTGTCAATTTTGCATGTATAGCATAGCTGTAGGCCATTTCGGGGGCTAAATATCGCATTTCGGGAACATTCCGGGCATCGGGTGCATTTTTATCATCATTTTGAGGCTGTTTTACCTTCGTTTAGTTGCTGGAATTTAGTTTGCATGCTTGCATATCATTTCCATGCCATTTTATGCATTCCTCGGTTTGCGTGTCCGCGGGCACGCATTTCGAGGCATCTTCTTTTTTATCCGACGGCATCTTATGTGAGTGCGGCTGAGGCCCTCTCATGTTAGTGTAAGCCCAGTTTGCATTTTCATGGCTTTATACCATTGCCTCGGTTTGCGTGCCCGTATGCACGCATTTCGAGGCACCTCATTTTCGTCTCTTGGCAGCCTATGTGAGTGCGGCCGAGGCTCTCTCATGTTGGCGTAAGCCCATCACTGCATTCCGTATGCCATTTCATTCCATTTCATCATCGCCTCGGTTTGCGTGCCCGTGTGCGCGCATTTCGAGGCACTTCGGTTTTATCCGATTTGCATTGCACATCACCGCCTCAGTTTGCGTGCCCGTGTGCACGCATTTCGAGGCACTTCGGTTTTATCTGATTTGCATTTCACATCATCGCCTCAGTTTGCGTGCCCGTGTGCACGTATTTCGAGGCACTTCGATTTTATCCGATTTGCATTTCACATCGCCGCCTCGATTTGCATGCCCGTGTGCACGCATTTCAAGGCACTTTGGTTTTATCCGGTTTGTATTTCATGTCATCGCCTCGGTTTGCGTGCCCGTGTGCACGCATTTCAAGGCATCTCATTTTCATAGCATTGTGCATGCTATATCACATGTCAGTTGCATTTCATGCATACCATGCATATTGCATCGTGTTCGGGATAGGCGTTAGCCCGGGCACGGGAAACGAGGCACGTTTCGTACTCCGAGTGACGGAACGGATCTCAATTCCCAAGTCACCGACACTCCGGATTACCCATGATGGAGTTAGGTTTTGTTGTAGCATTCATCTGCATTCATCCTATATTGAGTTGTGCAATCCGACTCCTCGGCCATCATGCATCGATATGCGTGATTGGTGGCACGAGGATCGAGGCATGCATATATTTGTGAAATACATTGCTATGCCCCTTTCCTGCTCTCTATTGAAGCAAATTGAAGAATCAACAAATTTCCGGAGTATGGCACGCATTTCGAGAAACAGTGCAAACAGAGGCTAATTGGGGCATCCCAGTGGATTTCCGCGCCAAAGCAGCCCGGCATACATCATTCATCAACAGCGAGGCAGTCCCTGGCTTGCATGCCAGTTTACTGCTTTCTTAATTAATTTGTTAATTAATTAGGAATTTGTACTTTATCTGTATATTTCGGACTGTATTATTCTCTTATTCGGACTGTATATTATTTATTCGGACCCTCTGCGCGAGGGCATAATTGTAATAAGTGTGGGTGAGTGTGATGTATGTCTTCCAACCCCACGTCTTTCTCCTTTTTATTTACCTGCTTATGATGGTTAGATTAGGGCATATTTCAATTAGCATACAGTATGACAGCATGTTTGCATCATTCATCTGTTTTGCATGCATCGGGCTCGGCGCATCATACAAACTGCATCTGTATTTCAATTCCAAATTGAATACTTGATAGTTGTAGCATTTCATATGCCATCTTTAGAATAGCCGAGCCTGCTATAGTTTGCATCTTTGCATGTGTTGCATTAGGCAATCTGTGTATTTTAGGATCATGCATTATTTCTAATCAGCTTTTGTTTTGGCTGGGAGTACTCGGTAAGTGGTTATGCTTTAGCATCCTTGCATGTGTGTGAGTGTTGCCATGATAGCATGCTTACCATGAGGCTATGTGCTTATGTGATATAACTGCCTTGAATGCCTGTGGGTGGAGGTTGAGTTATCTGAATTGGGACAATTCATCAAATGTTTGTTAAGCCCACTAGATAGTGGCAAAATCACCAATTTCTTCTAAGCCCACCTGAGGGTGGCAAATCCGCATTTTAGCCTACCTGCGGGTAGCACCATCAAACCACTTTCAAATAAACAAACATGAAATGTTTTGTTCCAATTCAGACGACCCAGTCTATACTTATTTGCTGCGAGCATCACATAGTAACCTAGGCTAATAATCGGAATAAGAACTCGTAATGTTTTCAAAAACAGATATCATGGTTAGTAGAGGCCGGTCTTTGACCGGGCGAGCGGGGGTGCTCACGATGTGACCTTCCCCAATCGTACCCAAGTTCCCGAGCCAACTTTGGTGATGACGGACACGTGGCCTTTTGGCACCGAGTCAGGGTTTCCTAAATTTCCCATTTTAAAATATTTAGGTGGCGACTCTGTTATCTGGCAAAGCAGTCCATGTTTGGCACTTCTTTCAAAAAATCTGTTTTTTTCTCAAAACGATTTGCCGGATTTGGACTCTTTGGTTCGAGATTTGGAACCGCAACAAAAATCGAGTCCGAACTGTAGCGAGGTCCCTCGCGGGCTTGTTACAAATATATATAAACTCCATACGTGAATGAAATATAGCATTACACTACTATCACTCACTGTGATATGGTTGAATGATGGTCCCCTCCTGTATGTGCCCAACACATAGCACACAACTTGTAAGTACATCACCTTTCCTTAGTTTCCTCTTATTTCTCAAATATTTGATTCGCTAAGTTTCTTGTAATTAAATGCATTATAGGAACATCGAATGGTCATATTAACACATCCAGAGGGTCAAACAGAGCGAAAGAAGACAATAGACTTCTCCAGCTTAAGCCGCACGTGCGGAAGTCCCCACCGCACGTGCAGGCCTCACGTGCTTTTATTGCAGTGTGGTTCAATTCCTCTTCCCTGTTTTCCGTACGTGCGGCTGTGACCCCCGCACGTACGGCTATGCTCTCGCACGTGCGGCTGTGAGCCCCACACATGCGGTTCTGGCCCTGTTTTTCTGTCCGAAACTTCAACAATGAAAAGCTTGCAAGGGGTAGTCACTTAGCCAAAATCAAGTGAAATTTACTTTAGAAACATAACATATAAACACAAAAACATGAAATTCTAGCTCATAAAGATCATGACTTGTTTTATTTGGCCTATTACACCTCCAATTCCATGATCCCCTTATTCCCATTATGTAGGTATATACACATATACATATGTATCTATTTACATGAGTTCAAGCATAACAGAAGGGTTAGATTAGGCACAATTTCTCTCAATTCTAAGTAATTGAACATAACATAGAGAGATCAAGTTTTCCATCACACACATCCACATCCTAGAGATACATGATTATTTATGAGACTTGGTTACTAAAGAATGATTGCAGTTGTTGCAAAAATTGGGCTTTCATGAAGCATATAGAACATGGTCAATTCATATTAAAGAAAAAAACAAGTTAACTTTTCCAAGGATGACCCATTGCATAAGACTACCGCTAAAGTGGGGTCTGGTATGGGCAAGATGTTCGTAGTGGTTGTATCCTTACCCTCCATTTCTGAATAGGCTATTTCCATCACTCGAACCTACACCAGCGAAGACATTAACAAGAAGCCTTATTATTTGAAAAACACCCTTTCACACCTTTCCATCCCTACCAAAAATCAAAAAAGAAAGAAAAAGAAAGATGATTTTATTTCCGTTATTTAATCCATAAATCCTTCAATATTTTCGCCATTTTTCTTATTTACTACCCTTCATGTTCTAGATGGTGGTTTTAGATTCTTGCATTGTTGAGTTTTGTAGTACCGATGAACACCTTATTTTGCTCGTGGCAAACCCTATTTTCCATGAATGCTGCAGATTTACCATAGGACCGGTAATGCTTTTCAGAGGGGAGAATGGAAACGATCATTGCAACTGGTGCCGCTACGTCAGCTGTGTGCCTACCTTAAGATGGAACTGCAATAACTGATGAGGAAATTCTCAGCAGTTTTAGCTTTCATTCTTTGCGATCACCTTGCCATCTGATTCCCTTTTTTTTTCCAGGATTATTAGTGAATTGTTTATCTCATTTGTATGCTTCTGGTTGTGTACATTCATACTCTGACCCCTCTCTGTGTGAACATATAGGAAATCTTGTTCCCATAAATTTACATAGATTCTCATTATGTATACTAATTACTGTTTTCATAGATAAAGTGATTTTTACATGCTCTGAGAATGAAAATTTCACAATTGTCTTGTGTCTGTCTATACATAACTAAGGTCAGTATTTTTTTAGTCTCAAACTCAAGTGTCTAAGGCTGCAACTTATTGATTGAATGCCTGAAACCATGTATTATTATATTAAATACCTTTTCTGATTTTAGGAGACAGTCGTGCTGTGTCATGGGGTGGGACATTTATCAGAGAAGCAAGACATGGTTTTTGTGAATGAGCAAGGTTGGAAGTATTTTTATAGTTGTAACATGGTGGAATTTTGATCCACATGTATTGATAGACTACATATAAAATAGTCTCTACCTATAGTTGTTCTCAAACACTGAAAGCATTGATATTAGGCCAAAAGGTCATCTCATTTTCTTGGTATTAGTCATTGTTTTGGGCCTGCTGGGCTACTTTGGTTGAGAAAATTTGGGAGAAGATTAGATTTTGGTTAAATTACTTTTTTGCTCCCTGCGGAATTTCATTTCTTTAATGTTTTATGGAACACTCTGTTAGTGCAAAAATTATGACATGAGTATGGAATATCACATGCTGTGTGTCTGCCTAATAATATTTTGTATGTTCTCCATTTCTTTGTTTCTAGGGTCATGTAATTATTTAGCTCTTTGCCATTGGTTGGGCACACAATTAATATGAAATTCCCCAAAACAAAATAATTAATTGAATAAGATAATTACTCGGGTAGGTAAGTTGTGATTAGGCCTATTTTCATTTTCAACCATTTATTTCAAAATGTGACACTCACACCTCTATTGAATATGGATCAATGTAAAATCGTGAGCTGTTCCATTAAAGATAATGTCTACATACCATCATTTAGTTTAAAACTTTCAAAATAATTATACTTTCTAAAAAAATTTAACCAAAGCTCCTCCATTGAACCTTTATTTGGTGAAAAGAACAGCCTAATTTATTTTGCTTCATATACCCCCTAAAGAAAAAACACATAACTGAGTAAGGACAAAGTAAAATATATATATATATTTCTTGGACAATATTGTCAAAGTAACATGCTACTATAAACTAAGATGACATGTTACTGTCAAACAGAGTAACTGTCAAACAAAGTAATATGCCACTATTACTGTTTACATCAATTTTGACGGTAATAAAAAAAAATTTATAAAAGAATTTCATAGTCACCATGGATCTTATTTGATAGATCTTGATGATTTGATATAATGGTATGTATTGGATTTTTCAAGGAAAACTTTTGTACTTGTCCTTAATACATTAAACTTTTATTATGAGAGAAATTTGATCAAATTTCCCTACTTTCTAACCAATTCACAAGATAAAAATTTGAATGTACCGATAGTACTACGTCATCATTGAAAGATGGTATCACCATCCAATTACATGTGGTATCATCGTCCAATAACATGTTATCATATATCCAGCCATGTATATGTGACCGTTACTAGATTATGATGAAAAAGGTAGCTATTTTTTGAAAGTGTGATTCACCTTCATATGTAGGTTCATTATTAAGAATTTGGATCTTCTGTAGTTGTTCCTTGTAGTGCCCTAAAATGATATCGTTTTGTTTTATTTTGTTTTGTTTTGGTTTTTCTTTTTAATTTTTAAAATAGAGCTCTCCTCTTTTGGCGACCGCCCTACCCCACCTTGTCATCCGTCTTCTCTCAATTCTTAGAAGTTCTGACCACCTTTGCCTACCCTTCTCCAACAATCCTTATCTCTCTACAAAGCTAGTCGCTACCCCTAACCCTTTTCCAACCCATCTCTTTACTTATCAGCACCACTACCGTGACCTTAACCCTTGTCGTCCCTTTCCAACCTAACCTCACCATTGTAATGCCTTCCTCACCCCTACCCTTTCTTGCTATCTGCCGCCATGAACCTACCCACTCCCTCTTTTCTTTTCCTCTTCTTTTCTTTTTTTCGTCCTCCTGCTCACCTCAAAAAACGAGGAGGAGGAGGAGGAGAAAACACTACAAGAAAATTGGCCTATAACCACGTTTTTGTCATGGCGTTATTTTAAAAAATGTCGTTTTAAAGGTTTTCAAAATATTTTTGTAAGCAACTCATTTTAAAAAACACGCGTGCTTGGTGTACAAACATTTTTTCCCTTATAAGACCCACGCGTTTTTCATTCTTCTATTTCTCTTAGTCCCGAGATAGCTCTAGGTTTTCTGTCTCTTCATCACTCCTCTTTCTTATGGTGAAAGGTCACTAGATCGAGCATCGTGGGCTCTGATTCACGATCTGGTTCTCTCCATCTTGGCTCAAAACTCTCGATCAGTCCGATTTGAAGATTAATTTGGTGAGTCCTTCTCTGATTTTTTGATTTTGTTTATATACAAACTCAGATCTGTATCAACGATCTCAAATCTGTTTGATATATATACTAATTTATGTCTATTGATGGCGATCGATTTTTAGTCTAGTGATCGATTTTTAGGCTAATCTCGATTGATTGATTTTTAAATTATTGATCGCGATCGAACACTCTTCTCTGGATTTGATCGATTGATTGCTTTCGTTCAGATCTGTAAGTTTTAGTCCCTATGCGCATATTAACATCTTCAAACCGACTCTATTTCTGACTCGTTCGTGGTGATCTTTGCGTTTGTGCCTTGTATGCAATTCTAGGGTTAGCCTATTGAGGCTAATCTCTATTGCGTTTGTGTACAGAGTCACAGAACCACCATCACAACCATACTGTGTCAATCTTTGCAGCAGCAATGTCTCTCTTCCTCACAATGGGTTTTGTGCACTGCAGACACCTGATTTCCACTCTGGTGAGTCTTTTTTGATTCCCTCCTTCCTTACCTTGCTTATGATCTGTCTGGCCCTGTCGTTTGTGCATTTGGATTTTTCTACTACTTTCCATAAATTGGTTTCCACTGTTTCTTGTGTTCAATTATTCTTTTGCAAACATGGATTGATGCAAACCCTTTTTTCTTTTGTGGTTTTTTCTATTAGTTGTCCAATGGTATTATCTAATTATAAATTATCTCTATACATCTAAAAATCCTTCTCCTCTCCCTGTATTATTTGACCACAGAAAATATAGTCACTTACACATTGATCTTGCAGCCTGTGGATTACGAGCCTCCATTCTTCAAAAGCTGCTGAGAACAAGAAGCTCATAATCCATGGACAAAAAATCCTCTGAAAATGGAGGTTGGAAATGTCAACGAGAAGCATTTTGTATTAGCTCTCAAGGTAAAAATAGAATATTGCAGGAACACTTGGTCCCTTGTTCGAAAATTTAAGTTAATGTTTGCAACTGGGAATTTGTGTAGGTTAAGAGTGTGCTCGATCCTTGTGAGGATGAAAATGATGACATTCAAGATGATGATGTGAGCTTGGGGGCTGATTCTGTACAAAGGGAGTGTTCCGAATCTGACGGTGAGGTGATGAGTTAACGTTACATTTGTTTTTGGTTCTCAATGAGTTAAAATACATGTTATAAGCTTCATTTACCATACAGCTGAAATGCTTAATAAACCTATTGTCAAAATTTGCAACTCATTTCAGGTTGGCCTTTCGGTAGATGACCAATACATAGTTGCACTAATAGGTAATTATGGTTGTAGGCTTTGATTGAAGGTAAATGACGATCTGACACATGTTGAAACTTGTAAAAGAAGGCATCCAATCCTGCACGGTTGAACATTTTAAGCTGTAGAATAAATTTAAAATTTCATTTTTTAACTGGTTTTCAGAAATTATGGACAAAGCTAGTTAAGGAAGGTAGTCTATCTAAGGACGGAACAAACAGTTACACCATTAACAAGCAAAAGGTAGTTCATTTCTTTTCATTCAGTTTGAATTTTGTGTCTTTGTGTTGTTGTAGTCTCAAGTGTTTTTTATTTTTTATTTGGGTAACAAAACCACAATTGTAGAAATTCGACTATGATTTCAATCCTATAAAGGAAAATGGAAAATGGATTGATTGATTGAAGTTATTTTGATGGAAAATGGATCTAGAAAAATCGGTGAGTTTCTTGCATTTCAAGTTGATGACGTTGAGAGTTTTAGAGAGAGAGAGAGAGAGAGAGAGAGAGAGAGGGATATAGAGATGACTCCTGCTTCCTGATTCCCACTAGGGCTTTGGCAATGCATTAATTGAAGCCTCGAGCATCATCGCTTTTACATTTATTGGTAGTGATAGACAAATTTTCTTCTAAAAAACTTTATGGAAACCAGTGGCATTTTATTTCAGAATTTCGTTGTTTGTGCGATTTGTTGTATAATAATTTGTTGATGGAATCTCAATTAAATTCCACTCCAGTTTTCCTGTTTCATGTTCATGCTTCTTGGTGCACATTGCACATGCCTGTTCCTTACGAAAATTTCTGTTGTACCTCCTTTTCTTAAGCTTGATCTAGATCTAAAGAAATTAGTTTTTATTTTTTTTATTTCCAAGTTTAAAAACTCTTATTGATCACACATTGTCAGATCTGGATAGTGGACTAGTGATTAGAGGAAATGGGTTGAACTATCGAGATTGGCCCCTTTATTGATCTTGTAGTTTGGGACAAAACTGGTGAAGATTTTGACTTCCACTTTGCTTTTATTTGTGTTCTCTTTACAGTGTTTTTATCTAGATGTTTGTTACAATTACAACATGTTCTGCATCGAGAATCACATTTACCCTTAGTTTTGCAAATTGTCTTATCTTTAGTGACAAAGTTTTCTGCAGCAATTCCTGGCACCATTGAGAATGGCATACCTATCGATAAAGGAAAATTATTGAAGTCATTCTAGAGTAATTTATGGAATTACTTATTTAGTAATGTTGACAAACGAGAAACTACATAACACTCTAAATGAGTTACATATGGAGAAAAGAGGGTATTAATGTTGTGGTATAAAAGGAAACCATGGAACAGGTGTCAGAGAACAAATTTCCTTTCAATGCAGAAAATTACAAATTATATGAAGAAGTAAGAGAAGGTGTCAGCGCCACTGTTCACCGGGCTCTCTGCATTCCTCTGAATGAGATAGTTGGGTGTGAATGTCTTCGATGCATGCACCCTTAAAATTTTAAAATTTTTCACAGTGGACAAAAAATTTAAGGACAGCAATTATGAATTTTCATATGCCCTCTTGGATGAAAATTCCTTCGTGTTGACTGGGATTTGGGAATATATCCTGCTCAAAATTGTCTCTGTTGTACATGAACCTATTATTATTAATTGAATACGAATCCAAGAGGCTATTCTACAGTGTAATGATGTGTAATCTGCTTGACTATTCCATTGCATCTGCATGTGCAAGCAAGTGACTTAACCTCAAGAGAGTAGTGGAACTATAAATAATTTTTCAAAGATAAAAAACAATTATATGTGTTTTTTACTGACTTAAAACATAATGAAACAAGAGATTATCAACTTAAAACATGAAGAACAAGTATTACTCATTTTGACACCCTCAATAAACATAGATCAAAACTGGTTGGTGTCCATCTTAAAAAAAATGGAAGGAAAAAAGTATTGCTTAGGTGGCTAGAATTACATAATTATGCTTTCCTAGGATGCTGTTAGGTATAATGTGTGTTTATTAGCTATTATCATTCAATGAGGTCCTCTCTCTCTCTTTCCACTTTGAAGGATGGTCTTGGGTTCATATATTTTTCAAATGTTGGGGTTTTCTTGTCAAAGGTTTCCCATTTGTCAGCTTCTACATTTTAAAAATGTTTTATTTTTCTAATTGGTGGTAGGTTAGTTCAACTGCAGGTCCCAGGTTTGGTTAATGTTGACTTTGTAGATGTGCGAGCTATCATGGAAAATGCAGGGTCATCTCTAATGGGAATAGGAACTGCAACTGGTAAATTAAGTGGATCTTTATTTGCTGACTTTTTTCTATTTACCAAATGCTTTATAGATCTCAAGAAAGGAGTAAAGGAGGTTCAAGAAAAGAGTGAAGATAGAGCGAATACGGGCTAATACGGGAGAGGGAGGATTGAGTTTTTACTTGCATGATATTTTCGGAATTGTTGGTTTTCTATATTTTTTTTTCTGCTTTTAACTTTATTTTTCTGTTTAATGTCTGAAATTTCTGGTTTTTTCTCATAGCATGATCAAATTAGGAAGATGAGGAAAGTAGACCAATTTTTTTTGGGTACAAGAAAGAAGTTGACCAATGTTAGTACACTTTAAAAAGCATGTCATAAAGTAATGCAACATGCTCATGCAAATATACTATACTTAATAACAGAGCAATATCAGAGTCTCTTATGCCATTCTTTAACCCTAACACTCTTGGACACTCATACTTACCCATTACAATGCAACCCCAAGCACTTGACAATGGACTCAAGTTTCGTCATATGGAAATTGCCTCACTACCTAAATCCTACAACACAAAGATATGTAAAACATGACTTACAATAATACTTATTGATGGCTAGCATCCCATGGTCAATAAATGAAAAATTACCAAAATATGTGCAACTCTAAAACCTAGAAAGCATAAATAATATTATAGCAGTTGCAATTAAGAAGCACAAACACTTATGAGAAGTACCATGCCCATGGATTTTTATCTATTATTCCCTTGCCATTTAGAATTTTGACAACTCGCAACTCTGTATCCACTACTTGCCAAATGAGATTACCATTATTTACAGTCGAAGTATGAAACCCTAATTACTTGCGTGACCTTTTTTTTGACATGCATGCCTATATTGATAAATTGTTGGTTTCTCATTCCTTTGCAGGCAAGACCAGGGCAAGAGATGCTGCATTGAATGCCATTCAATCACCTTTATTAGATATTGGTATAGAAAGAGCTACTGGTATAGTCTGGAACATAACTGGAGGAAGCGATCTCACTCTATATGAGGTAGGCTTTTATTCATTATTTCAACTTACTGGGAATTCATGCACATTAATATGGGGCCATAAGTGAGGCTGTCTAACTTTTGTTTGTTGTCACATGGATCCCAAGAACCATATGCTTGAGACCAACAGGAGATGCAAAATGCTTTGTTTCCTCATGTTGATAAATTTGCAAAAGTTTTCATTCTTCTTAGAATTTAATGGCAATAAATTTTTGAAATTGTTTAGTCAAGA
Source organism: Camellia granthamiana (assembly GCA_036172215.1). Taxonomy (NCBI): domain Eukaryota; kingdom Viridiplantae; phylum Streptophyta; class Magnoliopsida; order Ericales; family Theaceae; genus Camellia; species Camellia granthamiana. Next base: position 53,100,338 of record CM069916.1, on the reverse strand, counting down.
TGATTTTTGTATTGATGCTTTCAATAAATGACACTACAGGAAATATAGAATTTAATGGCGTTTATTTAGCGACGTTTTTTTAAACACCACTATTTCTAACCTTTAACGACGTTTTATAAACGTCGCCTTTTATTTTAATTAAAACGGTATCGTTTAGGGAATAGAAGTCGTTTTTTTAACGCCTTCACATGTGTTACAATGTTATTCCTCCCTCTCTCTTAGCTCTGTGAGAATCAGAACCGTTCTGTCTCTCTCTTCAGGCCCTCATTTTGAATCTGGAAACCTTCAGTCTCAAAGAATCCTGCCAATGACAAACAAGTAATTACTTTCCCTAAATTTTCATACAGGACCTTGACGTGTTTTCAAAAAAGAAATAACCCTATTGTTTTTCCATGGCTTCTGTGTTTTTGTCTTTTATTATTATTATTATTATTTGACTCATGCAGGCTGCTGCAAGAGTCTGGAGAGATGGACAAAAAAAGGGAGTGTATATCTATAGATTTTTGAGTACTAGAACCATTGAAGAAAAGGTTTTGACACATCAATAATTTAGTTAATGTTATTGCCACTTTTGTTGCAGTTTGAGAACTTGATGCGTGATTTGTCTTTGTTGCTTTTAAGAACCGCTCTGATCTTCTGCAGGTGTACCAGCGTCAGATGTCAAAAGAAGGGCTTCAAAAAGTTATTCAGCAGGAACAAACAGATAAAGCTAAGGACCAGGTACTTGTTCTGATGCAGCCGTGGTGCTATTGGAAATGCCTTTAAATGTATAACAGCAACAGTGGTAATTACAGGGGAACTTTCTCTCAACAGAAGATCTATGGGATCTGTCCACATTTCATGAGAATGTGAGGTACTTGTCTCCTCACATTTCATGAGAATCGTCAAATGTGAGGCGTACAAAATGTTTTGGCTAGATCTAAGCCATTTGGAGTCCGTTTTTGGTGATCCAATAGTGTTTTCCGACTATTTGGAGTATTCCGGACACATCCGTACGGTCATATTTTGGAGACAGAGTTTCTGTAAAAGGAAGGCAGATTAAAGGGACGGACGACATCAGGTGCAGTGGACGGAAAATTCTGTTGGAACACAGAATATTTTCTAAACTTCTGAAAATTGCAATTTGGCCTAGAATTTTCAGAAAATTGTGGTGTGGCCCAACTTTCGGGGATATTTTTCAGTGAGGTCCCCGGAAATGCAGCGAAGGTTGGTCCTAGCTAATCGGACCGTTCCGGACGCAATCGCGAGGTCAGAATGGTGAAATTCTGAACGGTTTTTTAAAGATTGTTAAAACATGGGAGTTTGTCATCTTTAATACTCGGAGGGAGGTTGCCGGATATTGTGGAACGTTGCGGATTCACTGAAGAGGTTAGAATGGACAGATTCTGACCAGATTGGACAACCAGGTACAACTCGAGATAGATCATTGAAAGACAGCAGAGAGTGAGGCTTAGAGTGAAACAAAGAGAGAACAATCTGAGAGTGTGTAATTGTTTCATTTCTTTCAATATAGTGAATCCGCTGCCCGTGGACGTAGGCGACTTGCCGAACCACGTTAAATCTTGTGTGTTATTGCTTGTTTGAGTTCCCTGGTGTGCCCCCGATCCGCAACAATTGGTATCAGAGCTCGGGTTGCGAAAAATCGAATATTTCCCGAAAGTGCCCAGATTTCGAAGTGCTCGAAATCCACTTTTGAGCATACCAGGAGAAAGAACTCCCCGAGAGGAGTCCAGAACAGCAAAGACCAAGCCCAGAAAGGTATCCACGCGCCGCCACGCGCCACCTGAAGATAGCGCGTGAATTCCACGCTCCACACGCGCCACAAGCGCCGTCGAGCTGAGGAAGACGAGCCACGTCATCCCCACGTCACGCCACGTCAGCGCCACGTCAGTCCACGTATACGCCACGTGTCCTGCCCAGTCAGCCTGAGTGCTGACCAAGCCACCGCGCCGCCGTTGACCGAGCCGTTTGAGCCACCGTTGACCGCGCTGAGCCGCCGTTGACTGCCGCCGTCAAGCCGCCGTTTACCAGCCGTTGACCGGCGCAATTATCTGGTGCATCTCAGCGCACCAGATTCTGCAGATCTGACCCGTCCAAACTGTTTTTGCCAGATCAGAGCCATTCGGAGTCCGTTTTCGACGATCCAATAGTGTTTTCCAACTATTTGGGATATTCCGGACACATCCGTACGGTTAGTTTTTGAATCAGAGGTGTTCAAAATATTTTGGCTTGCTCTGAGGCATTCGGAGTCCGTTTTTGACAATCCAATAGTGCTTCCCAACTATTTGGAGTATTCCGGACACATCCGTACGGTTAGTTTTTTGAATTGAAGTTTCTAAAAAATGGCAGAATCTAGATCAACCAAGTCCGTCAGTAATTCAGCCAGTACAAGCACCTCTAGACATTGGACCCCGGTGTCCCATGCTAAGTTCGAGGTAGAGAAGTTTGATGGAAGCAGCAACTTCAGCATGTGGAGATGCGAAGTTAAGGATATGCTTGTCCAGATGAACCTGCACTTCACTCTGGGAGACAAACCAGATGACATGGACAGGATAGAATGGGAGAGGGTGAATCTCCTAGCCTGCAGTTCCATCCGACTTTGCCTTGCAAAAGAGGAGAAGTATGCCTTCACAGAATATGATATTGCGAAGAAGCTTTGGAAGGCGCTGGAAGATAAGTTCATGACAAAGAGCATTGAGAACCGGCTCTACTTGAGGAAGAGGTTGTTTCGTTTCGACTACATTAAAGGTATTTCGATGAACGAACACCTAAATAACTTCAACAAAATTATTACGGACTTGAAGAATTTGGATGATCACGTTGGTGATGAAGATAAAGCACTGTTATTGTTGAATTCCTTGCCTGACTCATATGATCATCTCACTACTACTTTACTGTACGGTAAAGAGAAGATCAAGTATGTTGATGTTGCAAACGCCTTGGTGAACAATGAGTTCAGAAGGAAAGACAAGTCTGCAAACAGGGACTCAGTATCCGAGGCATTGACAGTCAGAGGCAGAACAAATAACAGAAGAAATGCAGGGCGAGGAAAGTCTCGCTCAAAAACCAGAGGGAAATCTTCAGACAGAAGACGTCTTGCAAAAGACGAGTGTGCTGCTTGTCGCCAGAAGGGGCATTGGGCAAAAGATTGTCCCAATAAAGACAAGACAGAAGAGAAGGTGAATATTGCACGAGATGGAGATAATGATGAAGGAGGAGCCTTCACAGTTTCATCATATGGCCAATCTGATGAATGGATAATAGATTCCGGATGTTCATTCCATATGTGTCCTAACAAGCAGTGGTTCTCGAGCTTACGAGAGTTCGATGGAGGAGTTGTGCTGATTGGCAACGACCAAGCTTGCCAGACAAAGGGGATTGGAACAGTTCGACTGAAGATCCATGATGGAACAATCAGAATTCTTGAAGATGTACGGTATGTACCAGATCTAACCAAGAATCTCATCTCAGTGGGAGTTTTAGACTCCAAAGGTTACAGAGTAACCATGGAAGGTGGAGTCCTCAAAGTTGTTCGAGGAGCACTGGTTGCAATGAAGGGTACTCGACAGGGAAATTTATATTTCCTAGACGGCTCTACAGTCACAGGGAGAGTGGCTGTCTCCACCAGTTCCAGCTCAGAAGATGATACATCAGACACTTCCAGACTTTGGCACATGCGCCTAGGGCATGTCGGTGAGAAGGCTTTACAAGGGTTGGTAAAGCAAGGCCTGTTGAAAGGCGCCAAGACAGGGAAGCTTGAGTTCTGCGAGCATTGTGTACTGGGAAAGCAAACAAGAATCAAGTTTGGTACTGCAATTCACCGTACCAAAGGGATTCTAGACTACGTCCACACCGACATATGGGGTCCTTCCAAGAATGCTTCGTTGGGAGGTAAACACTACTTTGTGTCGTTCATTGATGATTTCTCCAGAAGAGTTTGGATTTACACAATGAAGCACAAAGATGAAGTCTTAGACATCTTTCTTATGTGGAAGAAGATGATTGAGACCCAGACAGGCAGAAAGATCAAGAAGCTCAGATCTGACAATGGTGGAGAATACACATCAGATCCCTTCTTTGAGGTTTCCCAGAATGCAGGGATAGTGAGACATTTCACAGTTCCTGGAACACCGCAGCAGAATGGAGTTGCAGAACGCATGAACCGCACTTTGGTGGAGAAAGTCCGGTGTATGCTGTCACAGTCTGGATTGAGCAAGGCATTTTGGGGCGAGGCATTGAACTATGCTCGTCATCTTGTCAACAGACTACCTACTGCAGCATTAGATGGCAAGAATCCCATGGAGGTATGGTCAGGAGTCCCAGTTACTGATTATGATCAGTTACGTATCTTTGGATGTCCAGCATATTTTCATGTTACAGAATCTAAGTTGGATCCAAGAGCCAAGAAAGCCATCTTCTTGGGCTTCGGCAACGGTGTCAAGGGATACAGACTTTGGTGCCCTGAATCAAAGAAAGTTCTCATTAGAAGAGACGTTACCTTTGATGAGTCTACAATGCTGAAGCAACCAGATCCTCAAGAGAATGAGGAAGCATTGAAGAAGTCAGTGCAGGTGGAGTTTGAGACTCCAGCAAAGACTAGTCAGCCAATCAACCATCCTGAAGAAGTCTCAGAGGATAGCTCTGAAGAGAGTTCAGATGAAGATCCAGAGGCTCCGCAACAATCAGAACCCATTGCAATCAGGAAAGGTAAAAGGGTTACTAAGCAACCCAGTTGGATGACCGATATGGTAGCCTATGCACTTCCAATCATTGAAGACAATGTTCCGTGCACTTTCAAAGAAGCCGTGCAAAATGCAGAAAGTGCCAAATGGAAGGAGGCTATGGATGAAGAGATCGGGTCACTTCATAAGAACAAGACTTGGGAGTTGGTGCAACTTCCAAAAGGCAAGAAAGCAATTGGGTGTAAGTGGGTTTACACCAAGAAAGAAGGCATCCCAGGCAACAACAACATCAGATTCAAAGCTAGATTGGTAGCTAAAGGCTATGCTCAGAAGGAAGGAATAGACTACAATGAGGTATTCTCACCTGTTGTGAAGCACACGTCTATTCCCATTTTGTTAGCTTTGGTTGCACAGTTTGATCTTGAGCTCGCCCAACTCGACGTCAAAACTGCCTTCTTACATGGAGATCTTGAAGAGGAGATATACATGTCCCAGCCAGATGGTTTCAAAATTGCTAGAAAAGAGAATTGGGCCTGTAAGCTGAACAAATCGTTGTACGGATTGAAGCAATCCCCGAGACAGTGGTACAAGCGATTTGATCGTTTCATGATGGAGACAGAATACACAAGAAGTCAATTTGATCATTGTGTATATTTCCGTAAGCTTCCCGACGGTTCCTTCATCTATTTGCTCTTATATGTAGATGATATGCTGATTACATCTACGAGCAAGGTGGAGATTGACAAACTCAAGGCACAGTTAGCAAGCGAGTTTGAAATGAAGGATTTGGGAGAAGCAAAGAAAGTTCTTGGCATGGAGATCAAGAGAGACAGGAAGAAGGGCACGGTTTGTCTGACACAAACCCAGTATCTGAAAAAGGTGTTAGACAGATTTGGCATAAATGGGAAAACCAAAACTGTGAGTACACCATTGGCCCCTCATTTCAAGCTTAGTGCTTCGATGTCTCCACGCACAGAAGAAGAACGGAAGCATATGGCACAGGTTCCATATGCAAATGCAGTTGGTGCATTAATGTATGCTATGGTTTGTACAAGGCCTGACATCTCGCATGCTGTGAGTATGGTAAGCAGGTATATGCATGATCCAGGAAAAGATCACTGGCAGGCAGTGAAGTGGATCCTAAGGTACATACATGGCACAGTCAATCTGGGATTGAAGTTCGAGAGAGATAACCGACTCGGGCAGAATTTGAAAGGTTATGTGGACTCAGATTATGCTGGTGACTTAGACAAACGCCGGTCAACAATAGGGTATTTATTTACGCTTGCTAAAGGGCCGGTAAGTTGGAGGTCAACGCTTCAGTCAACGGTGGCTTTGTCTACTACAGAGGCAGAGTACATGGCAGTGACGGAAGCCTTTAAGGAAGCTATTTGGCTACACGGGTTGATTGAGGACTTGGGAATTGTTCAGAAGCACGTTGAGGTGTATTGTGACAGTCAGAGTGCCATTTGTTTGGCAAAGAACGAGGTTCATCATGCCCGCACCAAGCACATTGATGTCCGTTTCCATTTCATCCGAGAAATTGTGAATGAAGGGGATATTCTGCTTCAAAAGATTGGTACTGCAGATAATCCGGCCGATATGCTCACAAAGGTAGTTTCTGGGATCAAGTTCCAACATTGTTTGGACTTGGTCAACATCTCTCGGAACTGAGCACCTTCGGGTGCAAGGCAGTATTGATCGATCACTATGTTGGATAAGAGAATCCTCGCCAAGGTGGAGATTTGTTGAATATTGGCTCAAGATTCTGGCCATGTGAAGAAAGCCATGAGGCCAACACCTTGCCAACTAGCTGGCCATGAGGCCATGTGAGTTGGCCATGAGGCCATGAGAAGCCATGTGAAGCAATGTGAAGCTTTCATCTGGAAAGCCACTGAAAGCACAACAATGGGCTGGCAGCCAGCTCAAAAGTTGATGGCCTCTCCATCTCTATTCTTGTGTATATATAGAGAGGGTGAGAACTGAGGAAAGACAGCAGAGAGTGAGGCTTAGAGTGAAACAAAGAGAGAACAATCTGAGAGTGTGTAATTGTTCCATTTCTTTCAATATAGTGAATCCGCTGCCCGTGGACGTAGGCGACTTGCCGAACCACGTTAAATCTTGTGTGTTATTACTTGTTTGAGTTCCCTGGTGTGCCCCTGATCCGCAACAAAAGCTTTAAACTCTCTCTTTCTCTCTCTCTCTCTCTCTCTCTCTCTCTCTCTCTCTCTCTCCAACATGCTTTAACCTAATGGTATTATCTATTGAATTACTTAACTCAAATAACAAAATCGAAAATAGAAAATACTCATAATGCCTGGTTACATGTAATTCAGCTATGTAAATTCCTTAAGGGGAACACTGTTAAGTTTTCATTAGGATAAGTCCAGACCATACTTCGTTAGAATCATCAAGAAATAACTATGTACAAATAAATTATGTACTTTTTCATTAATATGAACCATTCATCTGCTAACATTGAAGTATTGAACAGAAAATATACTGATATACTCATAATGCCCGGTCACATGTAATTGAAAAAAACAATGAACTGGTTTTTAAATTTCTTAAGGAAACACAGTAAGTTTTGCCTTGGCATCGGACATTTCTGGGCTATACTTTGTTAGAATCATCAGTAAGGTGCTGATCTTTATTAATTATTTAAAAATACTTGTAATTTTTCATTACTACAAATTATTTAGCAGATAACATTGAAGTATTGAACAGAAATTACACTATCTTCAATCTATCTTCACTTCACTAGCTTTCCCAATTTTCTCTGTGAAACATATGGAACTTGATAAAATATTGGAATGAAATTCTCCACGAGTTGGTCTTTAATTGGGATAATTAATCTTAGTCATATGACTCATATTATAATGTCTGTTGCCAAACCTCGCTTGTTATATGGGAGCTTAGCCTCTAGAAAATGTAGAAGTGTTTATATTGAATCATGGTAGCATAAATAAGGTTGAAAAGCAGGTCCATGCTTTTTGAATATATTATTTTTCTTTCTTTTTTCTTTGGCCTGTTGTTTTCCTAGCACATGGCTTTGGTGCTTGCTCCCTTTTTTACTTTCGAAAACTTATTTGAGATTTTCATGTGAGATGCATGAAATTGTTGTGCTGCCTGACATGTAGGTGCCACAGACAAGTGCCCCACTCCCTACTGCTGTCATGTTTCATTATTTTCCATTTTGTTTTGCTGTCTTGTTTTCCTCATGGACTAAGACTAAAAGGATAATATAGGGATTGTGTGGTTGGGGAGGGGTGGCTAGCGGTGGTCCAAGAGAAGGGAAGGGTGGGGTTGGGAGTGGGAGAGGGTGATCTCTAGAGGGGGAAGGGGATGAGGAGGGGAAGACGAAAAGGGAGCTCTATTTTTTTGTGTGTAAGTTTTTGTTTTGGGACAGTATAGGATGCACTATAGGTGGACTACTAATACTGTATTTGGTTCATAGATTTGAGTAGGGATTTGGAAAGAAAAAAGAAAAAAGTGTGTGGAAGATGTGTGAAATGTAACTATATTTCATTCACACTTTACCTATTTTTTCCTTTCTCTTTCCTTTTTCATTTTTAAATCCCTATCCAAATCCATGAATCAATCACAACCTAAAAAAGATCCAGATTCCTAATAATAAATCTACATATCGAAGGTGAACTCACTTTGAAAAAATAACTACCTTTTCATCAAAACCTAGTAACTGTCAAACAACTACCGGCTCTTGAGTGCATAACCTCCACTGCTACTCATTAAAAATTAAGTCTATGAAGTGCATACAGAACTCATAACAATTAGTTAGATTCAAATTAACCCTAAAGCATAAACATAGATTCACCTAGCAAAACGGACAAAAAACTGTAGCTAAGTACATTAGTTAGGAAGATTAATTTGATAAACAAGAGGACTCAAAACCCTCAAAAGGCATTTTACTTGAGGTGCGCGTAAACTAGCTTGGACACCAATTATAAAAATAGAAGGAAAAAAGAAGAAGAAAAAAAGGCTGTTCTAGTATCTGTTCCAGTGGCCAGCGTTGAGCCAGATTGCATCTCCTCTCACAGGCATTCCAAGCCTCTCCAAACGACCAGACCCCAGATAAGCTTTGTTCGCAAAGTTGGTGGAAACCCTTAGGCTGCTTGATCTGGACTCACTATACCCATGAACTGAGTACCTTTTGGATGAAACAGAGCTCTCAAATTGGGGCCTTTGTTTTGGAGCACTGAGGGACCTCACCTTAGCCCTTGAAGATTCAGTGCAAGCCATGTAATTGGGGTAGTGACCACTTAGGTTGCTTCTTGATCCGTCACTCTTAGAGGGAGTGAATGGACCTCTCTTAGAGCTACCACTCCTTGATGAAGCCGAGTAGAATTGTGGGCTATTGTTGGCCGTGTAGAAAGGGCTTTCCTCAATGTTGCCTTGCATAAACTTTGAAGGGCATAAAGAGTGTACTTCGCAAGAAGATGGGTTCGGAACTGTTGGATGAACTGTTGAATTTTTTGAAGTGCTAAAGCTATGATTACATTGATCTGAAGCCAAACCATGAGGCCGCTTTCGGTCCCATGATCCTTCATCCATTTGGTGGTCCAACCCCATCCAATCATTATGTGCCTTGTCTTGATGAATGATCACCCGGGCAATTGATTTTGAGCTGCTTCTCTGCATTTGTAGGTTAATAATACATTGAGGTGGGGATTGTTGTAATAACAGGAGCATACTACAAAATCAAAGAGTCTAGCAAGTACCTTGAGAAGCATTGGTGACTGGTCATGTTTTGTAATCTTTGATGATATGGCATGTTCAAATTTCTCAGGAGTTGCAGGGCCCTGCAAGCATATAAAAGATATATTTTGTCACCAAAATGATTCGAGTGATGCAACTCATTGTATTGCTAAAATTGGAAAAGAATTCGAGAAACTGAGTAATGTGAACCAATTTCTAAATTAGACTATCAAATGTAAGACCGAAATTTTGTGCATTCAATGCAGCTAGCAATTGATTCGTTACTTATTGAAAAAGCATTTTTGATAATTCATTACTTATTAAAAGAAAAGCACACCGTAAACAGAATGCTGCATATCAAAAGGGCAAATTTAAATAATTGGAGGGAAGATTGAAACTTGCTTGGAATTGAGAGGACTTATTGCTTGAATGTGGGGATTCAGAAATTTGAGCCCGCCCAGCACAAGCACGTGCTTGGGCTCTCAACAATGCCTGCATGCGCTGTACCACATCCACAGTTCGCTTCCTCACAATGTGACCTCTAACCAGTGCCTGTAGCTTCACCAATCCTTTTAATGCTCGCAATGCTCTCCTTGCCTTCAAATTATCCACAAAAGAGAGTCATCAAACCAACTTCTCAGTATCCGCTTGATTAAAATCAGATGGCAAAGAAAACAGTAAGGCAATCAGACAATGGCTCACCACCACAGCAGTGCCCCACTGGACAATAGTCAATACCTTAACTTAAATATCAAATATTGGGACTTTGGTCATGTAACCTTTAGAAGCGCCATTTGATTATGGACAATCGATCTCGAAAAAATATAAATTGTGGCTGGTAACCATACCCACATAATGGCTCTGGCGAAACACTTTCTCTGGCCATTTTTCTTCTTTTCAAGTTTTTTTCAGTCAGTCTTGAAATGTTCTTGTAAAGAAAAAAATCACTTTTTTAGATGGGACAAACTTCTTTTTTAATATAAGACAAATCACAATCTTACTAACAATTCTTTATATATATATATATAATTTCCCCCCCTTAAATCAATCTTGAAATGTTCTTATAAATAGAAACATCTTCACTTTAACAAGAAAAAACCATTCACTGACCAATCTTATGACTTTTACTAACAGACTCGTGAATGACACCTTAAAAATATTACTACCATTCATTCTCAAGATTGACATTTTGTGTTACAATTAAGGATTTAATAATTGTTCAAAAAAAAAAAAAAATCACCTTGTTTGGTTTCAGAATTTTGAATCCACTTTTCAGAAAATTGAGTTTTTTGTTTTCCGTTTTTTTTTGTTTTTATTGAATTTTTAAAAATATTTTAAGTAAAATCCTAGTTTCTGAAAAGTTGAACTATTTAGTCCTAAAAGTTTTCTTATGCTCCATTTAGTCCCATTTTATACATCATCGTGATGTTCATGATGTAAATGAATCTGATATTTCATTCTAAATTTCAAAATTTATTGAAATCTGATGAACATTAGATGTTTGAAATCTAATGTTTGAAACATTCATCCTATAATTTCAAACATTATTGAAATCTGATGAACATTAGATGTTTGAAATTCTAATGTTTGAAACATTAATCTGATGTTTGAAACATTGTAATGAGACCTTTCAGTCTATAAGAAAACTTTTAGGACTAAACAGTGTATAAGTTATTAATTTGGGATTTATTGGTGCATCCCCCTTTTAAATACACCTAACATAAATTCACTTAAAAAGTAGGAAAAAATAGTGAAACATTCCTCTTCAACTTTGTATAGTAGGAGAGGTCTAAGATGTTTTTTTTTATTAGCTAAGATCCCTTAACATTTTTACAGAGAAAATTCAACTCAGTAGAAATTTTTGTCCGACTCAAAGAAATTTCAGCCAACTCAGAGAAATTTTGAAATTTTTCTGCGAAAATTAAAATTTCTCTGAGTCGAATTTTTTCTGTATAAATGTTGAGAGACCTTAACTATTATAAAAATATTGTATGTCCTTTATCTTTTAAAATCTTAATAAGAGGGACCTTAAAAAAAATTCTCCTAAAAAGTATAATATTTGTGAAAAAATCTTTAAAAAATTCACTAAATACCAAGAATACAAAAATATATTAAAATTTAATATATTTTTGTATTCTTGTGTACTTATTGATTTTTTAAAATAGTATTTACAAATATTTATTTTTTAAGTACATCTAGATTAGATGCATTTAGAAAGTAAAAAAATTGCTTAAAATGTTTAAAAAAGTCACTAAAAACAAAAACATGAAAAATAAAAATTTTAATTTTTAAAAAATTGAGTTCAAAAATTTGTATTTTTTTTCTAGATACATAACAGCTTATGATAGAATGAAACTGGACTGGAATTCAATGAGGTAGTGAGGTTGAGAATAGTAAATGATCTCCCACATAGTGACCCAAACAAATAACTGACAACCCAAAAGTACATATGAAGATTTCAACCTTCCTAAAGCTGATGAGAACAGACCATCACGACCACAATGTCCAAAGATTGACTTTGAGGAGGTCCACGCGGTTTCATACTAGTTCTATTTCAATGCACACCCCAGTCCGTAATCTTATTAACCCCACTAATAAGCCTACGAACACAAATATCAAATACAGAATGTGCCGCATATATTTTATATAGAATGAATCTCATATATGAGTCTCACATTTTGTAAACCTCTCATCATGCGAGACATATGTATCTCATTTAATATTTGATGTTTGTGTTTTTAGTATTACTAACCCCACAGGTCATTGCCGAGTTTGATTTTACACAAATAAAACACACATTTTAAGTGTGATGAATCATTTTTTTTGGGGGGGGATATGGAATCTACCCTTAATTTGTTAGCGTATGAATAAATTTATTTTTGAAAATGACATCTTGAGATAGTGTGAATTGCGATAAAAACTTATCACTAACTACTTGATCCGAATTTTAGAATAAGAATTCTTATGGTTATAGTATTTTTGCACTTGTGCCTAATTGCCTAGAGTATTTATATAATCTATCATATTTATTATTTTTAACAAAAAAATATACAAGAATTGTAGGAGTATAAAATATTTGGTGATATAGAAAAAAGGTCTAAAAATTTAATTCGCTAGCAGCAGCATTTCGCTGAATTGTCAAAGCCGCAACCAAACACACCACCTGTATGTTTTTTTATAGTTGGAATAAGGTGTAATTTTAAGTATAAGATGTAAGTGTAAGGTGTAAGGTGTAAGGTGTAAGTTGCACATCATAACAAGACCTTAATTTATTTGTTTTATGCCAAGATTTGGACAAGACGCACGAAAAGACAACTCAGGCCAACGATGAAAAAGACCGTATGGCCCTTGATGGAGCAAACGGTACACCCCAACACGACACCCTGTGGGAACTGAGAATTGGCCGAGATTTCGTCGGTGATGCGAGTGTGCTATTTGCAATTATCTCAAAATTCATTGGCAGATTCTGAAGAAAACGAACAAGAAAGAACACCAACAACAAAAGTGAAATGCTATTTAGGGGTCAATTTAGACGGGCTCAATTTGAGTAAAATCGAATCCAGTTAGAATTTTTTTAAAATTTGGATAAGATATTTTTAAATTTGGTATGAATTTGGATAAAAATTTAAAATCCATTTACAATTCGGGTAATTCGGATAACTCAGACAATTTGGGTTTAACTCGGGTCGAGCTTGGGCATGCAATCTTGGATTACAATTCGGATCTGGGCAGGTCTGGGTAGGTCTCAGTACAACTTGAGCTAGGTTTGGATAACCTCCCAACCTGACCGAACCCGCCCGAATTGCACCCCTAGGCCACGTTTGTTTGGTGGATTAGGTTAGATGAGATTATTAGTGAGAGAATTGTTAGTAAAGAGATTGTTAATATGGGGATTGTTAGTGAGAGGATTAAGTAAAAGTGTATTTGTTTTGTTGATAATGTAAGAGATGATTAGTCATGAGATTGTTAAATTATTTTTATATAAAACAAATAAATAAATAAATTATTTCTATATTAAAAAAACTAAAACAAATGTTAAAATAAATAGGTGTACTTGGTTTAAAAAAATAAAATTAAAAAACTAATTTTTTTTTTTTTTATGTAAAATAGATTAATCCCTTCACTATTTTCCTAATCCTACTTAAAATTCACCCAAGCTAATCTTCTTACATAGGGGGTTACTAAGCCCTCTCACTATTAATCCTATGACATTTTGTTATATCTAAATAAGGGTTTGGTGGATCCCACATATTGATAATCCAATCCACTCTCCCAGAACCCAATCAAACATGGCCCTACCGCTATCATCTCCAAGTCCACGTGCTCAGATAGGATTGAATCGGGCAGTGTCAAATAAGTTAATTTTTTTTATTTATTATAAAAAAATATGTAAAAAATATAAAAAAGTGAAGTAATCTAAATAAATTAAAAACTGAATAAGTTAACTTATAGGTCCTCTTTGGAAACAGGCCAAACTTATAATTTTTATTTGTGATGAAAATTATGAATTTTGTGAAATTTTGATGTGTACTTAAAATTATGTTATATATTTTGTAATAAGTAAAAATTATATTTTTTAAGATTAAAAAAAAAAAAGTGATACTTTTTATAGCAAAAGTTATATATTTTATGATAAAAATTAGAGAGGATTACAACACAGTGATACCAAAAAAAAAAAATTTATAAAAATATGAAATGTGCAAAACATTCTGTGTGGATGCAAGTGAAAACTGTAAGAGTGCAAACTTGCATTCCTCCATGTTCTTTTATTTTTTCTGTTCCACTTTGTAGTGATTTCTCTTAAAAGTTATGCTTTTTACATAAGCTATTTTGGAAACCTAGTTGAAAGTTAATTTTAACTTTTAATCTATTTTAAATCATATTATTTCTATATTTTTTTATATAAAAAATCAAAAAAAAAAAAATCTTAAAAAACTAACTTTTAACCAGTTTTTCAAAACAAACAACCCAACCTATATCCCTCTATTTTTTTTTTACATATTTAAAAAAAAAAAAAAAAGTCAAAAAAGTCAACAAAAAAAAAAATCCGAAAAAATCAACTTTTCACCAATTTCTCAAAACAACTTAACATATATATCCCTAAAAAGGTACACTTATAGAAGCATTTTACTTAATTCTTCATCAATTTTGATAAAAATTAAAATAAAAAAAAAATAGAAAATGTTATTCAAATATGAATGAACACTTTTTCTATTTTTTTTTCTAAATCACTATTCAAATCTATTTGTTCAAAGATTTGAAAAGAAATAAAAAAATATGTATATAAAATATAATTATACTTAATTCATATTTTACCTTCATTTCGTTATCATTCTTCAAATTCATGAACTAGCGTAACAGAAAAACAGAAAATACAAAACAAACCAGGTAGCCTCGGAAGTGCGCCTGTATCGTAATCACTGCCCATCCGCTAACGTACGCCGCTGATGTAGCGGTAGTGGCATTGGACCTCCCGCTGCTCGTTATCTTCTCCGCCGCCGCGATGGCGTGCTTGCTCGGATCAACGGCGTCGTCGGTGGTGGTGTTTTTTGTAGTTGTGCAGTCCCTTTCTCTGTGTGATTTGATGAAGCTCCATCTTCTCTTCGGAGGCTTCGCCACCGATTGCGACGGCGAGTGGTCCTTTTTCAGGCCGAAGAGGCCCCGAAACCACTTTGCTGCTTTGCCCATCAATCAATGGTGCCAGAGAGAACATAGTGGTGAAGTGAGACTTGAGAGAGATGAATATATATATATAAATAATGACAGAGAACTTTTTTTTTTTTTTTTTTTTTGAAAGACCTCACAACTCTAAAGTGATCTACATTATTTATAATGTGGACCTCACACATATATGAGTGGGTTCTTACATACATGAGTAGTGTGGATCATTTTGGAAGTTGCAGAGTCTCCAAAAAGGGAGTCTAACTCATTTTCCTATATATATATGCCCTGTTTGGGGGAAGTGTTTGGGCTAAAATAATTATATAAGATAAAATAAATTATTTTAGTCAAATATAATAAAATATTCTATTTAATTTATAATTATTTTATTTTTTCTTTTATAAAAATCTATTCTAAATAAAATTTTTTAATCTCAAAATAAAATAATTAAAAAATTAAAAATCCAACCCACCTCCAAACCAACCCATAAAAATAGGTGTATACAAATATAGGAAGATTTACGGTTGAGATTTTTGAGAATCAAATACGTACAACTCTCTAAATGAACTTTATTCTTATTTCAATTATTTAAATAACAATATACTAATAAATTTAGAATTTATATATAAAAAAAAACAAATGTTTAATAAATATTTCACATCACCATATCATATCATATCATATATATAGCCTTTGTTCGGCATGGATCTAAAATGAGGTTGAGAATTAAAATAGTTGTAAAAAAATAAAATAAATTAAAAAATTAATAAGATAAAATATTATATCTAAATTATAATTATTTTATTTTTTTTCTCATAAAAGAAAAAAAAACCCAAAAAATCCAACCCAAATAAGATTTTTAACACTAGGCTAAAATAATTAAAAAGTCAAAAAATCAAAAATCTAACCCACTTCCCAAACGAAACCATATCATATATAGATATATAAAAGTAGCATTTTTTTCTTTTTGTATGTGGCACATTTTAAAAGCTTAATTTTTATTTTATTTTATTTATTTATTTTTATAAAAAAGGTCATATCAGCATGTTTTTCCTATTTATATATAAAGTTCTATATAAGTTCAATATCAATTGTAATAACTAATTTTATATGGATTTTGTTTGAGAAATACTTATTTTTCATATATTTTTCATCGTATATTCAATTTTGTCATTGTTAGATTTCTTTTTGTATAGATGATATTTTAATTTATGATTATTTACCAATAAATCCTACTTTACAAACTATTATACCAAATAATCCCACTTTTATTCTATTATACCAAATAGTCCTGCTGGTGGGTTGATTTGGTCCTTTTTATTTTATTTTTTTCCATTTTTGTTTAACTGTGTGGACGAGAGTGTCCTTGGTTTAATGTGGGTCTGTTTTGTTGGATCAGTTCCTTTTTTGGAAACGTTGCTCATTCCGTGTGTACTGTGTGTGCTGTGTGTGCTGTGTGTGTGTGTATCGTTGTGCGTGTGTGTGTGGGTGTGTTGAAGCCAGCAATGTGTGTGTGTGCGTGTATCAGTGTGTTATGTGTTGGGTGTGTCTTAGAGAGAGAAGAGATAGCTGGGTTTGGTGTGTGCTGTGTGTGTGACCACCACCGCCGCCGTCCCCGGCGGCGCACCACCACCACCTCTCCCCCCCACTCCACAACTTTATATACAACGAAAAACAAAGTTAGGGCATTCCCTAAGGTTGTAGAACCTGATGAAGGTGAAACGATACAAATCATGAATCGAGCTGTTGACAAACACAATTCAAAACAATTCATGATTTTCTCCATCAATTAAACCCAAATCATGAATTGTGCTGTTGATTAACACAATTCAAACAATTCATGATTTCCTCTATCAATTAACCCAAATTCTCATTAACCCAAATCATGAATTGAGACCAATTCAGACAATTCAAGATTTTCTCAATCCATTAAACCCAAAATTTCCATTGGCCCAAATTGATGAATACCTTGAAGGTGAGAACACTGGTGGGTCGATCAATAGTCCAGAGCTTGATAGTATCGTCCCAGGACGAGGTGATAAAGGAGTCTCGGCGAACTGGGTTGTAATCTACGGAATGGGTTTCGCGAGTGTGTTCATGGAGGGATCGAACTACGTTCGCAGTAGGAGGGAGAGAGAGGTCGTAGAGCTTGATAGAGCCGTCGGCGACGGCGGCGACGGGGAGGGAGCCGTGGGATTCGGACCAGGCTAGGTCATAGACGCACGTCTTCAGTGTGTGGTGTGAATGTGTGTGTGTCTACCTGTGTGAACCCCCAAACACACCAACCCAGCCCAAAACAAAAACCCCTTACAGCGCTTTGTCATTCTGTGACACCCTCACAATGTATCACATGCAACACACCACACATCTATTTACTAATTATGCACGTGAGACACACATGCACCACACCCAATTTTCCCCTAACAGCCGCATCAATAACGGTTAAATGAGGGTAATTACGTCCCTCACAATTGAATGAGACTAAACGGTTTAGTAGAATAAAAATGGGACCAATTGGTTCATAAGTTCAAATTTTGGGATTTATTGGTAAATCTCCCTTTAATTTAATTATTATGATATTTGAAAAAAAAATCTTGATATATAAATAAGACAAAATGTTTTTAATTATATGCATCGCTTAAGTCAAATTTTATGTGGACTCTATTTAATAAATATTTATTTTTCATCGTGTATTCAATTTTGTCATTAGATTTCTTTTTATAGTTGATATTTTAATTTAATTATTATGACATTTGAATTTTTTTTATCTCAATGCACAAATAAATAAATACGACAGAATGTGTTTAATTATGTGTATAACACTCATTAAATTAATTATATTTTATATTTTATATTTTTGTGTCTACCTTATTGATGTCTTAATATTAATTTATATTTAATTTTTTTATTTAACATGAAATTATTTATTACAAAACATTTATATTTAATTTAAATACAATAGGTATGAATAATTCAAAAAGAATATTAAAAAAAATTAAGAGAAATTGACCAATAAGTCTCATATTTTGGACTTGTAATCCATATAGTCCCATATTTTTTTTTTGTGTAATCAATTTAGTCCTTTTGAATATGTAATAACTCATTTATCCGCCATATTGGAGTGTCACATTTGAAAAAAAGCATACTGAAGAGTTTTTTAGTGTCATATCATACCTGTCACGTTAGAGTGTCACATTCAGAAAAAGTACACTAAAGAGTTTTTAATTTTTTTAGAGTATTACATTATACCTGCCACGTTGGAGTGTCACATGTCACGTTTGGGAAAAGTACATTAAGGAGTTTTTTTTTTTTTAGAATGTCACATCATACCTACCATGTTGTCATGTTTCAAAAAAGTACGCTAAGAAGTTTTATTTTTTTTTTTGAAATCTCACATCATACCTATCACGTTGTCACGTTTGAAAAAAAGTATACTAAGGAGTTATTATTTTTTTTTTGAGTAAAAGTTTTAGAGTGTCACATCATACCTGTCACGTTGTCATATTTAGAAAAAGTATACTAAGGAGTTTTTAATTTTTTTAGAGTGTCACATCGTTGGAATGTCATATTAATACTTGTTATATTGGAGTATTACATCATACTCGTCACATTAACAAAATGATATAACTGTCTACCAAAACACAACGAAAATAAAAAATAAGACTGCACAAAAAGAAACTCTCTACTAATAGGACTTAACAGATCAATAGAAAAAGTTTGGAACTAATTGGAGTACTTGTTTATGAGATGATATTTATTGGTAAATATCCCAAAAATTAATACTCTACATAATTAATTTATATATTTTCTTCTTAATCAAATTACAATATATTTGTATTTAATCATTTAAATAAATTTTATATAATTATATTTCAACATATTTTTATTTTCTAAATAAATATAAAAATAAAAATAAAAATTAAATAAAAAATTAAAATCACTTTTAGTTTTATATTATTAATTTTTTCTTTCTAATTTAACTATTATTTTTTATATCAAAATAAGTGTTTATTTTACTATCTTATAATTTAATATATATATATATGTATGTATATCATATAAAATCATTATATGATAATTACAATTTTATAGCATAATAGAATTAAAATTATCAAAATAAACAAATTATTTAAGTAAATTTATTATATGTAAGTATTCAAGTAACAGTTTTATAGAATGATAACAATAAGATTATTAAAATAAATAATTAAAACTAAAATTTTATTTTAAATTAGAATTACTATTATTATTTTATAACACATATCATAATATAATATACCACGAGTTATGACCAAATCATAATTTGTATATTATAGAATTTTTCGTAGTTTTCATTTTTTCAGAAAAAAAATATTTTGATATAAATGGAATTTATGATTTTTGATAAATTTGATTAACACAATTGAGAATTTGATTTTAGATTGAGAATACATATATATTTTTTTATAACTTTGAAATTTATTTTTATGAGCCTTTTACATAAAATTACACATAGTAACAAAATTTTTCATCAATTATTAGTAAATTTGTTTTTATTAGACTTTCAATTGTTAAAATTTTTTACACAAAGTATTACGACTTAAAATTAATTTTTTATTTTAAAAATAAATTCTCGTGTATCACACGAGTCACCTTCTAATAATCTAATAAACTTATACATAGGTGATCACATTTATTTAATGACAAATACTAACAAGTGCCTCATATATTATTTAATGTTAAGAAATGTATAAAAAGTATTTTAAAAATATGTAAAAATATTAAAAAGTAGAATTAGTCAAAAGTATATTTTGTTCTACAAATATCTTATCTTTTATTTGTACTCTAGAGACAATTGTTAATAAGATTCTTATTTAATATATCTTTATATAATTTAACAAAAAATAAAGCGTTACTTATAGAAAATAAATTGTGTATTCGATTTATTTATGCACTAGCAATAGACCTATGTTGGGTAGCAAATGTTTTTGAAAAATAATTTTAGGTACATATTTGCATTTCACCTAAATACTATTACACTTCAAAATAATTAAAATAGATTGGTGGAAAGTAATCATTATAAAGAAATTTATATTAAAAAAACATATACTTAAAATTAAAATTGAAAGTAAAAGTAAGAGTGTGTGAAATGAAATTTTAATTTAAATGCCTTTAACAATAAATAAAATTTTAATTTCTAAATTTTGGTTTAAATTTTGAAGGAGAGAACTTAAAATAGAAAAAATTGAAAAAATTAATGGTAATAAATGAAAAATTCCTAATCCTTTTCCTTATATGAAAACTGAAATTTATTTTAAAAGGTAAATTATCAATAGGTTCTAATAATTGGATTTAATTCCTATCAAGTTTTATTGAAAATAAGTCCTAATAAAATCACTGTTAAAAATAATTTTTTGTGACGGTTTTTTGTATGTCACTAAGAATTGACAATTAGTGACTTTTTTTGTCATAATTTTTATAAATTGTTGCTAAAACTTACAATTAGTGACTTTTTTGTGACAAAATTTTTAAATTATTGCTAAAAGTTGAAAATTATTGAATTTTTTGTGAGAACTTTTTTAAACTGTCACTGAAACTAATAATTAGTGACATTTTTGTGACATTTTTAAAATTATTGCTAAAAATTAACAATTAATGATGTTTTTTTAATAGTGTTTGATGAAAAACGCTATTAATTCTTATAAGACCTATTGGATAATAAGTGCACCTATTAAGACCTACGAATAATGCTAGGTACTCCAAATATTTTATCAACATTTCTACCAAATCTCTCATATGGGTATGGGGCCCACATGGAACCCATATGGTATAGGTCTTACACTCATGTGAGACATTTAATAAAAATATTGATAAAACATTTAGAATTTGTAACATTTTTCTAAGACCTATACATAAGTTTTTCTATTTTAAAAGGTCACGTCAATACAAAATTATAGATAATGGACCATCTCCATGGTGTTACTATCATCCATACTTCACCATACTTATGAACCCCATTTTGAGCCTACAACAATAATTCAAATCACTCATTTTGTGGATCTCATAATAAAAATAATTTGTACAAAAAATCAATTTCCTCATTTTGCAGCGAAGTATTAATACTTTAGGACTTAATAGATTCAATTGATAGTTTAAAAATAAATTTTAATTTATATACTTTATGGAATAAACAGACGCAATCAATAATTCAAAGGCTAAATAGATAATTTGATAATAATTCAAGAGCTAAATAGATAATAAATTTTCCTATTTTTTTCTTCTCTCCAAATCTCACCATCTAAACGAAGTGAGTATCTTCAATATGCGCTAAAATACATGTCAAAAATAAAATTACCTTAAAAAATGAATGCTCTTAACTTGTGGAGACAAATTTAAATTAAAAGTGTGGGGATGTATTTTCTGAGTACCAACACGTGGCCGAGGTGATACCGAAGTGTCAGCCGAGGTGCCACGTGTCGTGGTAGTTACGCCGAGGTAATCTCGGCAGGTTATCTCCGAAGATATCGGAATCCGGGATAAACGGATAAGGGACAGGAGTCCTAGAATGAAGAAAGACAACAAGATGGATACAAATGATACTCTGAGGGAAGTCTATCCTTATCTCTTGAAAGAGTCCAAGGTAAATCCGGAATTGGAGTCCATAGAAGTGAGACTTCTAGTGGGACTAGGATAGAAAGAGACTATAAAAGAAGGGCACCCCCGGCGAGTCTAAGGTACGCAATTTGTAGTTTTGAGCAGTAATTTAAGCACTTGTATTATCTTTGAGAGATATTGAGTATTGATTTGATCGTCGGAGTGCCCCCGGGTGGAAGAACCACTGCCGGAGCCTTTTCTTTTTGTGCAGATTAGAGGGCGCCGTCTACTCTGCCTGTGTTCTACAGCTGGATTACTAAGGAGGGCAGTGTGATCGGAAATTCACTCACACAATTTGGCGCCGTCTGTGGGAACGAAAGAAGAGTAGATGGCCAGTAACACGCAGAAGGAAAAGATTGGGGACGACGCTCCCGCTGGGAGTGGCAGGCCTATCGACCTTGATGTCGAAGGAGACAACCACAACGAAGAAACTCGTGATCAGAATCACGCAGAGAAAAGCGTCGGCCGAGATGGCGACACAGCAAAGAAAGCGGATCGGGGAAAATACTATAATGAGGACGACCTCCAGACCTGGAAAGACAGATGCCTGAGGAGGGACGAAGAAGTAAAGGAGATGGCAAACAAGTTGGCAGACCTTCAATCGGTCGTCAACTTCATGATGCAAAATAACGTAATGCAGCCGCCCTACCCGCTACAGGACACACCAATGCCAGCAGCAAACGCCCAGAAGAAGGGGCAGAAAGAAATCCCCGAAGCACCACAGCACACGAGGAGTGGAAGGCACTCTCACCGACCTTCCAGGGAAGTCGGCCGAGAAGAGCCGAGAAGAGAAGAGTCCCGAAGGACATATCGCGAGAGGGAAGCAGACCCCAAAGAACATCGGCATGTTCTGGGGCGGATATTGTGCTTCGATGCATCTTGCGGGGAAGGGTCGAAAAGGGGCCACCATGAGGCCGAGAGTAGTGCGCCGAAAAGGCTGAAGTCTGGAGACAGCCGGGCTGCAGGGAGAAGTAAAGAAGACTTGAGAGATTACCTCAAGAGGAAGCGAGAGAATGCCGGAGCCGAAGTAACCTCCCCCGTTAAGCCGAGAACACCATTCTCGACGGAATTGGACAGATTCGTCCCGCCGAAAAGATTCAGCATGCCGAGGTTCCAGATATATGATGGTAAGTCTGACCCTAACTTCCATGTTAGATTATTTTTGAATTCAATGGCATTATACAGTGGGAACGATCCGTTGCTCTGCAAAGTGTTCCCTTCATCCCTCGGGGAGATTGCATCAGACTGGTTCCACAAATTACCGAAGGGGAGCGTGAAGACTTGGGAAGGTCTGGCCGAGATGTTTGTGGCCAGATTCATAACAAACAAACTGCAGCCATTAAGGGTGGATGCATTGATGGCTCTGAAGATCGGCAAAGACGAAAGCCTTAGGGCTTATGCAAAGAGGTACTATGAGGTGTTCAACAGAATACCTGAGTGCAACCAGGAGGTGGCCGTCGTGTCTTTCAAGAACGGCCTGAAGGATGACTGTCCGCTGCGGAAGTCTTTGGCGAAAACCCTGCCAAAGAGCATGGAGGAACTCATGGCGAGAATTGAGAAGTATGCACGAGCCGAGGAAGATACCTCGGGGAACAAGGAGACAAAGATAGAAAAAGGCAACGGCTCGCCGAAGCGAGGCCGAGGTAACAATGGACCCAATAAGCAGGAGACAGAGTTGAGGGCTAAGCAGGCAGTGACGACGGTGTTCCGAATTTCGGTCCACAAAGTCCTTGACCAAATTCGAAACCAGCCCTACTTCAGGGCACCGGCAAGAGCACCAGGAGAATTTATGGGGAGAAACCTTGGTAGGCGTTGTGCTTACCACAATGAGGAGGGGCACCCAACTCAGGGTTGCAGAGCCCTTAAAGCACATTTGGAGCAAGGCAATCTGAGAGACCTTGTGGATGAGGCCAGAACAAGGGAAGAACAGGCACGGTTGCCCCAAGCACCAGCAGCCCCGCCTCCCCCAGCGCAGCAACCACAGGCAGGTGGACCTCGGGTGGTTAATGTGATCCACTCAAAGGTGAATGAAAACGACATACGGGGGGAGACACAGAGGGTAAAACACCTGCAGCACGTCAACCAGGTCGGGCTGAAAAGACCTCGGTCTGAAGATTGCCGAGGACCGATGATAGCCTTCACAGAAGCCGACCTTGATATGGTTCAGCACCCGCACAATGATGCCTTGGTAGTATCCCTCCAGGTTGGGGAGTGCCAGGTGAAACGCATCCTGATTGATCAAGGCAGCTCCTGCGATATCATGTATGTCAGATGTTACAAGGAGTTAGGCCTTCACCCTGATGACATGGAACAGTCAAACGGCCCGATGGTCGGCTTCAATGGAACGCCGACATGGCCTTTAGGCGCAGCAAGTTTGGAGGTGCAGGCAGGCACGAAGAAGATCAAGACGGAATTCATTGTGATTGACACACCCTCGCCTTACAACATCATCTTGGGGAGGCCGTGGTTGCATGCAATGGGGGCAGTTCCCTCAACATTGCATCAACTACTACGGTTCCCAACAGAACATGGGGTCGAGGAAGTCAGAGGAGATCAGTTGTAGGCGAAAAATTGCTCCATGGCAGCAATGAAATTAACCTGCAGCATTCGGGAACCAGAGAAGGCAGAAGTTGAAGAAGAGGACATGAAGGTCCTAGATGATGTCGGCAAGGAGCCGACCGAGAAAAGTGAAGAAGCATTGAAGAAAGTCCTTGTCCAGAAGGACGATGAAGAACGCTTCTTTCTTCTCGGCACAGGGTTAGCCGAAGAAGAGGAAAGGGAGCTGGAAGCCTTTCTGAGGAAAAATATTGAGGTGTTCGCCTGGACACCTTATGAAATGCCTGGCATTGACCCCGAGGTCACATGTCACAGACTCAACGTGGACAGGTCGGCCAAACCTGTAACACAACGAGCCAGAAGACCGACGTTGATGCACGTCGAAGCGGTGGAGGAAGAAGTAGACAGACTTCTGGAGGCCAGGGCCATCAGAGAAGCCAACTATCCGACATGGTTATCAAACACCGTGGTAGTAAAGAAGAAGAATGGCAAGTGGAGGGTCTGCGTAGATTTTACAAACTTGAACAAAGCTTGTCCCAAAGACAGCTTCCCTCTGCCAAAGATCGACCAGTTGGTGGACGCCACGTCGGGACATGGAAGAATGAGCTTCTTGGATGCATATAGGGGGTATCACCAGATAGCCATGTACCCCCCGGATAAAGAGAAGACAGCGTTTATCACTTCCAAAGGTCTGTATTGTTACAGAGTCATGCCTTTCGGGTTGAAGAACGCAGGAGCAACTTACCAAAGGCTGGTAACCAAGATGTTCAAACACTTGATTGGCCGAACAGTAGAAGTCTATATTGATGACATGGTCGTGAAGACCAAGGAACCAAAGGATCATCTTGCTGACCTAAAAGAGGTCTTTGACATACTCAAAACATATCGGCTCCGACTAAACGCATCGAAATGCGCGTTTGGAGTCGGATCCAGTAAATTCTTGGGATACCTAGTGACTAGAAGGGGCATTGAAGCCAGCCCAGACCAGATCAAGGCCATTCTGGAATTACAGAGTCCGACGTCGGCAAAACAGGTTCAAATGCTTACTGGAAGGGCCGCAGCCCTAAATAGGTTCATAAGCCGAAGTTCGGACAAGTGTAAGCCTTTTTTCAATCTGGTGAAAAAGGCCACGAATTTTCTATGGACAGAGGAATGTGAGGCCGCTTTGGATGACCTGAAGAAATATCTTACCTCGGCTCCAGTCCTCTCAACACCTCAACCTGGGGAGGAACTGTTTTTATACTTAGCAGTTTCAGAGCACGCAGTAAGTGCTGTGATAATCCGAGAAGAGAAGGGAGAGCAGAAGGCTGTTTACTATGTAGGTAAAACCTTGGCCGATGCAGAAACAAGGTATCTACCACTGGAGAAATTAATGCTGGCCTTGGTAATGGCCTCAAAGAAGCTAAACCATTATTTTCAGGCTCACAAGATAGTGGTTCTAACAGAGCACCCACTAAAGTCCTTGTTGCAGCAAGGAGACTTGACTGGAAGAATAGCAAGATGGGCCGTAGTTTTGGGCCAATACGACCTGGAGTTCAGGCCGAGAACAGCAATCAAGGGCCAAGTCTTGGCCGACTTCGTGGCCGAGTTCTCGCCAGAATGCATCGAACATCGGGCTCCGTTGAGCCGAGATGAACAATGTCCAAACAGGGAAGGAGAAGCCCAGCCAAAGGCTAAAGAACCAAGGAAGGAAAAACTCAGACCCTGCAGCATTTACATCGGCGACTCCTTTCAACTTTTTGTTGATGGGAGCTCAAACCGGCAGGGGGCAGGGGCAGGAGTAGTGTTAATTTCCCCCGATGGGGAGATATTGGAGCAGTCTATTCGACTGGGGTTCAAAGCCTCGAACAATGAGGCGGAATATGAAGCATTGATTGCTGGACTAAAGCTGGTAGTAGCAGCAGAGGCAGATGAGGTAATAGTTTTTTGTGACTCACAACTTATAGTGAATCAAACTACAGGAGAGTTTGCTGCCCGAGATGAAAGGATGTCGGCATACGCAAAAGAAGTCATCAGGCTGGCAGACATGTTCCAAGACTGCCGACTTCTTCAGGTTAGCCGAGATGATAACAGCCACGCCGATGCATTGGCCAATTTAGCAAGTTCAATGCAAACCGGAAAGACAAGGACAATAATGATCGATTACCTAGAAGGCCCGAGCATAGAGCCACCGAACACGATGCAAGAGGCATTATGTGTGGACATGGGACCAAGCTGGATGGATGCAATTATTGCATTCCTAAAAGAGGGAAAGCTGCCAGAAGATCGAAAGGAAGCACACAAGGTCAAATTGAAGTCAGCAAGATTCAGTCTGACAGCAGAAGGACATCTCTACAGAAGATCCTTCACTGGACCTCTTTTAAGGTGTGTACACCCTCTTCAGGTCGAGGATTTTCTATACGAAATTCATGAAGGAGTTTGTGGAAGCCACGCAGGGGGTAGATCGTTAGCTCACAGGGCCATTACCCAGGGGTATTAGTGGCCCTATATGCAAAAAGATGCAGAGGCCTATGTGAAGAAGTGCGAACAATGCCAGAGGTTTGCACCTTTGATACATCAGCCAGCTGCCGACCTGAACCCGGTTTCCAGCCCTTGGCCATTTGCCCAATGGGGCATGGATCTCGTTGGACAATTGCCCCAAGCAACTGGGCAGCGGAAGTACTTACTAGTGGCAACAGACTACTTCACAAAGTGGATAGAAGCAGAACCTCTTGCCAAAATCCGAGATGTGGATGTGAAGAACTTCATCTGGAAAAACATCATCACCAGATTTGGGATTCCAAGAGCTATCGTTGCTGACAACGGAACACAGTTTGACAGCAAACTCATCAAGAATTTTTGCGCAAAGTTCAAGATAAAGAATTACTTTTCAACACCAAGCTTTCCCCAAAGTAATGGGCAAGCCGAAGCATCCAACAAAGTCATTCTGGATGGAATAAAGAAGAGGCTGCAGGCAGCAAAAGGAAAGTGGGTAGACGAATTGCCCAATGTGCTCTGGGCATATCGTACTACGCCGAGGAGATCAACAGGGGAATCCCCCTTTGCCATGGCTTATGGCACTGAAGCAGTCATTCCATTGGAGATCGGCATCCCAGGGATCAGAACCCAGGGAGTTGAGAACGGGTCTAATGATGTGCTCTTAGCCCGAGATCTGGATCTACTGGAGGAAAGAAGAGAGAAAGCTGCAATCCAGCTTGCAGCATACCAGCAACAGCTTGCCAAAGCTTACAACAAGAAGGTCAATCCAAGGGATTTTCAAGTCAACGACTTAGTCTTGAGAAAAGTCGTCGGCAATAAGAAGGATCCCAGAGAGGGCAAGCTTGGCCCAAACTGGGAAGGACCCTACAGAATTACTTCGGTGTTAGGAAATGGGGCATATCGGCTCGAAGATGATGAGGGCAAAGCATTGCCTAGACCATGGAACACTTGTAATTTAAAGTTTTTCTATCATTAGATGTTCTTTCATTTTTTGCCGATATGATCAATAAAATCTTAGCAGAATTTTTCAGAACTTATAAAACGATGCACGATGTTGTTTTTTGAATAATGAGAACCCAAGTGGAACTTAGGTTCACATTGGGGGCAGAGAGAAGATATTAGTAATGCTTAGCCGAAGTTAAGCCGAGATTATGTTTAAACATGGTTAATCCGAGATAAATCCCTTATCTTTACTTATTGAAATTTGTAGCAATTTACAAGTTAAAGTTAAGCCGAGAAAAATTCCTTATCTTTACTTGTTGAAATTTGTAGCAATTTACAAGTTAAAGTTAAGCCGAGTTAAAGTTAATCCGAGAAAAATTCCTTATCTTTACTTGTTGAAATTTGTAGCAATTTACAAGTTAAAGTTAAGCCGAGATAAATTCCTTATCTTTACTTGTTGAAATTTGTAGCAATTTACAAGTTAAAGTTAAGCCGAGATAAATTTCTTATCTTTACTTGTTGAGATTTGTAGCAATTTACAAGTTAAAGCTAAGCCGATATAATTGTTTACCTTCACTTGTTGAAATTTGTAGCAATTTACAAGATGAAGTTGAATTAAGTTTATACGCTTTATACTTGTTGAAGTTTATGAAAAGTTCACAGGTGAAGTCCTAGCCGAGGTAAATCTTCAGGTAAACATGCCCGAGGTATGTAACCCCGAGGAGATTAAGCGATGGAAGATTTATATAAATCATGCAAAATATTCTAAGTATAGAATCAAACAGAAGCAAAGAAGAGAAATTAAAGACTACAGCATTCAAAGAAAAACAGTTGTATATAAAGGAGGCACAATGGCCTAGCAGAAGTAAATTGTTCTAAAGCCACAAAGAAAGGCACATCGGCCATAAAGAAGAAGCTTACATTGTTCAGGGAACATTAACAAGAGCAAAGAAAAGAAACAAAGTACAAAAGATAAAGGAAAAAAGCTATGATTCTTCAGCTTCAGGAACATTCTGGATCTGGACATCGGTAGTCTCTGGGAGCACGACCTCGGCATCTTTTTGAACCGCAACCTCGCCCTTCTTGTCTGCCGCTATCTCGGCATCAATCTCGGCAAGAGTTGTTTCAACACTTCTCTCAGCCAAAAGAAGGTCAGATGATAAGTGAACTGAGCCCGCTTCCTTGGGCACCTTCTCAGCCTCCTCATCCTCCTCTTGGGTTAAGTCCAGGACTTGATCACCCTGAGGAGGTGACTTGGTCTCAGTGGCATCTTTGGATTTTCTCACCAAGGCCTCTTCATCATTAATGCTTTCGTCCTCATCTTCTGCCTCGGCTTCAGAATCAGCCCCTTCTTCAGCCTGAGTTGGAGGTGGAGGAAGAGGAAAGGGAAGACGAATGGCTTCGGTCTTGCGCCAGGGCGAGTCGGCGGGAAGATCAAGCTTTTTGGCCAAGGAGTTCCAACCTAGGGAAAATCCCCTGTTGCACGCCTCCTTAACTTGTAACTTGTAATCTTCTGCAACATCGGCCATGCCTTGGGCATACGCCTTGTCGTCGGCCGCCTTGATTTCGGCTTCTTTGGTGGCCAGGGCATCTTGTAGTTCCTTTTCGGCTTGGGCCGCTTTTTCCTCGGCCTCTTTCTGCTGAGCCACAGCAACTGTTTTAATGGCTTCAGCAGCCTCGGCTTTCTCATCAGCTATTTGTTTATCTTTAGTTGCTGCCTCAGCTTGGTCTTCCAGAGTCTTCATTTTATTTTTAAGACTCTTGTTCTGTTTCTGAAGGACAGCACACTCCTTCTCCATCTCGGATAATCTCTCCTTCGTTTCAAATGCTTGCAAGGAGAAGGAGTGGGCATGTTGCATGGCCTGAAAGAATACAAGGCAAAGGTTATCACAAAATATTACAAGACTTTATATAGTATGAAGAAAGTGGCAGTGAGAAAAATTATCAAATTCAAAGACTTACTTGGACAGAGTGTTGCAGCATAAAGGCGTAGTTCTCATATTCACTCATCTTGGCATTACGCTCAAGATCGCCTTCAAGGAGAACTGCAGTACTGAGCGCTACGCCGATATGGACATCGGCGGCGCTTTCGTTGGCATAGACGGGCCTGTTTTCAAGTGTAATTTTGGGCTCCCAGGGAACTTTGGGAACCCTGGACCCCGAAGTCGTCGCAGACGACAACCTCGGCCTTTTTGGCTGAGTTGACCCCGACGGCTGGGCCTCAGCAGATCTCTTGGCAGGTGCAGAAGTGGTCTTCACAGTTGAGGTTAGTTGGGAGATGGGCAAAGCATCTTCAACTTCGGCCTCAGTAGCCTTGGATTTTGGTGGGGGCTTCTTGGTCTTTTTCGGCTTTGGTGGGGGCGCTGTTTGGGATGGTACAGCATCCACATCAGTTGGCAGATCGGTTAGAAGGTCCAGCACCACTGGCTTCGGGCGCACTATCTCGGCTGTTTTGACAAGTCGTCGCCGACGTTTTCTTTCTGTTACTGGGATCGGGAATTGGGCAGAAGTCGATGGTAGATCGGCTGGATCAGAGGTTGACCCTTGATCAGCCCGAGATGTTGATGCAGTCTGGGTTGTGGTGGTAGATGGAGAGAGGCTCTTCTTCTTCTTTCTTGGAACGTCGGGCAAAGTTGACTTATAGGTGGGGATGAAATTTAACAGCAGTGGAGCTCTGCGTTTGTGGATGGGAAGATCTAGGAGCTTCTTCAGGCTTTTCCCAGGGTAATAGGACTGGCGAAAGTCCTTGGGAGGCTTGCGAACGTCTGCAAAACAGAACATAACATCAGAAACAGATAAAATTTTTGGGAAAAAAACTTGAAGAAAGCAACAGCTAAACAGTTGACGTTGGGCTCTTACCCTTGCCCTCTTTTACTGTTCGGGGGAGAGGGAAAAGATGGACTTCCTCATCTGGGCCAAACTCCCAGTTACCAGATGCAATAAGGTAGTCATCCCCAGCACCTTTGTTGGAGTCAGGAAGGTCGGCTACAATTTTAAACTCGGTGGACCTCGGCTTGAGGTAGTACACATAACCTTTATCCTTTAAGTTGAGGGCACACATGGTGTAACAATATTGGATGTCGGCAAGAGTGGTCCTGACACTCTCCTGCCGAGCTAAGGCTATGATACCATTAAGCGTCCTATAGGCGTTGATTGCGAGTTGCATAAGGTTCAAAGAATAGTAGTGAAGGACCTCGCGAAAAAGGGGATCTAAAGGGAATCGGAGTCCACACTGGACAAAGGCTACTATAGGAAAAGGCATGTTATCATCCTCGGGCATAATAGAGTCGTTCTCCCCAGCTAGCCTGAGGTGAACATCGGTAGAGATGGAGAACTCTTGCCTAAAAAATTCTAGTTTGGTTGGGTTGTTAACCCTATCGCTCCACACACCCATGGTTTTGGTATACGAGTACTTGGCTACAGAGACAGAATGTTCCTAAAGGGCTCTTGGGACCTCGGCTTGAGCCTAAAGTATGTACTGGTAAATCTGTTTCAGTTTTTCCTAGAAAAAATGGAGGTCCTACAGACAAATCCCAAACCTAAATCTACGAAGAACGAGTATGAAGGACAGAAATCTGGGAAACAGAAATGCAAAAACGAAGCCTCAGATTCAAGAACACAAAGGGTGGAAGACCAAGAGCAAGAGGTGCAACAGTGCAAGTGTTCAGAACATATGCAAGAACCAGGGAATAATACACACTCAGATGAACGATTCACAAATCAAATAGTGAGCAAAACAGTCAAGTAGCAAGAAGTTCCAGAAAAAATCAAGAACTGGAGGAAAAAAGCCAGTTGCTTACCAGAAAAGATGAAGGCCAGAGTGAGTTTCGCCGAGATCAGACGACAGAGGCAACAATGGCCAAAGCTTCGCAAGAATGGAGGAATAAAACCAGTTGCAGAGCTTAGAGCAAGAGCAATGGCGGATTTGGGAAGGGTTGGAGAGAGAGAAAGCAAGGAAATCGAATGCAAAGGTGAAGAGCCAAAGGGCAGATTCAATTATTTTGTCAAAAACGTAAAACGGTGGCAAATCAGAAGCATTTAGTGCGCCTGGGTTAACGCATGCGTCAGACGGCGCAGGCAGAGAAAAGACAGCCAACAGGCGCGTCGCCAGCACGGACCAATAAGAAAAAAACGCGTCAGTAGAACGGTTGTAAAATGGTGCGTGACAGCTCATACACTTGGGAGAGTTCGTGAGAATTCTTGTTCTTGAAAGAAGACATTTCGGCCTGGAATAAATGATCTCGGCTATAAGGTTCTTAAGCCGATGTACGAGAAAAAAGTTCAATATAGGTTCCATCATCTCAGAATGCC